>PVJI01001354.1:0-185660 GCA_004026765.1 Micronycteris hirsuta
AGAAATATTTCAAATCATGAAAAGCAAGGACCTACAACCAAGAATAATCTATCCAGCAAAACTGTCATTTAGAATGGAAGGGCAGATAAAGTGCTTCTCAGATAAGGTCAAGCTCAAGGAGTACATCATCACGCAGCCTTTACTATATGAAATGTTAAGGGGTTTTATATAAGGACTCATGAGAGAAGGCACCAAGGCCTGATCAGCTACCAGGGAACTCAGATCAGCCACAGCCAAGACGCTTGTGAGGTAAGCAAGCAAAATACAACCAGAGAAACAAATGATAACCAGAGACATTGAAATTTAGAACAATCTGGCAGTACCCAGAGGGGAGGGGGAAGGGGATAATGGGGACAAGGGTATTCAGGAATTGCTATAAAGGACACATGGACAAAACCAAGGGGGAGGGTGGAAGCAAGGGAGGGAGGTGGGTTTGCCTGGGGTTGGGGGTGGGGGTAAATGCAGACAACTGTAAGTGAACAACAATAAAATAATTAAAAAAAAAAAGAAAAAAATAATGATATATAATCAAGCCTAAGTTTCTAGTCCCTTTGTATTCTAAAACTTTTCAAATACCAACAAAGGAAGAGACAATAATGACAAATTCCCATAAACTCATATCCAGATTCTAGAACATTTGAGAACCAACCCATTCCCAAAACCTAAGTGTGCTTTTTTAACTTTATTTTTTTACCATCATCTGAGGACATGCTTACTGATTTTTAGAGAGAGGGAAAGGGAGGGAGAGAGAAAGGAAGAGAAACTTTGATGCGAGAGAGAAACGTCAGTCAGTTGTTCCTCTATGCACCCCGACCAGGGATCAAGCCCGCAACCCAGGCCCGTAACCCAGGCCTGTGCCCTGACCAGTTACAGGATGACACCCCACATCCAGCCTCGCCATGCCAGCCAGGGCCTAAGTGTATTTTAAAGCAAATTTCAGACTTTATGCCATTTCATTTTAACATACTTCTGTATGCAACTCTTAAAACTGGGGCCTTTAAAAAAAACAAACCCACACAGGATATGGATTGTCTGTGGGAGCAGGGGCGGGGGAGGCAGGGCAGAGAGCAAGGGGGGAGGGAACTGGGACAACTGTAGTGGGACAACAATTAAAAAATACCCATACCATAATTAAACCCAAGAAAATAATTTCTTGGCTTCATTATGTGATACTATCTTGTTTAGGATTTTTCTCACCTATGTATATGAGTGGCTAGGCATTTCTTTTTCCTTCTTGTACTGTCCTTAGTTTTGCTATCAAGCTTTTGCAACCCTCATAAAATGACTGAGAGAATGCCCTTATTTTTCCATTCTCTGGGAATAGATACTATAAGACTGAATACTTTATTTAAATGTAACTTAAATATTTGGTAGAACTTGCCAGTAAAAATGACCTGGACTTGGTATGGGATAGTTTTCAAATATTGATTACATTTCTCTAATAAAGAGAATTATTCAACTTCTGTTTTTCCTCTTGAATCAGTTTTATTAAATTATAGCTTTTAGGAATTTGTGTATATTAAGATTCCAAATTTACACTGGTATTAAAACCTAATGTGCTATTGGAAACAGTAGAAATTTTGGTGGTGGACAATTAGGAGGAGCCTTGTAGCTCCATAATAGCAAAATGATAGGCACGCTAGGAGTTTAACAGAGAGAACCAGAGAAAGACAAAGTTAAGAGGAGTCCTCCTGGGGTCAGAGCAAGCTTCACAGAATGGCTCTGAAGAATCTCCCCGTGAAGGGACCTGACCTGAACTGAACCAGGCTGTAGGGGCATTTTATGCCCCAGGGCCAAAAACAGTAGATCGTGTAAGTAGAAATTAGTGGAGGCTAACAGCTGGATGTAATAATAATAGAAAAGACCCACCGGAAATTTAACAAGGAGATCACTCAGAGAGTCACTTGAAAGAGTGATGCCATTTAAAAAAGAAAATATAAGAATGTCACAGCCCGAGGCTGTGTCCTCTAAGGAGTGACATCAGAAGCACAGTGAAGGGGAATTGGTTTTGTTGAACTCGTCTAGCTAAATCACTAAGCAAATAAGCAGACAAGAAGTTGGCTTTAGATGGAGGGGAAATAGAGTGAGGAGGATCGGTGCCCAGAATTGCTGTGATGTATTACCTAAAATGTCCAGTTGTAAACCATTATGAGGTTTGCAAAGAAACAAAGTGTGATTCAGGAAAAAAGTGTGAAGCAGGTGACAGAGACTGTATCTGAGAGGGCTCAGATATTATACTTAGCAGACAAAGACATTAAAGTAGCTGTTATAAATATGTTCAAAGAACTAAAGGAAACCATGCTTAAGTAAAGAAATGCATGATGACAATGTTTCATTAAATAAGAGAGGGAAACTACAAAAATGAACAAAATGGAAATTCTGGAATTGAAAAGTAAATTACAGAAATGAAGAATTCACTGTGGGGATCAGTAGTCGCTCTGAGCAGGCAGAAGACCATGCCTCACAGAAATGCGGCACGTTGTTGAGCACACTAACATATGTGTAACGGGAGTACCACAAGTAGAGAAAAGAGCAGAAAAATGTTCAAAGAGATGACAAGTAACTTCCTAAATTTGATGAAAACCATTAATCTATATACCCAAGAAAGCCAGAAGACTACAGAGTAACATAAACAGACCATACCCAGACATGTGATAGTAAAAATGCTGAAAGCCGGAGTTAAGAGAAAAATCTTGAAATCAGCAAGAGAAAAAAAAAATGGCTCCGCATGTCTAGGGGCCCCAACAAGATGGACAGCTGGCTTCTCAGACAGTGGACCTGAAAGTGGTGGGATGGCACATTCCAAGTGCTGAGAAGAAAAATCTATGAACTAAGAACCTTATATCCAGCAAAACTATCTTCTAAAAATGAAGGAGAAATAATGACACTCTTAAATGAACAAAAACCAAGAATTTGTTGCTAGCAGACGGGTTTTACAAGAAACACTAAAGCGAGTTCTTCAGGCTGAAAGCAAGTGATTCCGGACACTAATTAGAATGTATTCACACACATACACACACCAAAAGAAACCCCCAAAGAACATTCATGAAGGCAATTATAATATATAGCATAATTGCATTTTTCCTCCTTTCTTCTCTTAATTGATTTAAAAATATGTATATAATTGCACTGCTGGGCCTATAACATAGGGAAATGTAATATATTTGACAACAAAATCACAAAGGTGGGTGGGAGTACAACATTGTGTTGGAGCAAGGAAATTATGCCAAATGGTAATCACAAAAAGAAATGGAGAGAACCAAAAATGGTGACTAAGAGGCTTACAAATAAACTGTCGATATGTATCTGCTCCCTTCCTTTCACATTCTTTAAAAGACATTAGGTTGTATAACAAAATAATTACAATAATACATTGTTGGGTTTGGAATATGTGTGTAGATGCAATATGTGTACAGGTAAGAGCATAACTAGGGGAGAGAGTTCTGCAGGAGGAGACTTCTGTATCTCACTGCCACTGGGGGCATATAATCTGAAATAGAGTCTGGTAAGTTAGGGTGTCTATTGTAAGTCCTAGGGAAACCACTAAGAAAATAAAATTTGAAAATATCATGAAAGGAATTAAAATGTTATACTAGAAAATATTTTCTTAACGCAAAATAAAGTCATAAAGGACAGAGGAACAAAAAGCTCTGTGACACACAGAAAACAGAAAGTCCAAAGGCACATGTAAATGTAACCATATCAGTAAGAACATTAAATGTGAATGAATTAAATGATCCAATTAGAAGGCAGGGATTGTTAGACTGGGTTAAAACCCCCCCCAAAACCAGATCTGTCTATGCCGTCTGAAGGAAACACACTTCAGATTCAAAGACACAAATAGTTTGAAGGTAAAAGGATGGAAAAATATACACCATGCAAAACACGAGCGGGATTGGTTATAATAATAGGACACAATGTAGACTTTCTAGCAATTTTAGAGAGAAAGAAAATTGGGTCAACTGCTTGCATTGCAAAGGACCTTAAGTTGTTTCTCGTGAAAATCTGTCTTTGTCCTGATGAAATGGAGCTAATAAAAGAACTCCAGGGTCGGTATACAATGACTGTCAGAAAACTCTTGTTTGATTCAGGGCTCTATTCTTCTTTACCTCCCTCGGACTCTTCATTCAGATCTGAGAGAAGGGAAAGGAATGGAAAGGAACAGGGCAAGCAGATGAGATAATCCCTCCCAGCACAGGAAACGACCGTGAAGTAGACTGGGATAAGGTGTGGAGGGGGTCAGCTGGGCAGGTGGACCAGGAAATTCTGGCACTCGTCTGCCAAACACGCGGGAGCCTCTGTTACTGTCAGAAAGGCCCCGAGACTCGCTGCCATTCACACCGGCAGTGGTGACGTAGGGCGCCAGAGCACTAAACGCAGCAGCTTGGAGAAAGCCGCTTATCAGAAGGAACGCCCCGCATTCCTGGGAAGTTTCCTGACGGACCTGTAGTCATAACGATGTTGCGGAGTATTCAGTGTGGCTGCTGGAGACACAAAACCTGTGACAGGGTCTTCCTTCCTTAGTCGCTGCAGCTTAAACTGTCCAGACCTCAGTCACAGCACAGGCCTCATCAGTCTCTCATCCTCCAAGGGTCACCCTCCATCCAACCTCCGGTGGCAGGAGAGGGACCACAAAGGTTGGTGAGCATGGGCATCCCTGAGCAGCACAGGGAAACATGTCTGAGGTTGGCCGCAGAGGCACTGAAAAATGAGGCTGCCTCTAAATACATAACAACATTGCAATTTCACCACCCTCTTCTAAAAACAAAACTGGAGGCAAAATGGGACTGTAGTTAAAAACTGGGTGCTTTGGACTCACAGTTTGTTCTCCTCTTCAGGCTTCAGTTCCATCATTTTTAAGTGGAGAAAAAAACACCCAACTTGAAACAGCTGGGAGGGTTCAGTGAGGTGAGCTGTGTCATGACCTCAGCGCAGTGTCTGGCACCAGTGGGGGATTTTTAGATCATCAGTTATTGCGTACAGATTGAACTGAGGGGACAAACCTATACAGAATATATTTCATAAAAGAACAAAAAATTACATATGATTTTCTCCACTTTTGGTCTGAACACCTTCCATTCTTGACGACTACACAACCATTGGTGTTATTTCTGTTGGATGACCCTCTCTGCCTCACATGAGATTCTAGAGGGGACCCCACGTGCCAGCCCACGCGGCCCCTCTGACAAAGGCCATGGTGGCTACTGCTGGCCTTCTCACGCAGAGAAATCACGGCAGCAGGAAGCAGGCTTGACCAGTCACCTGCTTCTAGCTAGAGTCTCACTCAGTGTTGAGAGGGAACATGGGCTGGATGACATTAGAACTGGTTGATCTCATGCTTCATGGGTGATTTTTCACATCTTTCAAGTCTCAGATGGTCTGAGGAAGAGGTGGGCTAAAGTCACACTCTGCTTGTGTAGATAATTCACAATTTTGATGATGAACAGTGAGTTGGAGACAGAACTTGTAACAGATATACATTAATAGAAGAAGCCTGGGCTTGGGGGCTATGCGCAAGCCCCCCTTGGGCGGGGAGGCTGGGTAACACACCGGGCCCATTTTGTGACTGATAATAAAGATAAAATATGCAGATTAGAAGTCTCTTTACATGTTGGTTTTCTATTTATTAAAAAACCCAGGGAGACCTGCTGCAGTGAACTAGATTGAACATAGTTTCCTGACATCTTATGATGCTGTTCTTGGGTAGTCCAGGCAGAAAGATGGGTACAGGGTGAAGAACAGGAAGGAGAGGAATCAAGCAGCAGACAAAGAAAAATGAACTAAATAACTTGCCTTAAAGTGTGAAGATGCATCCGTGGCTGGTGTGGCTCAGTGGATTAAGTGCCAGACTGTGAACCAAATGGTCGCTGGTTCAATTCCCCATATAGGGCATATGCCTGGGTTGCGGCCAGGACCCCAGTCGGGGGCGCGCAAGAGGCAACCAGTCGATGTTTCTCTCCCTGTCTTTCTCCCTCCCTTCCCCTCTATTTAGAATAAAAAAAAAAAGTCTTAAAAAAATGGAGAAGATGCTATGAGCCCCCTATCTTTGGATGATATTCTGAACATTTGCCCCAATTGAGTCTAAGATGGAAAAGATACCTTGACTGCATATCCAGCTGCCTTTAAGAGTTCTAGTAAATAGTCTAGTTAAAGCAAAAGAAACATTTGAATTTGTCATACAGCCAACCTCAATCAGATGCTTCAAAACTAAATATTCAACACATGCATAATAGAGAAAGAGACCCTAGACACAATAGACAGAGACAAATTAAATGCCACCAACACACACATTTTCCTATTTCTGTGTTGGCAGACTTCAAGATGCTGCCTTGGGTAATTGCATTCTGCCCACCTAAAATTCCCTTCAGTCTCCACTGAGAACTGTATCCTTTGCTTCCTCAATTAAATTGTTTACAGAACACCAAAGGAACACTTTGGGAGAAGGGAGGTAAATAAATGTCGGGTCATAATTGCCTACAGCACCCTTTTGTGGAATGCCGCTCCTTGCAAGGAGGAGGTCACACAACACAGCCAAGAGGAATGGCGGTGGGGCCGCTCTGCCGGCCTCGCCCTGCTCACCTAGAGGCAGGTGTAACTTGTCACATGTCCCGTTTTGTGCCTCTTTCACCACTGGTTCAAAATCCCTAACTGGCCCAAAGTGTTATGACCAGCTGGCTAACTAGGAAATAAAATGTCTTGTGATGGCCGAAAGCCATGTTTTTATGACTTCACATGGCAACAGAGTTCTGTGTCTTTTTATGGAAAAAAAAATGTGTGTGTGTGTTGGGGGGGCAGTGGGGTATTAGTGAGGGGAGTTGGCAGGTAAAAAAGGGTCACTGCTGGTGAGGGTGTGTCAACTGTCCTGTTACAGAATTTCTTTGCTGATTTTTTAAAATTTTTTTTTAAAGATTTATTTATTTATTTTTAGAGAGAGGGGAAAGGAGGGAGACAGAGAGGGAGAGAAACAGCAATGTATGGTTGCCTCTCACATGGCCCTCACTGGGGACCTGGCCCGCAACCCAGGCATGTGCCCTGACTGGGAATCGAACCGGGACCCTCTGGTTCCCAGCCCGCACTCAATCCACTGAGCTACACCAGCCAGGGCTTCTTTGCTGCTTTGACCAGGTAGCTTATTGTTGGAAAGACTGCAAGCTGAGTGGTCTGCAAACACCTATCCCAGTCTAGGGGACAAGTTCTTTCTCCTCAGGGCTGTGCTCTATCTTGGATGGACAATATATCTGGAAGAGTTTGTTGGCCCAGGTAAAAACTGTAGGTCACTAGATCCCTTGCTATGAAAGGTGGAAAGAAAGTAGGGCCCTCGCTGGTGTGGCTCAGTGGATTGAGTGCCGGCCTGAGAACCAAAGGGTCGCTGGTTCGATTCCCAGTCAGGACACACGCTTGGGTTGCAGGCCAGGTCCCCAGTGGTGAGCACGTAAGAGGCAAACACACATTGATGTTTCTCTCCCTCTCTGTCTCCTTCCCTTCCCCCTCTCTCCAAAAATAAATAAATAAATAAAATCTTTAAAAAAAGGGTAGGGAGGAAAGGAAGGAAAAGGCGGGGAAAGGAAAGAAAAAGAAAATAGCGCTACTAGTAACCTTGGAATAACTGTCAGAACAAGCTGAGAGTTGGACTTGCCCACTCCGAAAAACAGAAATATCTGTTTCTCTTTCTTCTTCTCCAGCAAGAACAAGAAAGGATGATAAGTCTTTTATTTATGTTCATTTTAGGTGGGCTCCTCCCATGCAACCTGTGATCCAGATATGGAGTTGTCCCCACTCTGGAGATGAGGACAAAGGATTTGCCCAGTGCACACGGTGAGTGGGTGCAGCACCCGAGCTGCATGGGTGAGTCCATGACAAGGTGGCCGCTCTGTCTCAGCCACCGAGACATACAGTGGTTGTGGGAGCAGGGCAATTAAGAAAACGTTCTTAAACCAGTCCAAATAACAAGCAAGCCTACCTAATCTTACCGAAATGTAAAAATTGTTTCCTTTATTTTATTTTTAGGGTTATTTGTGCTTGCTTGTTTTTCCTCAGCTTCCCTAAGAAAAGGACCTCAGCTCCACTTCTCAGGTAGAAGCTCCCATTTTTCCTGTAGGGATGAACTGGACCTCCCGCCCCCTCAGCCTGCTCCAGTCTTGACTTCCCTTGCAGGAGGATGAGGAGCTAATCTGACTGGAGAGACCTGGAAGGGCCTGCTATCCAGTGGCTGGGGGACGGGCCACTGACCTGAAACATAGCACACAAACTGGAGCTTGACAAAGGCCCCCTGTTCTCTAGTTCTTTTCTGTCCTGACTTCTGCATTCCTGGGTAGGCAGATTAAGTTTGTGTGGGTCCCCCGGGCTATGTGTGGAGAGAGAGGGAGGAATTACTACTGTGTTCTCTGTGGGAGGCAGAATAATGGTTCCTTTCCCGAAAGACGTCCACGTCATAATTCCTGGAACCCCAGGTTAGTTACGTGACCAGGAGGGACTCAGAGTTGCGGTTCAGCTGACCGAGAGGTGGGGAGATCATCCGGGATTTTCTGGGAGGGTCCCATGTCATCAAGAGGGTCCTTGTTGGTGGAAGAGGGAATGGAAAGAGAGAACCAGAGACATGACAGCGTGAGACGTGTTGACCAGACAATCCTGATTATGAAGATGGAAAAAGGGGCTCCAAGTCAAGGAAAGTCAGTGGCATCTAGAAATGAAAAAGCAAGAAAATGGATTCTCCCCTGGAGCTTCCAGGAAGGAGTGTACCTTGCTGATACCTTGGTTTCAGCCCAGTGAGTGTGCTGGGCTTCTGACCTAGAGAACTGTATGTAATAAAGTAAATTTGTGACCCTGGCCAGTGTGACTCAGTTGGTTGGAGCATTATCCCCTAGGCTGAAGGGTCGTGGGTTCAATTCCTGGTCAGGGCACATACCCAGGTTGTGGGTTCAATCCCTGGTCGGGGGGTGTATGACAAGGCAACCAAATGTTGTTTCTCACATTGATGTTTCTCCCTCCCTCTCTCCCTACAATGAAAAAATATCCTTGGGTGAGGATAGAAATAAAATAAAATAAATTTGTATTGTTTCAAGCCAATAAATTTGTGGTAATATTTCATAGCAGTAATAGAAAACTAATACATTCTCCAATTCATTTGTGCCAGGAATAAAGCTAATAATGATGATAGCTTGTATTTATTGAGTGCTTGCAATGTGCTAGTCATTGTTTTAAAGACTTTGAGTATTAGTTCATTTAATCACTTATAATTATCCTATGAGGTGGGAAATCACGTAGCTGTAAGTACAGCCAGGATCTAACTCAGCTGTCTGGCTCCAAAGAGTTGATACGATGCTGATACTGAACTTCAATTCCTATTTTACATCTGCAGTTATCTTGTGGTTACTGTGGAGATTTACTGACAGAAACAATGAATTTGAAGTCATTCAGAGTCACCCTTAATTTTCTGGCTCTGTGCCCTTCATCTGTAAAACCTAAGGCTCTATTTAGCTGAGGTTAGGGTTATCTGCCAAACTGGAATAATGTGGTTCAGCTCTGAGAAGTGACCTAATAATCAAATAATCAAATGAAGTGGCATTGGTGTCTGATATCTGGTAGATGATCGATAAACATTTGTTGGGTCTATATCTGAAGGATGAGAATCTGGCTATTCTGTCCTCAAAAGGAGGAATTACATTCTCTTCACATCATTTTACAACACTTGAAGATTCAACACTTCCCCCTAGCGAGGCAACTGCATGGGTGGTGGCACGCTTTGCAGCCTTTATCATTAGTCTGAGTGCCAGGAAGCTCCGTCTGTGTGTGTGGGCTTGAGAAAGTCCATAAGAGGGTGACCTCAAGTTGAGCATGAGAGAGAAATAGTCATTAAAAAAAAAGGTACAATTTAGCCGAGAGAGAAGACGACTCAGGGAAAAGATAGTCTTAGGTCTTGACATCAAGAAGATATTCTTTGTAGCTCAAGAGACCAAAATGAGGATCAGGGGGTGATAGCCAGAAGGAGGCAGATTCAGTACAAAGGAAGTGCCAATGAATTTGAATTCTTCCAAAGTGAGCCCTGCTGCCTGAGAGGCATGTCCTCCGTGTTTGAGAAATATGAAAGCTGAGGCCTCAGATGGTCCTGTATCAGGGGGTTTCTGAAGGCCCTGAGGCTATGCTTGATAACCTCTCGAAGATCCAATAAACTCACTTTTGAAAAGCTCTTATTGTTTCTGCCAGTGCCAAACACACTCTGACTGCATCTCCTGGCAGGAAAAACAAGGACTGCGAGATGGCACAATTCTACTGGTTCAAGGCTGAACTTTGGTGAAGGTCCCAATTTCCACTGCCCACACACCCCTAAACAGTGGGAAAACCGCAGGTCTATTTAGAGACTGCAGAACAAAGGGATCTGCATAAAAACAAATCAGATCAAGCTCAATACATAATGTAGTTTCTACCTTTCTCCTTTTCTACGCAAATAGCAGCTGCGGCACGGAGCACACCCAACGCAATCCTGAATGACTGAATCATGCAGAAAATGATCACTGAGAGAAAAGACCAGACTTCTGTGGATGAACCCCCTCTGGCCCATGGCCCAGGGAGGCTGAGATGCTCTGATGGCCACTCGGTCAGAATCGTTCTGTCTGCTGGAGGCGGAAAACACACTGGGGGCACACTTTTAATGGAGAAAGGTCACATTTTAAAAGTTAATAGTCTAGGACTTGCTGGCAGCAGAATCACCTGGAGGTAACGTCAGACCCACTGAACCCAAATCTCTGATGGCGGGACCCAGGAATCTGATTTCAACAAGCCCTCTTAGTGCATCTGGCTCAATAAAGCTCAAGAACCACCGCTCTCAGGGCTGTCTGAGCGCAGTGACATCAACTTCCATCAGGGCTGGGTATGAACTTTAGTTTGCGGCATGAGAAGATGAAAGATTGTGGAGGGGGAGGTTTGGTTTGTGGTAAGAAAGGGAAACAGATGCTGGGAGGTAGGAAACCAAGAGTGAAATACTATGTAAGGGTAGAAAGTTAGGATTCTATCTTCTACATAAGAAAACCCCACCAAGAGGCAAGCTTTTTAAAGAGCAGGAGTTCTCCCTGTCTTATTTTCCATAGCCTACAAGAATAAGTGACACATCATAGGCGCTAAATAAATCCCTGCCAAGTGAAAAGTTTGAACCTCTACTGCAGACTCCATGTCCAGTTTCTCTTACGACAAGGCCAATCTGTGGGCCCGAATGAGCTGGAAGAAGGGGATCCCATCCCACCTCACGGCCTCACGGAGGTCTCCTAATGACACAGCTGAGCCTGTGGGACAGAGTGCAAGACTCCTAAAACCATCTCCTCTTGCTTATGTGCCAGACAAAGAGTGTGGATATTTTAAAAAATAGAATCAGTGAAGCCAGTAGCTGCCTTGTCACCAGGACAGAAGCAGAGACACCCTTCATTCCGTTGACACAACTCATGCAGGAGGAACCAGGAGCAAGCAGAGGGCCAAGTTCAAAGACCAACCTATCGTCCCTTTCACTTTAACTGGAACTGGGGACACACAACATAAACACCAGGTGCTTTCCCATTCTTTGTGGAAGGTGGGGTGATGAACAAGATCTCTACTTTGGGGCAAGGTGGACTTCTGATTGTAGGGAATTCAGCTACTCCTCCGTCTTTCACAGATTCCAGATCCACAAAGAGTAGAAAAATTGGCCATTTGGGGCTGGTCAGCCTTTCGCATTTACCACTTCTCCATAGAAATCTTTCTTCCTACATGAATGTTGCCCTTGCCTCCTCGTCTTTCATTGCGGGTCATGTCTAGCGTTAAGTCCAATCCAGAAACGACTGCTTCCTAGGAATTAAGTGCATTAATTTTCTCACATTAACACCTTCCCACTTTTCCTGGACAGCAAGAGTTTTTATTTTTTTTATTTTTTAAAGCGACAATGAAACAACATTAACAGGGACAGCAAGATTCTGCCTTCAGGGCATTCACTAAACACTTTCCATGGAACAATTACATGGTGAAAGCGTGGTGGCTTTGTGGTTTAGGAAACAAAAGAGTTGTAAACAGATTATTCAGGACACCAGAGCCTGTGGTTGTGTTCGGCCTCGAACAAGTCTGAGTGCCGGAGCCGACAGGGCCGTGAAGACTCACCGCAGTGGAGTGAGGATGTAGACGAGGAAGCAGTGCCACGGACACTATGATTATTAGCTAATCACAACCGTAGGGTATTAACAAAACACAGAGGGTCTCTTCTCCCCTGGGGCCTAATTATTGTACAAAAACGACACCTCAATTTATTCCCTAAGAAACTTTTTTGAGGGTGGTGGTGGGTGGGAAGGAGGCTGTCTGTTATTAGAGAATGGTGTCGATAGGTTCTGAGGTGCTCTCATTTCACTACCCGAGTCTCTGCAACAGGCCTGTCTTCAATCCCATGAACAACTGTAGCGCCTTCTTGCATTACGCCACTTCCAACCCACGGGGAGACGGGGAAGCGGAGGTAACACAGGGCTAGACAAGCCATTACTGGTCGTCTAGAAGATGGGTAAGGGGAAAACTCGGAGTGAAGGTTACGGGAAGACAATTCCTGGTTTGGACTCTGAATTCCTTTTAAGGCATTATTCTATGATGATACCATTTTCGAAGGTGAGAAAGTGCTACAGAAATGGATGTGGACAGTATTATACTTTTAATGTCCAAAGCCGCCCCACTGTTTTCTTCACTTTAATTTTCCTTTCCATGTGCTTGTTGGCGTTTTCACTCGTTATTTTTCTAAGACAGAAATCTACTTTATTAGTTGTTACTAAACCTGGGTACCTCCTTAACATACCTTATTTTTAGTACTTCTTGCTCCCCCTCTCCCCAGTCCTATAAAAGGCAGACACTTAAAAAATTAAGATATAATTTGGCTCATAAATTTGAAAGTCAGCTTATATATACTTAGTATATATAGATCTAACATGAATGGAAGAGCAAATCAAACCTATTTTGTCTTCCAATGGTATTTTGTGTATAATTTACCAAAATAAATATGAGTACAAACCTCCCCTTAGCTGACCTCAGATGTTTTGTTTTTACAGATGGTCATGGACTCAGACTGAAAAACATGTTAGTGATTTCCTCATGAGGGTGAGAACATGGAAGCTGAAAGGCCCAGAAATACAACTGCGGTTCCCCAGGCTCCTGCTTTTGAGCCTTTCACGGGGTGGCAGAACCGCTCGGTATCTCATCTGGATCATGAACGAGGCACCTGGATTATCTGAGGATTCCTTACTACTATCAGATTTGATAATTTGACCAGGCTCTGGACTCTGGAGAGAGAGTGAGGAGAACAAACTGCTGTGGAAAGCAAGTGTGTGTCTGTGGGAGTCACAGAAAACCTGTGTGAATCCTGGTCCTCAGATGTCCTAGAAAGAGGGCAGTTTGCCCAGAGGGGTAACAGACTCCCTTCTGGGAGACAGATCTTCCTTTGGATAACATGACACCCACGTGGGCAAAGGGTCGAGAGACTGTCCAGCAAAGTTCTAGATGAGAAGCTGTGATCTGTCGGCACAGGCTACATCAGTCTGCACTTCAGCAGGGTGGCTACCTCTGCCACTGGCCCACCTCAGAGAGCAAATCCAGTCGGCTGAAGTACAACCAAACATCTCTCCCCTGGCCTCTGGGCCTGACTCTCAGTGGTGACAGCTACAAGGAACCCTGCCTGGACATGGCATCTCACTCTATTTAATCTAATAGTGCCATTTTCTCTTTAGTGGGTAGGGTGTGTTGGTTCTATAACCTTGGGCCAAATTTCCCACTATTGTGGGAAGTTCACGGACAACTCGTTTAGCTAAGTTCAAAGGAAGGCATGGGTCTAATCTTGGCATTTATATTCTACCAAAAGGTGAAAAGCAATCTGCATTTATATTCTCATATTTTTAGGAAGGGTGGGGAGATATTTGTTTGCCAAAGGAAGAAAGTCAGAGAAAGATATCACTGGCTCTTATTCCACTTTTAACATACTTCCCTGTGGTCCAGAGGGAAATTTTATATGATCCCCAAATAATGACATCTTTTCCATATTATACTTAATGTTGTCATAAAAAAACCCAATAGTGTATATTATATACACTTATTAATCTTAATATTTCAATAAGAAGAGTAAAAGCAAACAATTTCATTTCACAACTGAGAAGATGAAATGATTTGCTCTAAATCACTGTCTTTCAGATCTCGGTCATGATGCCCACATCCTCTAGCAAGAAAATGAAATTGAAATTCCTCTATTACATTCTTTAGGTTAACTATTTTTAAAATCTCTGCCTGGGGCATGAACATTTTTGGGTTGTTTGTATTTATTTAAATTCATGACCTATATCTGATGTAAATACCTTTCTCTCTTACATTCTTTACATCCTCATCATTCCTGACCTCTTTTTGGTTATGCCTCAGAGGCAAAGGTGTTCGTTCCCTCTCTAAGGCCACATCATCATTTGCCCAGCACTTATGAAGGGTTTATGATGCGCCACATATGTTGACATGCATGCGCACTGATGCGGAATGCTGAGAAGGCAAGGAAGGGGCTGCTGGCCAGGAGCTCGGGGCAGAGCCCGACAAGGGCCTGCTCCACAGGAGAGTTTGATTCCATCCCTTAGACCTGCCTCTGACTTTAGTCCATCAGTTTCCTCTCCCGTCAGCCTCCTCCTTTTCTCCTTTGTTCTGGCTTCTAAACCTTAGAAATACGTTTATGCTTTACCCATCTTTTTTTTTTTTTGAAGATTTTATTTACTTTTAGAGACGGGGGAGGAACGGAGAACAAGAGGGAGAGAAACATCAATGTGTGATTGCCTCTTGCACACCTCTTACTGGGGACCTGGCCTGCAACCCAAGCATGTGTCTTGACTGGGAATCGAACTGATGACCCTTTGGTTTTCAGGCCGGCACTCAACCCACTAAGCCACACCAGCAGGGCTGTTTTCTCCATCTTAAATTTTTTCCTCTTATTGACACTGCTACTTTTACAGACTTTAAAAAAGAAAATCGCTAAATTTCATGAAAATGCCATCTATAAATATGTAATTCTCACCTCTAGTCTCACTGCCTATAGGACTGACATCTCACCCACCGCTGGGGTGAACTGGCCCCTTGTAGGGGTAAACTGACGACCCAGGAGTTCAGTTCAAATACAGTCATCCCCGTTGTCTCTAGGGGGTGCACTTTCCAAGACCCCCAGTGGATGCCCGATGAACCCTATATACACTGTTTTTTCCTACATATGCACACTTTACAGCTTGTCTCTGGCATGTCCGAACTGTGACTACTCTTGTGCTTTGAGACCACTGTTAGGTAAAACAAGGGTGACTGGACTGCAAGCACTGCGACCCCAGGGTAGTTGATCTGATAACCGAGATGGCTCCTCGGTGACTAAAGGGGAGCATCTGTGGCGTAGAGACGTGGGCAAAGGGACGAGTCAGGTCCCGGGCAGGATGGAGTGGGACAGTGAAAAGTTTCATCTCACTACTCAGAATGGTGCACAATTTAAACTTATGAATTGTTTCTGGAATTTCCCATTTAATATTTTCAGACTGACGTTGACTGTGGATAACAAACAGAGGAAAATGAACCCGCAAATGAGGGGTGACTACTAAACCTCTTCTCTGCTCTCACCTTCTCGCATTGCTGCTTGAAGTTTCCCCGACGCCGTGCTTCCTCAGCAGCTCCCTTCCACCCACTGTGCCCAGCCAGACCGCACACTCAGTCCTCTTCTCCGCTGGCTTTGATGATTCTAGCTTAACGATCTCATCCAGCCCCCAAAGCAACTGAGCCTGCTTCACCTCTGCAGCTCATTCTCAAGCCACTGTTTTATTAAATAGCTCCGACCTCTGTGATAAACTCGAGGGTCAGATATCCAGCTGCTTGCTGCATGTGTTTAAATGAAAGGCCTGTTCACGTGTGCCTCAGCCCAACATGTGCAAAATCAAATCAGCTTCCACTAGACCTTTTCTTTGCACTCCCTTCTCTCTACTAATGAAACACTGTGTCGCTGGTCCCTCGAACTAAAGCCCTGTCTTCTTCAACTCTTCCTCCTTCTCATTCCCCCCATTTCCATTCGGTACTGAAGTTTCCTCACTGACATTCTTGTGCTCCAAGTCCCGAAACAGCTCTTGGCTGCCTACATGAGCGCGTCCCGTAGACTTTCAGTCTTTCATGGCGGGTGTTTGCCATAGAGATCACCATCGTGAAAAATGAGATAGATTTCCATTTGCCAACTAAATTCTTTGTCTGCCTTTTTTCATCTTCAACACATTTGCTGTACCTTCCATTCCATTTGTATCTTTCAAGAGTCTACCTTGTCCTAAAATTTTGGCTCTAATGTCAACCTTTCTATTAAAAACATCCCCCATTTCCTAAAGATGGACTTTCTCCTGCCACTGATACCTTGCACCTTATCTGCCTCTCCACTCTCCAACTGGACTGTCTAGGTTCATGTGATTTGCTTATTTTTTGTACGTGGCCACGGCACCACGTGTGTAGAAATTCATGGTATTAAACCACATCTGAACGAATGTGGTTTGCTTTGATCTTCACACCTTGGATCATGCACCTTTAGGGAGTTGTGACTAGAATAAAGTTTTGTTGTTTTTCTCATCTAAAATGCACTTAAGCAATGGACACATGCTTTGTGTCAGTGTGAGCAGTGATGAGCCGCACCGATACTCAGCGGGAGAAAATGCTGTGTGGCGGAGGTGGACAGAAGACACACCTCCGAGCCCACGCGCCCAGCACCAGGGCACGTGGCCTGGCTCTGCCCCAGGGAGCCACTGGCATGCGCACAGCACTGACTCCGCAGCTGCCAAGTGCACATGCACGGAGAATCAGAGTCTGTATCTAAAAACACTAAAAAGCATACCCAAAACAAAGCAAGAACAAAGCATAAGCGAGTGACAGCCCTCTGAGTGCGTGACAGGGATCTGCCTGCCCACTGGACATGGGACAACAAGCAGAGCTTAGGTACAGGCAGAATCGGCTCGCAGAAATCTGAGTGTGGGCTCTGTGGTGAAGTGACAAACCATAAATATCTGCCCCCCTCGGTGGGGCAGCTTTCTTTAGCTTTCAGTTAGTTCAAGGCTATTAAGAGACTCTTGGTCAGGGGCGTCTCATCAACTGCGGGCGGCCCGGCCACTGGGCAAAGCTGTTCTGATGGAGGAGGCTGGGGACCTTCTGGCAGATTAGGACACCAGAATGAACCAGAGAATCAGCTGCTTTTCTGTTTGCACCAAAAGACGTCTCGTTTTCTTGATAACAAGGGAAATTTAAAGGGAATTCCACACCAAAATGCCCAGCCCATGAAGGGGCCATCAAAACTCCTCTGGTTGGGAGATGTTTGCATTTTTTTCAAAACCCAAAGCATGGTGACGGATATCAAATAAAGAACCATATACTAGAAAGGCAGACCACTGTCAACTACTTTTTAAAAATATGTTTTAAATACGTAAGAACTTTTGAAATATCTGATTTTCACGAAATGCTTCTCTTGTGGTGCCACAGAGCAGAGTGCATGTATACTTCTCACCTTTTCCTGGTTCTCTGACTTACCGGGTCCACCCTAATGGCTCATACTAACTCTGAGCTCCTTGCTGCATAAAACGTGTAGAAAAATGGTACAGTTTACAGAGGAGGAAGAACAGAGAGAAGGAAGGGTCCCTCCTCTCTCCACTGTGGTCTAATTCGCAACATTTTAACATAAAGTACACAAGAATATTGGTTATGAAGTTTTTTCAAAGGGTGAAGAAGTTATAGTTAATGCTTAAAGGCTAACCAAGTCATTTTACTATGGTGGGAATTTAGTGAAATAATGGTTTTTAGAAAGCTGATGGTACAGTATAATCTATACAAGGAGAGGGATTTTTGTCAGCTTTGTCTACTGATATGTTTTGAGTGTCTTAGAATAGCCCCAGGTACACAGTAAATGCTCAAAACACTTTTTGAATGAATGAAAAATGTTAGGAAATTAAAATCACTATACTGACACTTTATTTATGGAACATTTTGCATAATGTCAAACCTCCATTAACACTGAGGAAAATAAAGTGAGTCCCATAATGTCAAGAACAAGAATGAGTTACTGTAACACGTGGAAACCTTCCAAAAAAAAAAGCAGCAGCACAAAATATTGGAACTTTCAGGAAATGAACAAAAGGACAGCTGTCCGTTCTCTTTCAGCAGCGGTAAGGAGGTAAAACTGTTTAACTGATTCAATCCCACAAATAAGTCGCTGATTTTAACAAGGGACTTGCCTCGGCCTGACTGAGACCCGTAACCACCTGCTAGTGACAGGGAAGGCGGGCTGCTTTGAGACTGACTTCTCTTCCCTGATAGTCAGCAATGAAACAAGAGGGGTCTAAGGAGAAAAACGGGAGGTCAAGAATAACTGGTCCCGAATTAATAAAGTGCTGAAGTATAGTGTCAGTAGCAAACACCCCTGAAGAGGTAGGTACATGGGGTGCTGCTTCTCCTCACGGGGCAGGGGTGCTGAGGACCACGGGGAGTCAATGGAGCTCATGTAATAAGGAGTGCTTGGGGGGGGGGGTGAGTTTTCCAAAGGCCACATATAAGTAGATAATTTTTTTGAAAATAAAATGCCTTTATTTGATATGGGATTCTTCTTTATTCCATATCATGACATCAGAACATTTTGAAAGCCAATCTTCATAAAATTATTGGAATAAAAAAACTGTTCTATATGACTTTGCTCTAATGTCAATTACTGCTGATCCATTCTCCAAAAACCAGTCAAACCTGAATCTTCCCCTGTGAAGTGTTGCTATTTTTAGATTGCTCCAGAACCAAGTCCGGGGTTGTCAGGTGGGTCACTGACCCTGTCAAAGGTCACCGTGACAGACTAGGGCTTCTTCTCAGAGATGCAGCCTGGACTACAATGAATAACGTGTTTTTAAACATTTACCTTAGAACATCTTCACTGTGCTACTGTTGTTTATTGAATTAAACAACATTTGAGTGCCTGGGGGTGAGGCAGTGTTCCACATGCAAGGGGATCGCCAGTAAATAAACTGTTCCTGCTTTGAAAGAACTTACTACCTAGACGGTGAGAGACAGGCGCGTGCCCAGACAAAGGCCCGGCGACGGAAGCAGGCGAAGCACGTTAGCAGCAGGGCGGTGAATGCACTTCCGCAGCAGGGAGGGCAGAGCGCCTCCCCTCCATCTCTGCCTCAAGGAGCTTCAAATGTGGCTGCTTATGAAGGGCTCTGCATTTGACTTAGAATTAGTTAAGTGTTTGTTAGAAATACTGTATATTATGAAGTACCTGCTCTGCACAAAAACAGAAGGCTCGGAAACATGGGCTGTGTCTGCCTATCGACCCCACTGGGTCACATGACGTGAGCCCTGGAACCACACACTTGCAGGCACAGGTAGGGGGCATGGAAGCCTCTGGTAATCCTGGAAGGTTTGGGAATAACTCCTTGTGTTCCGCTGCTCATCTGGCTATTCAGCTGGCTGCTTCTCTTACTGCTGCCCTGGTGACATGAGGGTAATGGCACCGAAAGTGGCCACGGCCTGGCCCTTCTGACGTGAGACGTGCAGGAGGGGCTGAATCCCGTGAAGACACCGCCAGTCTCTGTCAACCTCAAACAGTCCACAGGGCAGTTGCACCGTTTCCCTGGGGCTGTGCTGTGTCTGTCTCAGCCTCGGGGGCAGGGGTGGGGGGGGGCAGGGATGGGGAACATCTGGAAGATGGGGAAAAATATTGCCTAGAATTTCAAGTGAAAACTATTTGAAAAGTCAATGGTGGGAATGGAAAAATGCTTTCTTAGCATTTTAAAATGCTTTACACTATCAAAAGAAATTATCTATTATCCTGAAATGTGCACTTGATTGAGTGCACTTACAGAGGCATTGGGAGAATTTTCAAACATCTTTTTGTTTTTTAAAGAAAGGAAATAGAAGGTCAGTGGAATAATGTGGTACAGGAACGCAATGTTGTATTTTAGACAGAAAATGCTAACGACGTTCCTATGTGGCAGGAACGATGCTGAGTTCTCGGAATTACCAAGCGAAAGCTACACAGGCACAAGCTAGGCGGGAGACACATCTCACCTTTCTCGAAGGCCTAGCTGCACACCTGAGAGACTATTTGCCTCTTTGTATCAACAGAGATACACTCCTCAAAACAGGTTCAAAATTGGGTTAAGAAGAAATGACCCAAGAATTAATTAACTAAATAGGAGATTGAAGTAAACAAAGGAAAAATTATCATATCAAAACAAAAGACAAGAAGCATGATTAAATTAGGCTTCAAAAGACCCGGGAGAAACTTATAAAAGGCATATATGCATTTACCTGGTTTTTATCCTTTCATGATTTAATTTCTAATTTTATTCCTACCATCTGATAATTGCATGAAACACTTATTCTAACCATGGGCAATTTAGACCATTTTAATTTTTATTTCAAGGCCATGAGACAAAGGAACCTATTTATTGCCTAAGGGGATTTTTTTTTAAACAAAAATTAAAGCTTAATCTTTCATGTTTTAAAGCATAGACGTTTAAAATCATTTATAATAATGCTGTAGGGAGGCTGTTCCTGGGCATGCAAAATTGAAATGATAAATTTACAATTATTAAAAGAATTAATAGTTTAGGGGATTGAATTGTCCCTTTCCTTTCTAGATAGATTTGTCTGAAGCATTAAGAGGCAGCTTTAAAAACAGGGTAAAACCAAGCTTTTGCAGGAGTGATGCATTTCACAGTTTGACTGGGTTGTTAATGGAACATAATAAGCCCAGCTTTTTGTTATTTAAAAATAATAAGCAAAGGCACTGGCCTTGGGAACTGCTCCCCGCCCCCACCAGGAAATTGCTCTCATGAAGTGGAGAGTCATGAATTCTACGAAACCCCATTTTCTGTGACTTTCAAAGAGTCCCTGATGGAAATTAGACAAATAATTTACTTTCACTTAAATGCCAGATTTTTTAGTTATACTTAAGAAATATAATTGAAATGTAGATTTAAATCGTTTCTGCTGCTACACTTCAGGATTCTAATGAAATACTTTCAGTTATTATGCAAAGCATTCCTCAATAGAGAAGAGAAAAACCACTCTCAATGATACCTCAGCGAGCAGAATCTACAGGGGAGCAGACGCAGCTTTAAGAGCAGAGGGAAGGACACCTTGCCAGTGGTGGGTGGTACTGAGGGAAGGAAGGACGGGGATAACCTCAGGACACACTGCCCCTTTCATTAAGGCCCCAGGACAAAACTGAAAATGGTCAAGTATGTCTGAAGTTCCTTAAATACTTCAGCCGCCTTCCTGGGCGGAGTGCTGCATGTTAAGCAGGCCATGACACACCCGTGCTCCTGACCACACTGCAGGGAACGGACGTGGATCCAGCATGTGGACCTCGCCTCTCACCCTCTCGGCACCAGAGACGGCCTCCTTGCTAGCTGGGGACCAGGCCAAGCTTCCTCCTGCCTCGCAGCCTTTGCACTTGCTCTGTCCTCTGCCTGAGCAGCCCTCTCGTAGATATCAACATGGCTCCCTCCCCATGATTTAGGTTTCTGCTCAAACGTCATCTTTTCAGAGAGAGAAAGCCTCCTTCAACCCTCTGTACTCTCTCCATCTTCCTGCCCGGTGTCTCTTCATGGTGCTTGTCCATCACGTCCAGGGGACAACTTTGTTTGCTTCTTGTCCAAGTCACCCTGACAGACTGGAAGGCTGTCAGGCAAGAAGGGACTGTCCCACCCCTTCTGTTCACTGCTGTGTCCCCACGCCCAGGGCAGCACCTACCACTGTACCAGTATTTAAGAAGCACCATCTATCAGTCACAGTATCACAGCGATCAGCTCACATCCGCTTTTGCACTTGGTTTCTTAAACTGACAAGTCCTCTTCAAGAAGAATGCAATGTTCGAATATTAATTTTGATTCCCTGGAACCACGGCGCATTCCAGCACAAACGTCACGACAGAAGAATATATTTTAATTAAGTCGAATGAATCCTCACAAGCAAACAATAGGCCATATACTCGTAAGTGTCAGAGTGGTGGGATAATTTTACTGTAACTACACTATTAAATATGTCAAAGTTAGAGTTAAGGACTGGTGGTCCACACTGTGGGCTATATGATCCTTGCCATAGAAGGAAGAGTTTTCATAATAAAAAGAGTTTTCTAGTTGGTCCGACGGTTGTGGGTTATTGTTAAGCTGTTAAGCTGATTAAAAAGAGTTTTCTTTTTTCTACCTCTTAACAAGGACTTGATCTGTTTCTGCTGGCTATTTTCAACAGCAGGGAGAGAAGGCAAAGGCCAAGGTTGGAAAAATCAGAAAAATTTACTTTAGACAAGAAAGTTGATATTGCTGTCTCTTAAAAAAAAAGAGAGAGAGCGCAAATCCTCTTCCCTTTTATAGAAACAAAAAAGTGTTCAGGTTTTGAGTGACTTTTAGTTCTTTTTGTCCAAATAAAATATAGCTAAAAAATATCAGCTTCTGACTAAAGACACAATAAAATGTGTGATGTTTTAATATAATCATATCATGGTCTTCATAGGGGAGGTAAAATTCTTATTTGAGAAAATACTTTTAAACCCAATTTATAAAAAGATATATCACAGAGGTTAATTTTTCATTTTTAAGATAAATCACTATTATTTTTATAAGGGGGGGATTTTGTCAAAATGTTTATTTCTTGCAAGGGCTACTGTAGGTCTTATTTAAATAACAAACGTGTCGCATACTGTGTTAGCCCTGGAACTTGCTGAAATCACAAAGCTGTTTTGGGGAAGGAAGACCGTTTGCTGTGTGAGTAACGGTGCATATTTGAAGACGTTTAAGAGAATGAAGTCAACGCCTCCGTGGGCTCTGCTGTGAGATTACAGAGCCTGAAGGGTGAACGCCCCCCAGCTTTGCCTAGAAGTCTCCTGGATTCCTCCCTCCAAAGTGCATGTCTCAGATCCACAGCGTTTTATAAACAGACCAAGGGCCCTTGCCTTTGAACCTGCCAGAGGGCTTCACTGCTCCCTAATGTCAAAAGCCGTAAGAAAACTGGTCCGCAGTGTGCCGCAGCTTTCATTTTCCATTTTTCTGAAAGAAAAACCTCGCACTATTATATAAAAGTCCTTTTCAACACTTAGCTAATCTTTTTGGCATAAGCGATAGAGGGTCACGAGGTTTCAAAGTTGGAGAAAGCTTGGAGACTGTCCAGCCCAGCTCCTCCACGCCCCAGAGGAGGAGGCGAGATCATTTATCAAGGTCTAGGAAATTCAGGGAGAAAGAGAAGCCAGCAAAACATTTCTTAACAAACAAATCATGGTATCCAAGCAACCGCATTATGGCTGGCTTGTATGAAAGAAAAATGGCATCTGCTTTTGAATAAGGCAACAAAATTTCTGAGGAAAAAGACTTTAAATGACAGAGGCCAGAACACGGCCATAAACAGACAACAGAGACGGTCCCTGTGGACCGTGGACTTTAAAATCAAATGTGGAGAATGGTGAGGGCGTAAAATCACACTGGAATGATTAGAGATTATGAAATTTTACAGAGAATTCCTAAATTGCTAAAAAAAGGAAAAAGAATTAAAAGCATGACTATGAGACTGAGGTTCTTCATGATGGTAAAGAAGACTTGATGAGGACTGAATGGACAACATATTTTTGAAGCAAAATAAGTGTGTGGGAATCACCAGCATGGTGGATTCTGCCAGTGAAAACATTGTTTTCATTGGGAACTAAAACACATGCAGTTTGAAAGTTTGGTTCTTTAAAAATAATTAATGAAACGAGCTAGCCCCGATGCCCAGTGAAGTTCCCTGGCCGTCTAGACACATAGACCCTGCACCTGGCACCCAGGTGTGTGCAGACATGGGCGTCCTCTTACCGGGGCTGGTGAGGGCTCCCAGGGCGCTGCTCGTGGTGGACAGAGGGTTTGCGTTGGTGGTGGTGGCTGAGGTCTGTGCCGCGGCCGCGGCTGCCGCCAGCGTGGCCAGATTCTGTAACTGTAAAGCATTCATGCCTGCGGAAGAAGAGAAGGTGCGGCTTTAGCAACAGGCCCACTTTGCCAGGCAGATGATGACAGCGGAGGCCCTGGGCAGTAAGCCCTGTGAAGCGTGCCTTGGTGACTCGGGTGTCACCTAACTTCTCAGCAGTCACCTCCCTGTGGTGCTGTCTGTCCTAACCCAGGATACTCTTCCCAGCTGCGTCAGCTCAGGGATGGAGTGAGCAGTAAGGTCTGGGCCTGGGCAGGGGGAGGACGGGTTTAGGGGTGAACTATCAGTCTCTAAGCTTGACAGCTACATGTGGAAGGTATCTGCAAGAAAGAGACTGTAGTGATGAAAAGTTCTGGCTTTGAAATGGAACTGACAGGGCTTTGGGTTCTGCTACTTTACCTGCTTTGTGACTCTGGGCAAATTACTTAACCTCTCTGGTTTCCTGTTTAGTGAGTGGTAATAGTAATTGTATCTTACATCAAAGGGTTGTTGTGCAGATTAAATAGATGACTTAGCACAGTGACTGGTGCAATGTGAGCACCTAATAACGTCAGGGACCATTGCTGATATTGTCACTGACTTATCTGACATGTGGCCATGCCTGGCATGGGGCTTGGGGTCTGGAGTCTTCGTCAAAAGCACTTTTGATATCTCTTCTCTTTACTTCTACTGCTCAATTCAAAGCTTCTCTGAACGTTCAAAGTCTTTCTCCATGATTCACTTCACACTAATGCATATTTGAGATGCAGGGAACAACAGCTCTCTCCTCAAGCAGGGGACTTTTCTACAGAAAGATATTGGAGTTAAGTAATCAGCTTAATTTTGCCTTCTCTTCATGTCTCAAATACAGATACTTAATAAATGTCTATTGAGCAAATTCAGACTGCTGGGGAGAGATGCCTTAATGACAGCTTCCATATGTGTTGGGGAAGGGGTGTGGATTGAGGGGTGAGAGAATGTTCTAGCAACATGCCTGAGAAGGCCTCACGCCACACTTGTGGAGGCCTTGCCTCAGCGCGGACGCAGCCTCACCGACCCCGCTCCTCCAGCCTGACCCCCCTACCAGGGTTTATTTCTACTCGGTTCTTGATATGTTTGCTGCAAAATAGGTTCTCATTTTCCTCAAAATGATACCCTATCTTTTTCCAGGAGACCTCCAGCTCTCTTGGCTTAGGGTGAAAGCCAAACACCTGTTTTCCCAAACCCACTCTGTTCCTGGGGGTTCCCAGAAGCGGGATGGCATTTGTGGAACCCTGTCAGTCTCACCCCACTTTCTCCAGCCCAGGCGGCAGGGGACAACGCTCTTAAGGGTCATACTGTTGAGGATGCCAGTCGAGAAAGTGCTGTTCTCACTGTTCCCTTGAGGGGAACGGAACTGGGGGGAGATCCAGGAGCTGCCTGGCTTCAGTGCAGACCCACCTGGACCTGAGGGCCCACTCCTAAAAGCTGCTCGAATGCACTTCACGCCTGAGTGTGACCTGAGTGGGGGCTTTGTCACGTTGCCAGGAGCAAGGAACATGTACACGGACCCATCTGCTCCCTCTGGGCCCTCCAGTGACAAGTGTTCCCTCTAATGTTTCAATGATGCAAACCCGATGACCGGACCGCATGGCCCACAGCTGGCTGCATGGACAAGTGCAGGGGTTGGCATTGCAAGTGAGACCCACAGTGCACATCTGGCACTGATCGATGACACGAAGAGCCACTCGCCCAGGCCCAGGCCACAGGGTCCTTGCCAGGGGTGTCTCCTCTGAGCTTGCCCAGGCGGGAGCCACGGTGCTCGGACAGCAGAGTCCCAGAGCTGGAGGGAGCCTGGCCCCCTTGCTTGGGTCAGAGGCCACAGAGTCTATGGTGGCAGAACCTCCTGGTCAGGGCAGCGATCCAGCCACAGCTCACGACCCTCAGGTGAAGACTGGGAGTTTGCATTTAATGAGTGCACTTTCTGGGTGTCGCCTGCAAGCTCCCAGATCTCCTTGTTTCTAACTTGGGGGTCATTCACTAATCAGATCCCTCTTTAGTGCTACTTTTGTGTATTCCTTAACTTTATAACCAGCTATTCAGTTCCTTGAGAACAAAGATGTTGTCTTACTCATTATCAAGTCTACCTGAACACACACACACACACACACACGCACATACCGCTGCCTACATAGGAGGTAATGGGTGAATATGGGAAGGATGGAGAGAAAAACAAATAGCATGGGATTTTCACAAATTTCTCTAAAGAGTACTGTCATGGACCCAACCAAGTTTTTAGTTTACTCCATGTTTTGTCAGCTCTTTGGTATCTATAACATGCCGAGTATTGACTGTTTTCCTCAATCATTAGTTACACCACTCTACACATATTTATTAGAAGCATATGTATTCCTCACCTTGCCCAGCAGCACTCATTACAGGTCCTGGAGCCCGGCTGCCAACACTCGGGGTCTCCGCCCCACTGCCCTCTCCACTGGGGAACGCCAGCTGCGCCCTGTGTCCCCTCTGCCTTTCCCCTCCCACCCCCCACCCCCGAGAGAGTGTGCTACCCGGTTCAGCCTTCCCCTGCCTCCAGCTAGAAAGGCCAGGCAGAGGGATTTCAGCTCCAGAATACCACACTGGGGGCGAGGAGGGCACTCTGTTCAGCAATCACATTGCATGGAAAGGAACAAGATATGGGCAAAGGAAGCAAAGATGGTGAGTGGAGAGGCCACTGTGATTCCCAGCACCAGAGAAATCTGGGGGAGAAGGGAGTCAGGTAGAGAGAACCAGCAGAGAGTAGGCCCTGCATTTGCCTGCCCCTCTGTATATCTGTCCATCCATCCATCTATCCATCCGTCTGTTACTGAGTAGCCATGATGGGCCAGACCCTGGGTACCACACTGAGAATTAAGCAGAAAACAAGACAGTCCCTGTCCCTGAAGAGGTTGTTGTATACTGGAGCAGGGAGAAGCCAGGAACTGGGGAATAGCCCTACATCAGTTTCTAGAAACAGGCCCAGACTCAGAACTCTTTGTCACTAGTCTCTAGTTCTATGGCATGAGACAGAAGCACAGGAAAACTGAATGGAGGGGGGCCCGGGAGGCCCAGTGGAGGATCATGCCCCTCCTTCTATCCTAGTCATTTCGGGGTCCTGGTGGGCGACCTCGGCGGATCCCACAGAGCTCCCTTCCCACTCATGCCAGAAAGAAGCGCTCAGTGCACTACAGGTGGGCAGCGTGGCTTCCCTGATACCTATACTGGGTGGGGGCCGGGTCCCAGCCCGGGTACCCGCCCTCCCACTTCCACTTTTCTCAATGCAGAGCACCTCTTCTTTGCCCTGTCCTGAGTTCCTAGGGCCTGGAATGCCCAGCCTTCCCTGCTCGTGACAACGTGACAACAATTGCCATTTACTGGAGGCAGCCTGGCTGGTCAAGAAAAGTGTAGGCCCTGTTCTCAGACGCGTGGGTTTTGGTTGGGGCTCTGCCTCACCCCCCGCCCACCTACCTCACCCTGAGCAAATGCGCTCAACTCTCTGTGCCTCGGACTCCTCAGCGGCAAAGTGGCGACAAGACAGAGCCCACTGTGCCCACAGCACGTGTCCTCAGCAACTGATGTCTTGGCTCCTCCTTTCTCCCATGACCAGAGAGCCATCCACAGTGTGGCCATCCCACCTAGGAAGGGGGCTTGGGGGCCACGCAGTTTCCGGAAAAGGCCATCTGCCCACATCAGGAAGTGGCTTGGGAAGCTCCATGCAGACTTGCTCCCAGTTCCACCCTCTACCTCCTCGACTGCCCCGACTCTCCAGCACGCTGACTGCATCGCTGTCCCTCCAGAGGGCCTGCTCCCGGCTGGAATGAGGTCTCCCTTCCTTTAACTCTGCGCTGGGCCAACACTGGGTTCCCAGAGGCCATTCACAGGGGTTTCTGCTTCTGTGCACTTCGAAGTCACATTTCTGGTTCTTTTCTTTTGAGGTGTCTTGAGTGCACCCTGTCCTCTCCTCTGTCTCAGCTCCTTTCACAGGCGCCTCCTGGTTCCCCACCGCCCAGGCCCACTTCCCCTTTCTCGGCTGCTCCCACAGAATGATCCGAGAGGGCGTCAGACATATGGTGGGCGCCTCCCCGGAACGCTGGGTCTGGTTTGGCACACAGCTCTTTCTTTTCTAAGAAGGAAAACCGCCACTTGGAACCTCAGGAAGAACTCTGCTCGAGTGGGCATCCCTCAAAGCGGGGGTGATAATCTGGGTGACTAGAAATACAAAACATTTAAATAAGTTTTATGAAATCCAATAATGTGCCAAGAGCAAGATGGCAGGGGGGAAAAAAAGGAAAAAGTTGGGAATACAGGGATCCCACGTTTTTCATTCGTTACTTTGGAAGAGGGTCCTTCTCAAAATGAAGAAATGATGCGGAAAACAGATGTGCAATATGCCTACTTGAAACTTAAGATTTAAAAAAAATTATTTATAAGGAGAAGGGCATGAAAATTTAATTTAATGTTCACCCTAGGTAATTTTGTGTCTTATTGTTCATAGCAATTACCATAAATCTGCATATCAATAAGCGAGAACAGATGTCAGTTGTTACAAGTGCTTGCCAATCAGGTCTGTTAGAAAGTGACAGATGGGTGGTTATGAAACGTTCTGTAAGGCCCATTAGCACACTCGCAGGAAGTGGCTGTGGTGCAGGGCGGGAGCCAGTCCTGGGGAGGCACAGGAATCCTCGTGGGTCCAGGACACACACTTCACACCTCGGGAGGGTCTCCCAAGCCAGCTTCTCAGCCTCCAGTGCAGTTTTTAAAATGCCTTTCCTCTTGCCACTTATCACAGGTATTCTAAGACAGTCTTCTCAAACTGACGAAAGCATCGCCATGTTGTTGGAAGCAAATATTCACACTCTGTAATTTTACTGCTACTTTTAAAATGTGGAGTAGACATTCTGAAAGGGAATTTCTAGCAGCTGTATTGAATATCAGAAGTAATGCAGACGTTTTCTCCTGTTTATCAAAAGATAGTCTTCTTCGGCCATTGCTTCATAATCTCTGTCATTTCCTAACAACGGCCTCTTGCCCTGGGAAAAAATTCCCCCAACAGAAAGCAAACCACTCTTACCTCAAATGTTCAAAAGGAAGGGAGACCCTGTCTCCAAATTGCTTCTTTCTGAGCAAATTTGGGGCTCTCCCTGCATTTTTTATGTACAGCTTGGACTTGGCCTGTTATTTGGCCTGGCAAACTCTCTGTGCAGGCGAGCTGCAGCAGCCTGCACACGGGCAAACACACCTGAATTTGCCGAGACACTGGGCGCTGCTGCCCAGGCTTGGGGACAAGAGAGCTCAAGTTTTGGGGTCAGGATGACATGGATGTCAAATTGGGGTCAGCTACTTGCCAGGGTAGTAATTTTGGGCAAGTTTCTTAAATTAACCTCCCTAAGCCTCAGTTGTCCCACCTGTAAAATGGGATACTAACGGTCCCTACCTCAAAAAGTTGTTTGACATTTGGGAATTCTGTATCCTAGTCCATATTATGCCCCTAACTGGTGCTGTGGTCTCACGCTACTTACTTCACTTTCATTCTTCAGTTTTTCCAATTGTAATGTAGTAACGAAGGGGTGCTTTTGTTTTGGCATGCTATGAAGGTACGCGGCAAGGTTATTTCAAGGAGCTCTGTTAATATACCACCCTTGTTTTTCTAAAATGATCCTCTTTTGAGATGACAGTTGTTATAAAGAAATCAACGACTGAGAAGCCACTTGGCCCTCATTCCTCCTTCTTCAGGAAAAATCCATACTCTGAGACTAACTCAGACCCAAGTTTCCGAGATTTCAGAAATTCATGTAACAAATACAACTGTTGAGCGAAAAAATGGACACGTTTTTACTATAGGTTTTAAGAGGGAAAAATTAATTTCAAAGATGCAAAAAAAGTCCACATAAAAGCATTCAGATTATTAAGATTTGATCCCAATCTGTTTTCTGCTTTTAAACTCCATATTTAATAAAGGTGTCCTTTTATAAAATCACGGAACACATTTAGAGTTACTTTCAGCTTGACAGAAAAGTATAGTTGATGTGTCATTCAATTTTATTAATGCAACTGCTTAGTACCTTGTCATCTAAAATTTCTTTTTCTGCTTCTTTTTTTTTTTTTGGATTTATTTTATTTTCTCTTCAAACAGCAAGTGCTTTATTCATTCGAATGATACATTTTAGACTCTGGTGATAAACCTGAATCTCCTGAAGGATAGACCATTATGTCCTGAGAGTTGTTCACAACAAAATATTATTAGTTTCCGAGATGGTATTTCACTCGCTTTGGTGAGTGCCCCACACCGGAATACTTGGATTTTATACGTGAGTTTATTATATGGCGCCGCAGACACAAAACCGGTGTCTGAATTGTGTAGGTGCCCACTTGCACAGCGCCACAATCTCAACCACCTGATGAGCATTTTAACAAACTCAGGTGGGGGTTTGGGATCCGTGACCTCTGGGCTCCGTCATGTCCCTCCCACCATATGTGCTATGGACCATGTGTGTCGTGACACACGTGGTGTTGTATGAACCCTCTAATTTCAAATCCTTGGTAACTTACCTATGAACATACTGTCCTTAGCTTATATAATGCTTTTTGGTTTTTTTTTTAAGCTTAGATGTAAGGCTAATGCCTAATTTCTTAATTAAGAAACCAGGTATTTAACTTAAGCACCACTGGGAACATACCCAAAACATAAATTTGAGTTTGTCATTTTATATATTTGTTTCCTCATTTACTCAAAAACAGGCACGAGCGCCTCTTAGAGGAGTGAGGGCCGGTATCAGCCTGGGCCAGCTCCCCAGGGCACGGATGATTCAGGAGTGCCGGAGGGGAGGAAGGAAGGGAAGGAGGTGAGGGTTCTGGGGCACCCCTCTCACATCTGGGGAGTTGGGGACACCACCTCCAGAAAGTGGCCTCTACTGCCAGTTCACTTGGTAATGACTGGCAAAGACAAAAGTTAGTAAGCCTTTTGGGAGACAACCAAAGAGCAGGATGTCATTTAACTTTACCTGATTGAAAAACAAACAAACAAACAAAAACAAAAAGAAATCCCAAACCATGATCCTTCAAACACTTGGGAAGGTGAGACTTGATTATGTTTATGAATGAAGGGCACCCTTTATAGAAAAATCACCCAGCAGACAAAGCCCTGACATCTACATCCTTAATACTCTATGTTCAAGGCCATGGCCCATATGGACTGCTCAGCACTTGCTCTCCCAGCTTGTGCAGACACAGGGCGTTGGATTTAATATACGGAAGATTCAAGAAAGAGGTATTTTGGAAAGCCCAGCACACTCAGAGTGCCTTAAATCAGCCACCTGCTCCATGCACCTTCTAAGGTGATTCCCAGATACCCTCAGTCTTTAAATGAGTGTGCAAAGCAGGTGAGTGCCGACATCCTGACCTGTGGCCGGTGAGGCAAACACACAGTCTAATGAAAAGTGACAGGGCACACCGTCCGCCCAAGAAGATGCGCTTGGCAGTAGCCTCAGGACCCAGTGACCTTCTCTGCATAATTTAGCTGTGGGAACTGGGGAGCCTGAGGCTTCCTTGAGGCAAAGACCCTAATTTTGGATCTGGGTGGGTCCATACTATTAGAAGAGAAACAAATCTTGCATCGGCTGAAAATGTGACAAATCTTACCATTTATTTTAGAGCTTGCAATCTGGAGGTTTTCTCTTTTTAAAACACAGAAAACTTCCTGAATATTTTGCTCATGTCTTCACAGAACTAAGAATACATTAACCATTCAATATGAGTCTTAGCTCCAAGGCCAGCTTCCTAAACTATATCCATAAAGATACTGATGAATGATTTATCATATGAACACATATATTTTTTTCCCAATAATCCAAAAGCTGTGATTACAACAGAACAAGCTGGCAGTGCCAATAGCCTGAGAGCCCAGAGAATAATTCCGCAGCATTTTTACTGTGGGCCAATATGTCCCATCAGACGACAAGTCACCATTAGCCTGTGAGGCCGCAATGGAAGGCTGGGCTGATGATCACAGCACACACACAAGGCGAAGCCTATGTGTGCTCACGGGAAGTCTTTCCAAATCCATTCACAGTGAAACAGGAAAAAACCAAGGACATGTATTTGGGAAAAAGAGAGAGGAAAAAAGGAGTTTTCATAGTGACAGATAAAAAAATCTGGCTTTTATTCTGCATATCGACTCAGGGTGTCCTTGATTAAAACAAACTGCCTTATTTTAATGTGCCAAAAATCTGTTCTTCTCCTTGCCCTCACTCCCCACCTCTCTGGAAAGAAACAAGGAAAAGCTCTCTCACTGTTCCTCGCGGCAGGTTAATGGCACCTGTGTTCTGATTTATTGCACAAGCTGCCGTCCCTGGCCCCGTGGTAAGTTAGGATATCAGCCTGGAAGGTGACACAGCGGGAGTGACCTTTGGCTAATCACTGCACCTCAGTTACTACTGACACAGCTCATTAGAAACAGAAACCCTTCATGAGCCGGCTTTCAAACCCAGCCACACTTTGATTTTCTCGAGAACAAAGATTATACTTTTGTATCAAAGCGTCTGATGCCCAATTCTGTCAACGGGGGTACGAAAGTGCAAAAGGAACCCTGATAATTGTCTGTGGATATCAGGGGACTGCGAACTGTAGCAAAGATAGGCCTGCAATCTTGGCTTTCATTATGGAGGTCAGACCATTTTTATTGACTGCCTGTTATTAAAATTTTAGAAGGATGTTAATCATTTTGGCTGCCCTGGATATAAGAATCTTGCTGGAAATTCCCCAGTAGCCAATCCCATTTTTAAAAATAAGAAAATGAGTACACAATGCAGGAATTCTCCGTTCCTCCATGTTGTAAGTGTTGGAAATGCCAGAGGTAGGAGAGCAGCTTTCTGACAGCTATTCTAATTTTAACACCTAAACCAGAAAGGGAAGAGCAGTGGTAATTGCTCTTTGTTCCCCTTTTTTCCCTGCTGCTTTTCTTTGCCCTCTGAACCCCCTCAGAGTCAGACAACAGCGCCTGTCAAAAGGAAAGGCAGGGCTCATGACTTACCAGCCATCTGCTGAATGCCACTGAATGCACCCAGGTTGCTGGAGGAGGTGGCCTGCTGCAGGAGCTGCAAAGGGAAAAGTGCACCGTCAGCACCGTGTGGGGAGGGGGGCAAAGTAACCTCCGAGTTAAACTGGGGACACGTCTTGTTTCCTTTACATGTGTAGAGCGGGCTGCAGTTGTCTCTTACTGGACGGCAGGTTCCCAGAGTTGGGGCTGTAAATCCATAGTAATGTTTAATCTCTACTATGAAACACAGACCCTGCGGAAACTCAGTAACACTGCTGCCTTAAAACATTTAATCAATTCACTCTTTTTAACAACCAAGTGTTACGTCTATTGAAATCAACATGGCATGACTAATGCTATCTCTCTGTAGTCTGGTAGTTACTGTAACTCATCTCTGTCAATCGAGGTCCGTCTCTTCTGCTTGCTTTCATAGCTGTTTCCTTCATCCCGGATCAGATGGGCCAGCAGAGGAACCATGATAACTACAGACATCAGGGTATCTATTCGCAGCCATGACTGCATGACCGAGACGGTGCTCACCCATTTTAAGATGGTCTCCACCAGCAGAGAGAAACATACTCTTCGTCAAAATTTAGAAGTACACGGTGTGATGCTATACTACGCATTATAAATATGTCGGCATCTTTTTTAAATTAGGTATCTGTGAAAAGGTGTCTGCATTTCTCCCTAGAGATTGCAAAAACACATTTTCCTCCACGTAGAATCACAGTGGCTACCACACAGTAAAGCAGGTGGTTACTGCCCTAAAATGCTCCTACATTTGCCCCATTGGCTTGACTTACAGGTTAACACTCAGGTGTTACATTAAGTGTTTGACTTGACTTATTATCTTCTGTCTGTTAAGGTTGATCAACAGAGTTTGTACATAGAAACAAGCAATAGTTACCTCCTCTACTCAAACGTACATAAACACCAGGCAGCACAGATTCCCTCCAAATTTATTTCTGAAAATTGCTATGTGCTTTGGAGGAAAAGACGAATTCACTATTTTAAACAGAGCTTTCAGAATTCATTGGGAGCTCTGCAAAACATAATGGAGAGGACCACCATTCCTCTGGGTAAGTGAAGGGCTCTTTGGTTTACTAAGAAAAAATACTCCATGATAAATATGCCTCAAAAATAGGGATGTATCAATTGACTTGAAAGCGCCAAGCAGAGTGGATTGAGCATCAGTGGCTAATTAACCAAAGACTCAGTGACACAGACGTCAGGGGATTAACACGAACAGTCACAGAGAAACGTCTCTGATGTTCACGCCTCCTCCACTTGCTGGGACACAGGGGTGGGCAGAGGTTGGCTTACAGTGGTGAGCACACAAAGCAGTTTATTCTTGTATTGTTATTTAGTTATTGTATTTATTTGTCTTCTTCTTCTTCTTGTAATTTTTGTATCCTTATGATTTATCTTTTAAGAATGACGGCTGGTAATTTAGTACTTTCGCCCGCACTTGTATATTACCTAGATGTCATGGAGAGAAAGAAAAAGACAGACACACATATACACACATGAAAACAGGGAGGAAGAGGGAGGAGCCAGGGATTACCCGTTTTGAGGAAAAATCCCTTATTTTGATTTGATTACTTGGGTTTCCCATTCTTTTGTGATTGTGACCCCTTCCTCCTTTCCTCCTATTAGATATTTTTAAAAATTAAAGTAAAAGTAAATAAGCTCTGAAGATATTTTGAGGAATTAAAACCTACCGAGGTAAGTAGACCGGAGTGTCATTAAACCATTACTGAGGGTTCGTCCCACCGCTACCCGCTCTCCGGCGAGCCAGTCAGGACCCCCCCCCCACCCGTGAACACAGGCAGGGGGCGCCTCAGAGGCCAAGGGCCCTCACAGAAATGGACTTGCAATTCAAAGGAGGAGAAAACACAGTAAAGCGTGTATAGAAATGTGTTTTGTGAGTGAGGATGAGACTAGTTTTCTTTCAGACTACAGAAATCTTTTGCATTTGTGACCAAGGACACATGGCCAGAGGTTTCGGTAAGCCGCAGGCACGGGACGGGACGGCTGCAGACAGGGCCAGGCCCGCGCATCTCGGCTTCGGGAAACGGCGGGGAGGGAAGCTGGGTTCTCAGAAACCATGAAAAGAGAAGGCTAGCTGGACTTCAATCTCTGATAAAAATTCTTATGTACACTATTAAGCATGGTCTGTGAACATCTGAAAAGCACCAGTTTGTGAAAAATAAATTAAGTTAGACTCATTTCTTTTTTCCCCCCTGTAATTTCTAGACTGAAAGACCAGGAAAAGGATGCGGCAGAGCGTACATAGACTGCCAGCAAGACACTGGCAAACTCTCCCATGGCGTCTTTGTGGATCAGACGGAGAAAGGGCATCAAAGTGACGGTAATTCGGTCAATGGTTTCAGTAACGACTCAGGTGAAGACAGGAGAAGCACTCCTCATTTATTAATCAAGCGTGTGTCAAGCAGCTATCACATGCAGGACCCCAGGAGGCAGAAAAGGAATAGGAGGCATGTCTGTTCTCCGAGAGGCAGCCTGGCCAGACGGAGAGGACACAGAGGGCTGAATCCGCTGGACCGCCCGTGGTGTGGCTTCAGGTCCAGTGAGGTAACCTTTCTGAGTCCCTCTTTTCTCACCGGTACAGGTGAGCAGGCCAACTTCTCAAAGCTGCAGGGAGGACTATTTTGCAGAACAGGACAGGCTCTGCGACAAAGTAAGCGCAGTGGATAACACAGTCCTGGGAGGGACTGCCTTAGGACACAGACGCACGCACGTGCACACAAACACACCGGCAGAGGCTGGGAAGAAAGCCCAATCTCACAACATGAAATTATATTAACAAACATGGAGTCCAGCATCTAAGGTTTCAAATAGAAAAAAGGAGTAGAGTAGCATGGTTTGGCAGGAGTTCAAGGAGAGATAATAAAAACTTGGAGGTGTATTGATGCCTTCGTTGTAGCATGTGACATGGTTACTGCAAATGCCACTCTCAAGCTACATCAAGAGATTTTTCAGTCTGCACTAGGGTCACTGCTCAGTGCTGCTGAGGTCTTACGAGGGGAACTGTCTTAAATTCAGGTGACTGTATGTTAATAAAGACATTGACAGAGTGAAATACAATAGGTGGCTCGAGGAAAAATCAAGAAACCAAAGAGTTTAGAGACAATGGAATGTGAGGGATGACTGAAAGAACTGGGTCTATTTGGCCTGAAACGCGATCTCAATTTCTGGTATCAAACAGACAAAGTACGAAATATTTAATCTAGTCGACAGAGCTTCACGGGAAGACCCGGGATCACTGAAGGAGAGCTCCATGTGGATTTCATCTGAGGTCGGGACGTGGAATGGGCTGACCTCTGAGGCAGTGAGCCCTCCCACCACACTGCATCCTTAAATAACCACCTATTGAGAAATTTAGCCTGTGGGACTCCGCTCAGCCTATATCAGGCAAGAATTAAATTAGTCATGTGCTATGCTAACCCACTTAGCTTGAAAAAATATTCTGCATCAATGCTGACTTCAATAATTTCCTGAGACTCAAAGTGTCCCCTAAGTGAATTCCTTGGCATACTCAGGGGACAAGCAGGTTGTGAGAGTTGCAGTGGAGATGCTCCCCGCTCTCCTGGGGACCATGCACGGACCAGCCTGCAGCACTTACCGCCAGGTACTGTGGGGTGAGTCCGCCCAGACCCGTCAGGTTCCCCCAGGTGGCAGTGTTGAGCTGTTGCATCTGCTGTGCGAGCTGCTGTTGGAGGCGTCTTTGCTCTTTGTCCTTCTGAGTGTCAGCGAACTTCACCACGATAGGTGAAGAGCAGCCCTGTGGTCAGACACAGCGGAAAGTGAAGAGGGAGTTACAGCCTGGTCGAATCCGCTCATGAAACTCAGCACTGGATCTAGCTTTCTGAACTATCTTGGAGCAACATGGAAGGGTCTGGAATGGTTTTAAAATGGTTTGATATTCCTTCTTCTTCTCTGAATTGTACCATCAACAGAAAGTTCCAGATACTGTCATTGGTTTCTTTGGGGATCTGGTGGTCGTTGGAGCCATTTGCTTTCTTGTTCTTGTTATTAAACTGCCTCTCCTTCCTTCCTTCTTCGTGTGTCTTCCTTCAACCTTCCGAGGACCTCCTCAGAGACGAGAGACCTCGTCAGTGTTCTTTCCCTACGCTTCATGGTTTGCCTGTCTGAGAGAGAGGCCTCCTTCCACGTGTGAGCAGGGGACAAGCTTGGGGGTGGGGAGTTATGATGGGAATAAAAATGTCTCTCATTCATTTGTTTTTTCGCTCTCTCCAATTTTCAGTTATGTATATTTAAACTGGAACTGTGGGGATCATATTGATCCAGCAACATAATCAGGAGAAGTGGATTTGTTGGAGAAACATAGATGAATGAAGGAGATATTCACAAAACATAGGCAATGACCAATGTAATTGTTCCCATGTTTTCAGAAAGATCTCTCTTTGTTCCGTATCTTATCTACATTATCCACAGTTCCAGAGCTACTGTGAACCAAAAAAAAAAAAAAAAAAAAAAAAAAAAAAAAAAAAAAAAAAAAAAAAAAAAAAAAAAAAAAAAAAAAAGAGTAGTTTAATCAAAGGAGATAAAGCATAAATGGTAGAGGGAGGAGTCTACTTGATTCTTGATTTCTTTCTCTAACAAATCTCAGCCTTCTAGGTGCTTCTTTCAGGTTTCATTTCCTTCAAAAGGAAAGGAGTAGGGGTGGTGAGAAATAGCCAAGGGTTATATAATAGGGCGAATTCACACCTGACACAGATGAAATCATCAGGGAAAAGCAGGGCCCCCTCCTCAAGGCATGGAGAAGGCCTCCTGGTGGAAGCACCTCGTAAATGGCTGCACTGGGTGAACACTGGGCGGGAACAGTTCCTCCCCTCCCTGTCCCTCCTCCTCCTCAGTGTAGCTTGCCTTCACTTTTCATCACAATTAAAGCTGTTAAAATTTTGCTGAGGTAAAAAGAAATAATTCTACCCAAGTGATTAAAAAAAACTTTTATTGAAACTCAGCATGATAACAGACCTCTCTCATTCCTCTCAGAAATTTTATATTCCTATTTAAATGAGCTTTTCCTTTCTCTTCCCTTTGGGTCACTTTTCTTTCTCCTAGAAAACAAACTTGCATTTCTTTATCACCTTGGGTAGTTACTGGGGAGACAGCTATGAAGATGCGAGGCTAGCATGTCTGTTGTTACCAAAAAATGTGAAAGAATGAGGTGACTTTGTTGAATTCCCAGCGTGTCGGTCTTCAGCTCTGGTAGCCAGAGTCACAGTGCCGAATGTTAAATGTCAGAAAATTGCACAAAAGTGGTATTTCCACCATTTTAAAAAAAAGCTATGCTTCATTTTTCTTCATCTGCTCCGTATTTCAGCACTTCATTCCTTAAAGAGGGCAAAATACTCTGAAGAGGAAAATTATATAGAGAAAGGGTTTTGCATGGAAAAGGGTTATTATGGCTGTACCAAACTGGTCCATAACAAGTGATAGCATCTCCTCCTAACAGAACATTTACTGTTGTTTTTCTTCTTCCTTAAATATGAAAAAATGATATAAAAGCAGAAAACAGGCCAATGATTACAGCTCAAATAGTACTTGTTTAAACCATGAAACGGAAAAATGGGATAGGAATAGATTGGAGGAAAGTAGAAAAATAAAAGGAACAATATTATAAATTAATTATTTTAGAAAATGTGTTCTTTTAAACTTTGACATTCACATTATTTTCAATTCAAATCTCTTAGATATACATCTTGATTAAAGATGTGAGCCAGGGTCCTGAAAATAATGTAATTCGTTAAAAAAAAAAAACATAGTTCAGTTGTACCACTATAATGTAACTGCATAATGTATCATTTTCCATTCGAATGTCAATATTTTTGAATTAAACAAGACATTTAAAGTGTCTGAGGGCCCCATTCTTTAAGCATGGATGTCCAGATTTCAAACACGTGCACCAAGTTTGATTTTTTGTAATAGGTATTAATAACAAAGGATCAAGGACTTCTTAAGAATCAGTACACCCCATCCTCCACAGCAGAACCTTCCCACTCTGACAGCCTACGTTTCCTGGGGCTGGGTTTATGGCCCTGTGCGTTCTGTCCGCCAGCGCCCCCTCTGGGCTAACAGGGGAACTCAGCCCCACACAGCACACTCTGCGGGTCCGCTGGGGGGGCGGGGCTCTGAGCGCAGAGGCTGGGGTGGCAATGTCTCTAACAGAGCTGAAAGAATTTAGACTAAAAAAATTATCTAAGATGAGACCAATTCAGGTACAAATCACTCAATTATGGAAAATAAAAATAATTAAGGATGAAACACATACATGGAAGATAATAAATACAGGTAAAGACTTTCTTTTCCTAACAGCACCTCTGATTTAATCTCCAAACTGAAATGGAGCTGGAAATCAGACTGATCCATGGTAACGGAGCAGCCCAAGTTAAGAGAAAGCGGGGACAAAAACTGCCACACAGGTGACTGCATGTTGTACAAGACTGGCTTCCTAGGTATTTCAGATCCTGCTAATTATCTCCTATCATGGCCGGATTTTCACCTGAGCTTGCCTTCAGGTAGGGGGGTGGGAGTGTCTTAAAAATGCATTGCACTGAAAGGAAAACACAGTGATTATATAAGATATGTTAGGAATATCAAAGTCAAAATGAAGTTCGAAAAAGACAATAGGCTTTGCAATGCTGATATCAAAACTCAGAAAAGTACAATAAACACTTAATGACAAGGCCATGCACACTCATTCCCCCCTTCCCACCCGACTTTTGGCTCACCATAAAAAAGGTGCCCACAAAACATGACGCATAATGAGCACTTAGCTCCCAGCATGCTTTGGGAGATGCAGCATTGCAAAAAACAAACAAAACAAACAAATAAAAAATACCCCCCCCAAAATGGAGGCCAAAAAAGCAGCTCAGTCAATAAAGAAATTTTTGCAGATTAAATAAAATTGAAAATATTTTTTTCCCCAAAGATGAAAAATATAACTTCAGATAAAGCCACAAGGCCACCTGTGGAAAAGACCACCCATACACAAAGATACAGTATACGTAATACAGCAGCACATGCACTCCCAAATGATTCTACCAGACAATACAGAGTAAATAACAGCATATCACTCTTGGAATGCTTTTGTGCAAAATTCTGAAAGGCCATGACCCAAATCACAGACTAAAAGTATAGAGCCATCTGTGTTGCATTGGTGGGTGAACACCCATGCCAACGTATTTATCTTCCCTTAAATCCGTTATGTCTCATTAGGAGACCAAATTTGAGCCTTTATGTTTCTGGGTTATTGTTCATTTTTTTAGTAAGGAGACAAATCTAATTTTTCAAGGGACTCTCATCCAAGAGTATTTTCAGTGTTTAAATGAAGTAGGAGAAATAGTTAATTTCTCCAACATTCTTGATGCAAAAACACAATTCTGTTTGACTAAAGAAAACTTGATCCCACATTAAAAAGCAAAAAGGAACCCTGTGAGCACAGGGCAAATTGCAATTTGGAGAGGGGGTTGCCCATATTTAATCCGTACTAACCCTGGGCTAAGGAGTGGATGTGACCCTTTAGGTACAAAATATTACTTAGCTTAAACTGCATCATGACCTTACATGGCAGACCCTTGGCCACTGTAATAAAAGGCTCAAGAAATAATGGAGAGCAGGTGGAAGGCGTTCCTAAATCCATTTCAAGTCATTAGGGGAAAGATTGAGAGAGAGAAAAGAGAGGGAGAGGGTGAGGGAAAGAGAGAGGAGAGAGAATGAGTATGGATGAATGGAGAAAGATGGTGAGAGTTTAAATCTGTGATTGTCATGTGAACGATGCACACAGGAGAGAACTGCGTTACCATCCCCATCATTTGCACAAAGAAAACAAAGAAAGGGCAGATGATACAGTACCTCCATGGTCTGAGACTGGTGCATGGCTTTGATTGCATTCTGTGCCATTGCCCTTGTAGAAAATGTGACAAACGCACAGCCTGTGGGAAACAAGGGGACAGGGAGCAGGAAAGACAAAAAACAACAAGACAAAAGGGTTGGACGCTTGTTAAACCAACACGGTCTACGAGAACTGCCACAGGACGACACTGTTCTCAGTAGTACATAAAAATAAACAACTTCTCTCTTTGGTTGTATCGTATTTTGCTTTTTACTCACAGTGCTGACTTGCTAATCTGACCAAAGTAGAGAGATCTGCTGATTGATTAGTTTATTTTTTTAAATGGATACGAGGAGAAGGAAGTTGGGTACTCTTTCTAGCCACGGGTTTGAAATTAACAAGACCTAGTTTACATTTTCTAAAATAAAAAGTTGTTATTTTATATTTTCTGCCTGGCTGATTATCTCTACTTAGGGCATAAACATATTAGGGCTCTGGATTTCAAATTTTAGTGTTGATTTTTAAGCAGCAAATAATAAAATCCTCCAAGGGCAAATGAGCATAAAATTCCAAGAGCTCGAAATGTCAGCAAATAAATATATCTAATCTCTTCTGGGTAGTTAAAAAGTATACGTGTATAAATATACATTGATGACATTCAAATGTAAACCAATATACCAAATCCTGCACAAACCAGTACTTATTAATTATGAACAAAAACAAGTGCTATATTATTCTGAGAAGACTCAACACTGCATATAAAGCAAAAATTTTGAATTTGCAATGGATTTTTTTTATTTCTGTAGAATCTTTATTACTTTTGGAAGTTGTGAGTTTCTGATACGTATCAGCGATTTGACCTAAAGTCTAACATTCACAAGACAATGTACATGACTTTTCCGAATGTCTCCTGTGAGACCCATCGCACATTCCACGGCTATTTTTTTCTCGTTCTGAAAAATACCTGGACTCTCTAGTGCCTGTCCCTGCATCTCGCAGCAGCACTGGCCACCGTGCAGGTCACCGCTGCAGCTACACAGCTCATTGCCCTTTTCACTAATAAAAACACCGCCTTTGGAAATTCACATTTTATTCATCATGCACCCTTGGGCTTCTGAGAGAAAAAGACTGTGAAATGAATGCAGATTCAGGCAGATTTTTATAATAAAACCACAGCACACTAAAAGCTGAGCTGAAGCAACACAGACTTATTTCACTTAGGATCGCTAATGACTTTAAAAGTGCATTGATTTTCAGCTTGTTTAGCCTTGCACAGTTTGAACTTAGGTATCAGAGAATAATTTAGTGTTCCACTCAATTTACTCAAAACATTATTATTATTACTACTTAAAAGATTTCCAAATGAAGCAGATCTAAACACTGAGAGGCGGAAAAGCTTGTTGTTACCTCAGAATGAAGGCAAGAGAGCGGAGTTCTGGCATCAACAAGGCGAGATGGTTGCCCTTGTTGCCAGGACGCCAAACAGAATGTTCTACGTCTAAACGACCAGCGGATGGTTTGGTTTGCATAAATCCATAGACCCTAAACCCTATTTCCTTCCTTTGCTCTACATGTGTACCTGGTGAGATTATCAAGTCAATACCGCACTAGCACCTTTTAACCAAACAACAATGGCTGCCCATTAACCCAAAAGCACAACAACATCCAGTCATAAAATAAGTCAATGCATTTTTTTTGCATTATGCTGCAATTTTTAATATAGAACTCTCAGTACATGGGCGATTCATCTCGTGTTCACCTCCCAGTGAAGCTGGCCTTCTGAGGCCTGAAGTACTGCTCACTAGGAAGGCTTAGCTGGTTCAGAGAGTTCTCTGATGTCAGAGCAGCTGGTGAAGCTTTTACTTAAACATACTGGCTGCAGGTTTTGTCGTCAATAAAAGCAATTTGGCAACCCATGGTAAGGCACCTAGATGACGTGTGTAATAGCGTGCGAGACAGGTGACAGGACCTCTACTTGCTTCCACAGTGATACTTGGCTCTGTGGTGAAATGACGGTGTCCCAGATTTACCATCCATTTCAAAGGAACAGCTCTTCAAAAACACTGTCATTATCACAGGCGTTATTAAAAGAGGAAATAACACCAAGAGGTTTTTCTTTTCCCGTTTCTTGTCTTGAGAGCACAATGGAGGCAAAAGCAAATAATCTAATGGAGATAGATTTGAAACCATGTGAAGCCGGGACTAACCGCTTTTCATAGTCAAAAGAACTGTTTCATTCACTTCATTTGCTCTTATTATCCAGGAACATGTGCCAAACTGACAGCTTCCACATGGAGGTTAGGAAGGCATTAAAAAACAAAGTGTCAACAACAATCAATAAGGCACAGATTTGCATTTACCACAATTTGGGAACAAGCAGGACTTTGTAAATAACTTAGAGAGAGGTACATAGTAATTAAGAGGTCTAAGAAGAAGAGTATTAGCAACAGAACAATAAAATTATACCTCTATAAACTCAACCCATTGCCCTTTTGGGTATGAAACCTGCAATTAAAGCTTCACTGATGCTTCTAATTATATGATCCTCATCCCAGCCAAAAATAAGTGGTCTGCCAGATCTGATGACTTCTTTAACCTTTTTATTCTACTGGCAGCAGTGAGTAAGGGAGAAGTTGTCTCCTCCGTGGCTGTCAAGTCTTGTACTGTACGCTGCGTTCAGTTACTTAGGAGAGAAAATTACTGTGTCCTTTATGAAGTGAGAGCGCATGTTGAAAAATTTCGCTCTCTATCCTCCTCTGGATGACGTTAAGCAACTTCAGGACCGAATATTTCATGGATTGGTGGCTTTTTAACCTGTGTAATTTCTCTAAAACAACAGGCCATGGTAGTGCTATGGTTGGATTTCAATTTTCTTTCAACACTGCTGAAAACGCTGTGGTGGCTATTTAGGGTTCGACCTCAAAAGTGTGGCTTTTCACCCACATGAGCTCCTGCCACCAAGATTGGGTGCTGGTGCCTTCTGCAAGTTAACCAGATGACCGTCCGTGGACAGAAATAACTTAGGTCATAATTATCCCCTTTTTCTACTGAAAATGAGTGTCTAGGTGCAGTGGGGGGGTCATGGGGGGGTCATGGGGTCTTAACAGGACAACTGCCCTGATTTTGAAGGGTCTACTCCTTAACTTTTCTAGCCCGTTGTGTGTGCTGTCTCGGCAGCCAGTTCTCAGGCTACTGACCAAAACACAAGAGAAAGGAGATTTGGGAGAAAAGATACACAGACCCCAACAATGAAGCTACGGTTTTGGGGGGGCAGATGGGTTAGATAAAATAGTCTGTATGTTATCATCTAAAGGCCTCCAAAAACATAATAGCAAAAAAAAAAAAAAGAAAAGGAAAAAAGTTTTCATCTGTAAATGTGGACAACCTTGCAATTATTTATCGTCTCCATTTTCAGTAAGTGAGAGACTGCTAGTAGCAATGAAAGGAGTTTAATTCCTTTTATTTCGGTGAGGTTGCCTTCTTGCTGCTCAAACAGATAAATGATTGACTGGGGAAAGGTTTCTCAAAGTAATTTCCTCCTACAGACAGGATCTAGGGAAGGCACGCGGCCCTGTCGCAGAGAAAATTTTGGAACACATCCATTACACTTGTCATCGCAATTGAAAGGATAGCTTAACTCAGGTGTTCTACCTTTTCTCTGGGCTGCAAGAGGATTTTTAGAGAACTAGAAGAATTCTTGCTCTGTACACACAGAAAATACAGGCACTTCAGAAAGCACGCACAATGCCTGGGCCTCTTTTGTGCCACTTCTCTGAAAAAGGCGCAGCAGCCTGCTACATTTCAACGAAAAACAGCGTAATTTGAAATAATGTGTGTGGCATGAAGGAGATTTCAACCTATGCAAAACTTGTTTATAAATTCTCACTCTGCCAAGAAAAGATAATGCAGTCCATTTTCCTCACTGCATCTTTCTGAGCAGTGGCAGGGGTTATTAAACACATGTTATCAGTATAATAATAATGGAGTGCCACAATTAATACTCTAATCAACCATTCCCAATGTTGGTCCATTCATTTTAAATTGGCATGGAGAGATCATTCACTTATGGCACCTAAGGTTGAGGGCAGACTAGGACTGAATAGTTGGCACAATCCCATCCGAGATGAGAATGGAAGATTGTGTTCAGATGACATGGTACAGTTAATAATCCAAGGGGCGTTTGATGAAAGTTGCTACGTTTCTGAATGTTAAGGTATTATGCGGTCAAAACTAAAATGTTGTGATCAAAACTGAGTCCCTCACTGTGTACATGTTGTTTGAGTCCAACCCCCTATCCTAACATCCTGATCAGATATAACAAAAACGAATGAGGATACAGTGGCTGAATCCAGCCTGTGCTCGCCAACATCCCTGAAAATATTGCCAATTCATTTGTCAAGGGTTTTGGCAGGAGAATGTTGGAAGACCGTAAACACAGCTGGAATATTCTTAAACAAGAGAAAGTTACCTTAAATGGCAGTAGAGATTTGACTACAGTTTTTGGGAAAGAAACATGAAATAAATTCCATCATTGTCTTTGAGTTACAAATATTCAGTTGCCATGGTGCGGAAAACCTTGTAAACTGTGCCCAAACAGTCCATTCTGACTGAGGGGTTATGGGTGAGGACAAAGGTGTACTTTAGGAAATCGGCATGCTAAGGTAACACTGTCACATAAATGCACTGGCTCCGAGCTTCAAGCTTTGATTCGAGAGCCTGCATCTCCTCTGACTTGCCACGTGTGGGCTCCCAGCACGCTGCTTGCTTTCTCAGTGAAGGCTCATGCAGCAGGCCTGCGAGGTCAGTCTGCCATTGCAGGAGGAGCTGAGTATTAGGACTGTGCTTGAAAGCATCTCAAACCAAATTTCCCAAATTAGAAAAGATGGCAGAACAGGTTACTGCTCCAAATGCATGTTTAGATATGGGCACATGGCGGGACGTGAGGCACAGTCCTGCTCCTTGCTGAGTGGTTGCAATGTGCTTGGCAGGTGCTACGTGCTGTCTGTGTGCAGCTGTGACAGTTTCCTGGGTGTGGGGTTGGGGGGGGTCCATCCAGGAACATGCCACAGATCTGGGTGCGGGTGAGGAATGATGGGACTCTTAAAACAATCTTTCTTGCCAATAGGTAGGTCATGCCTTTATTACAGACGGTGATTCTCATAGAAAGTATAGTATGGCTTGATAGGTACCAAGTTGTGGGTCCTGGAAGCCCACTAGTCTGGCTCAGTGAGGGGCACCGAGTCCACAAGCCTGGAGAAGCATCAGCTCAATACCTATCAGGGAGGGATTTAAACCACTGATGTCACAGAGAAGAAATGACATTAGACACCCGTGAGAGAGCAGCATCATGCTTGTAGCTGAAAAGCAAAAAAAGAAAAGTGAACCACCCAATAAAAACTTTGTTATTGACTAGCTTATACCCTGGCTTAGTTATTAGGAAGTAGTTTTCAGAGCAGCCAGGCTTTCATAGCACTTAATTTTTATTTATTTTTGAAACAGCTGAGCCAGCAACAGGCACTGAGACCAGAAGTGCTGAGCGCCCTTTATCTGTGGTGCCACTAATGGGAGACCCTTATTAATATTTGATTGAAAACCACAATTCTTTAATGAAAGCAAAATAGTAGCATGAAAGAGAATTTTTCCTTTAACAAACACAGTGATTCAGGAGCAGCCCCTGCACCCAGGAGTCCCTGGGTCCTGCTCAGTGAAAAACCCACCACTGTCTGTCTTTATAGTTCAGAACAAATGGTTATAAATGAGTATTTTCTTTTTTGCCATAGGGAATCTCATCAGCTCACCAGAAATTACTTTTCTGTTAAAAAATAAAATAAAAGGGTAGGGAGGAAGCTTCTGCTCTCTACACTGAGCCCGCATTCGCATCAATTATTGATGAGGGTCTTCCCTGACTTGTTTCGGAAACCGGCTGCTTCTGTCTCGGGCCGGTTAATCCATCGACCAAAGAGCTGACCACATTGGCCAAATTCTCTCGTCAAGTCTCGTATCCTGCTCTTTTCTATGAAAGCTGGGGTTGCTTTAAAATCTCACCTGCAGAAATAAATCGCATCTGCTCAAGGAGCTTGAGATGTTGCCGGCCCCAAGGCCACGCGTTACCGTCCCCACGGGACAGTGTGAGAGGGAGGGTTGCTGCGTAAACAGACCCGGTCTGGCAGAGGCACAACAGAATCTGCGCCTTCCTCACCCACAGTCAAGGCCTCCGGTGCACCATATGGACTGGGTGCTTGTACAAAAGCCTCTGCACTGCTAGCCAATGATGCACTGAGGTACGCAGCACAGATGTTTCGGCTGCTGCCATTGACGAACGGGGAAACTGAGGGAGAGATGTAGGAAGATGAAATGACTATGGTAACATTTCATGTCAGAAGTTCTGGGATGGGATGTGGGGGTCACCGACCCCCAAACCACTATAAATTTCACTAAGAGTAATTTTAGGGCCTGCCTTTCTGTTCTCAGTGCCATGTGCCTTGGCACATGAAAAAATGCAACGAAAACACAGAAGAGTGACTGAGAACAGTGACAGGAGAGAATGGCGGTTCTAATTATGAAATTGGCAGCAGGAAGGCCTTAGAAAAATACTGTGTGTTTCCTACACGTTTTATCCTTTGTTTTGCCATCCTGATTTTTCCCCTGGTATTGTCCATCCTGGTTCATCTGCCTAAGTGGGCACTTGTCTGTCACAGCTGCAGAAGAACCGTATGAGCAAATATGACTAGCAGCTCTCATGGTGTGAATTTGCTGGGATGGAACAGAGGGACTGGGGTGGAAATCCGGTGTCCTTCTGCTGGGAGGCTGCACAGGAGCCAGAGGTTGTGAGGGTCACCAGCATGGCTCACTATTGTGGGTGACACTGGTAACGGTACAAGTGGCAAGCTACAGGTCGGGCAGAGGCATGCGGCCTGCTGTTTAGGGATCTCCCTGAACATCATGTCTTGCTCAGTTTTTGGAGGACCCCATCTTTTCAGAGGGTTACATAACGAGGGTTCAGAATTGTTAGAGAATGCACAAGCTGTGATCTCTGTGCCTCCTCCGTTTTTTTTTTTTTTTAACCACCTGCAGAAGAAAACATAGGGATGGTGCACTCAAAGCTGATCCACCTCCTCCCAGCTTTCCTCCAGACCCCCTCCACTTGGGGAGCTGGGGGTGGATGTGGGCGGAACACTTTTGTTCTCTGTGCTTGCAACTCTGGCAGCTGACATCACGAAGCTTATGTCTAAAAGTCAAAAGAACAAATGTTCTTCCGCACATGGTGCTGCTTTCAGTGAAATTAGGGAGACAGGTGAAAATTAGTGCTTTGTACTTAATGCCCAACCTTTTCCACGTGGGGTTTGGGATGGAAGGGCTGTCCCAGAACGGGAGGCTGGGAACGAGGAGATGTTTCTAATTAACCCCATGGAACTTGTGCTGATAACTACATTAATGGGATGAAATCCTTTTCATGCTGCAAGAATACGGATTTCTTAGAAGAAACCGAAAACTACATTCTACATAGTTGCTTTCAGCTGGGCCTCCCTGGGCTGGTCGGGAAACTGCAGTCAGATGAGTGTGAACACTCAGCAACAGCCCTCACTACTGGCTTTGAAAAGGGGGCGGGGGTGTGGCATCGCCACAGGGGACGGCAAACAGGGAAAGAGAACAGTTACTTCCAACTACTTTGTATAACGGCTTGCAAAAACTGGTTTCCATCAGTGCTTGGAGCCGCAGTCTTTGCTTCTATCATGGTGACAAAGGGGTGCCTGCAATCTTCTTCTGGATGCGATCATTTCTCTGTCCCTAAACGGACTCCCTGTGTTCAAGACTCCAGGAGGTTTCAAAATAAAACCCTGATGCCCCAAGAATGGCCCATTTACTCCAAGTCCATATCTGCTCTGTCCTACGTGGAAACACGGGTGGTTTTCCTTGGTTTACATCACTGTCAAGAGGCCCACACCCTTCTCATTTCTTTCAGGCACGGCCAGAAGGCCACTCTGCCCCTCTTCCACATCTTCCCCTCACCTTCCAGTATCTACTTCAGTCTGAGCCTGCAAAGGGATGTGGAACAACAGGGCAGCCTGCCGGCTTCCTGTCTAGCAGTGACAACCTGAGCCGGCATGTTAGCACCGAGACCTTCCCCACTGGAGAAATAAAAGGTGATCATTTCAGCTATGGTGAAAAGTTCAGCGTGGATAACTTTACCACAGGAATGTATTACGGGGTCACCCCTAGCTGCGTGTGGTGGCTGCCTCTACCTCGACTGTGACACAGAGCTCCAATCCGCACTTCGGGAAAGAGACTTCAGTGACAGCGCGCTCACCTCGACTCAGCCCGTCGGGCCCCCGGAGGATCCGGCACTCTTCTATCTGGCCGAACGGAGAAAACATCACCCTGATATCGTTCTCGTTACACTTCTTCGAAACCATTCCTATGAACAATTTTCTGTCTTCCACAGCTAGGAGATAAAAACAATGCATGAGCAAAGGCCATTGTCCATCTTTTCCCCTGTAATCAATGCTTCGTGACCACATCAAACCAGGTGCCCGTCACGTGAGACCGAGCGCAGGCCCCGAGGCTGACCCTAGACTTCCGGGCGCCTCTACTCGCTCCCACCTTGCCCTTCCTGAACGCTGCGCTCTCTGTGAGCTGGTTCTCAGTAATAAAACAGCTCCATGGGACACAGAACACCAAGAAATTCTTTGCCCCCATTTGGAAACTATGGGTAATGTGCTTACTAAAATGTTCAAGTTCCTTGTAGTTGCTAAACACTACCGCTCCACAGAGATATTTCTGCAGACAGATTGCTGTGTGCGCGTGTGGATGTTCTTTAACTTCAGTGACAGGGAAAGAAAAGGTCAGGAGAGGAAAAACAAAAGGAGCAGAGATAATGGAACAGAGAGCAAAACTTTGAACAAAGCATTTGAGGGGTGAAAGCAGCCTTCTCCGATTTCGCACAGTTTCATCCCCACAGATCCAGAGAGGAGTAGGAGGGGAGAGATGCCCGTTTCTCTGGAAACCGAGTAAATGACCTCTGTCTTCAGCACGGGCTCTGCAGCCCTCACCAGGACGGCACACGTGGCCTGCATGTTCCAATGTCAGAGGAAGGCGGTCCTCGTGAAGAGAATGGGGCTGCAGCTATCTGAGAATGACCTCAGGATGGCCCCGTACCAAGGAAAGAACAAGGAGGGAACGATACTTTTCTTCCCACTCGGAGGCAGGACTCCGGAGCAACAGAAGTTGACTTTGGATGTCACAACAGCAATGTGCAAGTTCTAACCCTGGAACCCGCTGGGGGTAAAGATAAGGGAAGGTTCACCTCAGATGACCAGGGAGACTTTCCTCAAAATCTACATGCTCGTGCTCAGGAGCACGGGCCTACATTTAGCAGGAAAGGCACCATTACAGCGGAGTTCAGGATGGTGTTGGGAGTCTTTTTTTAGGAGAGAGCAAGAGACTGACATAGAAACCCTCAGAGAGAAGTCTTGCTTATTTCCCGCGTTCCATTCAATCCATTATTAGAATTAAAGAGGACAGCGGCCCACAGCAGCACCTCAGATCATCCTGGCTTAGCGGAAGGCTCCGCCACGCACCCCGTAGATACCACCTTTTTGTTTACGCTTTATCATCTTGTCATTACTATTTAATTGCTTTTATTTCTGTTTCTCTCATTCTCTTGCTGGAAAGTGTTTCATTTTCCTTTAACCCACAAGACTGCGTTCTAGACTTTCTAGGCCCAGTTGCTTTTGGTACCTACGTCACACCAAGCGGTCTCTGCCCTCTGGGAGGTGGGGAAGATCTATTTGCGAAGCAGTGAGGCAGCGCAGGCGTTCGCTCCAACGAGGTGCTGTCCAGCAGAGCTCGGCAGGACGGGGACAGTTCTGCTGATGTCCGTGCAGCAGCTGAAGCCACATGTGGCTACTGAGCACTTAGAAAATGGCTACTGTGCCCGAAGCACCAGATTTTAATGTAATTTAATGTCAATTAATTTAAATTTTAAAAGCCACATGTGGCTACTATACTGGACAGCACAGTTCTGAGGGGCCTTAGTGAGACAGCTAAATGCTCCCGTCACAGAACCGCAGACTGGAGGTAGGAGATTGTGAGGTGTTCTGTCCACCCCTAAAGGAGATCCTCAGGCCTGGCAGAGGCCAGGCGCTTGCCCAGGGTCTTTCAGCAAGCAGGCGCCCAAACCTGGACCATGACCTAATATCCTACTGCCGTATGGGCTTCTTTTCACTCTACTGTGTTTCCTGCAAGCCCAGGGGAGGTGGATGAGGCCTCGAGGAGGGGGCAAAGCTGGGATTAGGAAACTCAGGCCCTGGTTCCAGCACAGCCATCAAGCTGATGTGTGGCCTTAGAGAGTAAGCTGACCTCTGTGGACCTGTTTTGCTGGTTTGAAGGTAAAACTCTGTAAAATGAAAGTTTAAACTCTATTCTTTTTCTCTTTCTCATTCCTTTTCTCTCTTTCTTAAATACTGCAGAGAGGTGGCCCAGCCACATGCTTTGGTTGACGGAAGTGTGTGGGGGTGGGGCATGCTGGAATCCTTCCACTCAGCCTCTCTCCACACTGGGGCTGCTGCTGAGATGATGCAGAGAAACTCCAGGGCTCCAAGGAGTATGGGTCCCAACCACAATTCCACAGTACTTGTCAACTATGAATGTGCCCCGCAGCTTTTGGGAAAGGCTTGACGGAAGATGCAGAAGTTAAGCTGGCCTTTTAGAAGCATGGGCAGGCATTAGATAGACTGGCAGTGGGGTGAGGGAACACCCCCCTAACTGGGCAGGTACGGAATCAGGAATACGTAAGGACCATCTCTGGGGCAGATGCTGGAAAGCAGCCTGGCTTGAGCACAACCGGCATGATTACTTGCTTCATCCGTGGAGACGGGCTCAATGTGTCAGGAAGGTAACGGATGGCCCAAGGCCTCTGTCTGTGTTGAGCTGCAGTAAGGAGGCATGTGCAATGGGGGCCATGGGATGATTCCTAAAGGGAGGCCGTTGAGGACCTGGCTTCCTATATCATAGAGAAAAAAATTTTAATTTAAGATTTCTTTTCTCCCTGAAGAGTAATGGGAACTCATACAAGCACAGGAAGTCAAGGGCAGCGTTGGCACAATGATGATCGAAGTGCTAGAAACATGAGATGCCCTGGAAAAGCAGCGTCCATGACACCAGGACGGCCATGATGATGCCTGACCCTTTGCAGGGGAGAGGATGCAGGGTGGTTTAGAACCGGCGGGGAGAGAGCGGGAACTGACTGACATGGGGCAGCAGGACCGGAACAACTCCTAGCTGTAGTTCTTCCCTCCCTCCCTCCAATCTCTGGGGCTCCCATCCCGAGGGAGCCGTGGCTACTGTCTTGATTAGATTTCTATTCAATTTTTTCTGATCATAAAGAATTTGGTCTTAGATTTTTTAGACAAAAGTAAGTACTACATTCCCAGTTGGTTTTTGGTTTCACTGGTAAACCTATTGATTATGGTATTTAGCTAAAACAATTGGTAAATTTTGAACTTTAGAGGGATATGATACTAAACAAAACATGCAACTCCTCAGTAAGCTAAAAAATGATGTCGTAAACTAAGATGAATATCAATAAAATGGAAACTACTTAAGAAATTCTGACTTCCTAATCACCATGAAGGGGAAACTCAGACAGGCAGGGAGACTGATGATTCTCCCTTTTTTCAGTAACAACTGTCGGTTAAAAATAAAAAACCCCTTAAAACCTATACCACCCATATGCTAGTCAACGTGTTAATGTTCTTCGCGTGTGTGCGTGCGTACCTGTAGGGAGCTGGATGTCTGCAAGCTGTTGCTAGTCGGGGCTGCTCTGTGGCTTTAACAGCCGGGCCATGTTTGCTTTCACGGCAAAGTGGGGCTGCGGACACAGCCCGCTCCGCTCTCCCTCGGGTTTTCCTGATTTTCCCGTGGAAGTTTCATTCATACAAATTCTCCCTGGGATTCCCACGCGAAGGATCCCTCTAAACAGCCTTGTCAACATTTTAAATAAATATAATTATCTTCAATTTACTTAACTTTTTCATCAATGTTTGATGGATTTCTTGGTGGGGTTTTCCCTAAGTATTCACAGGCAGTGAGTATCTCACTTATTTTTTCAATCCACAAGAATGCCGATTGCTTAAATAAACCTACCGTGTTCACAGTATTCTGCTAAGTGCTTTAGGGAAATAAAAAACAAGCAAACAAACAAACAAACAAAAAACATAAAGTCTATACCCTCTTGGGAAAAAGTCTAGTTGCCTTCAGGATAACCAGAGAACGAGGGAGGGGAGCGCTGTAACGCACGAAGCGCCGCACAGACGGCTCCGTGTCAGTGAGCACCACAGCAGGACCGAGGGCTCTCCAGGCCAGGGTGCGTTTCAAGTCCTCCTCTCGTGGTTTAAACAAGAAACGGTTAATATGATATGATCAGTGGGAACTTTTTAAAGTTAGGGGAATAGAAACTAAATTTTAAAAACATCCCTAACTTTAAGCCTGTCAAAATCACACCTGGATTTGGGTGGCCTGAGTTAATTAGCAACTTTTCAGTGTGTTGGTGCTAACATATGGCATTTAATTACTGCCTTCAAATCCCTGAGTCTCTCCACTTTGAATCTCAAAATTTTTTCTTCATCTTCCAGTAAACCAGGGAGGGGCTGGATGGGAACACTCTCCTACTCCTATGCGTCCTCCCTGACAATCTCTGGTTACCTTGACCCCTGTGAGCTCTGAACTTGGCACCTGGACCCTGGGAATTTCGGAGGCCTTGAGCAAAGAGATAGGGGCCTTGAATGGCATTTCTGGACTTGAGGTTTTAAGGACCCTTGACAAGTTGTGACGTTGGAGGGGGAAAGCAGGATGGGTTTTTATGCTTTGTTTGCAGAGTCGAGGACAACCCTCTCAGCCAGGAGCACGGCCTACGAGTGAGTACTGGCTGCCGCCACCAAGACCCCAAGCATGGCACCACTCACTGCTAGACGAAATTCAGACCTAGCAACTGCATTTAACTTACTTTCTCTTTTAAAAAAATATTTTATTTATTTTTAGAGAGAGGGGCAGGGAGGGAGAAAGGGTGAGAAACATCGATCTGTGAGGGTAATATTGATCTGTTGTCTCTCGCACATGCCCCAACCAGGGACCAAACCTGTACCCCAGGTATGTGCCCTGGGTGGGAATCGAACTGGAGATCTTTCAGTTTGCAGTACAATGCCCAACCAACTGAGCCACAATGGTTATAGTGCAATTGCATTTAATTTTCAATCTTTCACTGCTGGTACCTTTTCCTGTACAGTAGTGAAGGATTAAAAGCTGGAAAACAGGCCCTCAATGACACACAGAATTAAAGAGAGTAACTAAGGTTGTACCAGCATATGCTGGTCCCTGAAATCCACACCTCCTCCAATGCCTTTTCTGCACCATCACTTGACTACTTGCAATGGAAAAAAATACCCAAAATCTTGGAATCTATTGAAATTCAGGTATTGATTTAATGTGTTATTCTTAAAGGCCCCAGCATTTTACTGCTAATGCAGTGGGCTCTTTTGAGGGGGGACGCCTGGCATGGTAGAAGCATGAGTGAGTTGGCATAAATGTGCTAGAGGCTGCAGCTTAAATCAGAGCCAATGAAAAGGGCAGACTGTAGAAAGCCAGGGGGGTTTCGGAAGCCCCACCAGTGAAATACTGATGCGTGGGGCAGACTGAAGAGTGGTCCAACATTTCTGAGCTCACCACAGAGGTTCCTGTGTCAGAGTCTCTGGACCGACAAAGGCTGAAAAGAGTAATTGCTTCTCTGGAATTCATTTGTCCATCGCTAATTAATCTGTGATGAGAAGCCCTGTCTTGCTCAGCAAATACAAAGTTGTAGAAATCCGAACATACTGATAATGAAGGCAGTAACTGTCTAACTGTGATGAGCCCTTTGTGCTATCCATAAATGTCAGCAAACTCAATAAAAGTGCAATTAGAGCTCGTGATACCTCTCCTACAACTGCAGGAGCTATTTCAAGCAGCTGAGCCAAAGAAATCTTTGTGCTCTTTGAGCTCTGGAAACTATGCTTACCTGTCAAAGCTGCCATGTGAAATCAGAAAAGGCTTGCAGTGTTTATCACTTGCTTTAGAAAATCATACATTTCTCTGGATTCCTCCATCAGGTCCAAGGAAGACCTTGAACTGTGCTCATGTCTATGCAAGGTGAGGTCCCACTGGCGCCTCCGCCATGAAGAGCACTTTAAAAGCAGATTTTGGTCTATTTATATTTTTTGACTTTTTTTTTTTTCCTGGAAGTTTAGGAAATGAAGTTGTGTCTACAAAGCAAAGGGAGAACTGTCTCAACAAGAAAGTTTTGCGGCGGTGGGGGGGGCGTTCCTTTGTGGGTGCAGATCTATGCTGAGACACGAACAGCCTAAGCGCCAGCCTCAGTGAGCCAGAGTCACGTCGATAACTTAGCGTAGCGAATACTCACTATGAGCCAGGTACTATGCTCAGCTCTTTGCAGATGGTGACTCATGTACTCCTCAAACACCCTTGTGACATAGCTATGACAAGAATTCCAATCACAGACCACTACAGATAGCGTCCTGCTTCAGCTGGAGACAAGCAGGGCAGGTGAGACTGCAGAATGTGACCACGGGCACAGCTAACAAGTGCAGGGTCAAGGGGTAAAGTCTAGGCTCCTCAAAATAGTTCTTAACTGCTACTCTGGGTTGCTCCCTGAAAAACAGCATTTTTAGGTATTCTCTCATCTTAGTAAGAATGGTGCCCAGTCCCGCTAGGCTTTTGAGACCATGTGAAACTGCTCGCGGCAGCTTTTATTCCGTTGCAGTGGCGGACATTACCCGCTGTGCCCAGAGCAGACCCGGAGCAGCAGGGGCACGGACCATCCCGAGACCCCCCGGCAGGTGCTCAAAGCAAAGGACTCTCTGAGGCAGGGTTCGTGTCTGTATAATAGAAAATGCAAAAGAAGACATTTCTTCATGGTTCAACGATTTGGGTATTTCAGGTTAAATATTTCCAACGCAGTTCTCTAATCCATCACACCTTCATAACTATGAGCTAAGTAAGGGTCAGAAACAAGACAAAGCCTTTTCCATGAACTTTCATTCCGTGGCCCCTGTCCTGACAGTTCAGAGAACAGTGGGGCCAAAAGATGGGGAGCATTTCTTTTTACCCAGAAGCTCCAAGGTGACCTTCACTGACAGAATTTATCCCGGGAGCACATGATCGCCCTCCCTCATGGGGAACAGAACAGACTATGAACGTGCACTTCTGGAGCACAGGGGTTCTAGGACTTGTCATGGGGACGTGGCCGTCCGCGGGGTCGATACGCTCGGTGTAGAACCCTGTGGGGCCAGGGAAAACCCTGGGCAGCAATAACCAGTGCGGTACCGCAGCGCCCCACCACATACAAAGCACTGCAGTGGGCATCTAGCACAAATCTTAACAAAAGGCAAGCTCTACGTGAGACAGTTACCATCGCTCTCATTCTATGGATGAGGACATTCAAGTTCAGTGTTGGAGTGACGGACTAGTAGAGATCAGCAGACTGAGTGTAAGCTCTGTGAGGTCAGGGCAGTCCTTTGTAGCCTGTTCTTCTTTTCAAAATCCATTCCTGCAGCCTCCACTGGTACTCGGCCTGGCCACAGTAAGTCATCAATGTTCGCTGTCTAATAAAGGAAGGAAGTGTCCTGACTGAGGTCCTGCAACAAAGCAGTGGCAGAGCTCAGGCCCTCGGACACTGAGTGCCGTGTCTGGGACCAAGCAGCAGAGGACGCAGGGAATTAACTCTCAGACAAGAGTGCGGCCGGTGAGACTGGGCGGGCAGAGCACTGAAGTCTACTCCCTGACATGCAAGTAGGGGCCCGCAGCCCATGGTATGATGTGGGACTCTTCAAAACTTTCTAGTCTGTGAAGAAGCCAGAAAATGGGATGCACTACAATTAGCAAAAAATACCTTGTGGAGAGATTTAGAGCCCAATCATAATTTACATTTGCAGATATGCAGATCTCTGAGTGCATGGCTTCTGCCCTGATTACTAATTAATGAGGTGCAAACCGCCTGTGGAAGGAAGCCGAGCTGATTATGTCAGTCTTGTGGGACAGGAAAGCTCTGAGGTCTGAGAAGGTAGAAGAGTCCTTTAACATACATTTCAGTAAATTCAAAATATAAAACAGGGACAGAAGGCTGGTGTAAGTGGAAGCAAAGACCTGAGAGAGAAATGTGGCTAACTCCCCTCTCGTGTCTCGGACAGTCAAATCTCAATTATTCCATGGACCTCACCAAGTGTATGTTTATTTAATCAGCAGACTGAATTCTGAATGAATACAGATGCAAATGCATTGGTACAGTTTAGAGAAGAGTGCCCTAAGACAGCCTCTAAGCCAAAAAAGAACAGACAGAAAGGAGGAAAAAGAGAGCCTGGTTCTTAGAGGGTGACCCTTTCCTGCCCCGTGGTCCCTGCACAGCGTAAGGTCACTGCTCCCCATCGGGTGTCCCGTGTTGCTCTGTGGAGCAGATAAACAAGAGCCAAAGGCCGCAGGGTCGCCACACAGAGGGACACGAAAAGCCATTTTTGGTAACATCTTCACAGACCTTCACCCCAGAGATAAATGAGGCAGGGGAGTGAGGCTTACGTTCTCTGGACAGGCCACCTAGAGCGTGCGTTTCCCGGAGCTGTCCTCGCGGCCTTTCCGAGAGAAAATCCCGTTCTCTGAGAGAGAACTGGGGCCGCCATCGCCGCCCCCCGCCCCACCCCGCTGACTCCTTAACTCACAGACACAGACATTACAGAGACAGTCGGTCACCACCTACCGTTTGACTTTTCACTATCTGCAGGTTTCATCTGAATGGGATGATGCATCTAAAAATACAAAAGTGAGAGAGTAAAGGCAGATTGAACAACTGTATGAACAGTCTCAGAAATTCCACACTGTTAAACCTGAACACTGATATTGCTGTAAGTACACACAGATAAATAACAAGACCTCTCCCAGGTAAAAAGTAACCAAATCTACATGCAAGCCTGTGTTTTGTGTTCAGGAATAGAACGCTTCTAAGTCACAGGGCACAGGGGGCACAGTGTTTAAAAGCTTGGGCCCTGCAGTCAGACTTAAGTTTGAAACCTGGTTCTGCCACTCAATATGGTTTCTGCCTGTATCTCCGAGGTAATTCTGGTCCCGCCATGCATGCCAGCTACATGATCTTGGGCAAGTGTCTTAACTGCTCCAAGCTTCAGTGTTAAGTGAGAGAATGCATGTAAAGTGCTTAATTAACAGAGCGCAGGATATGCTAAAAAATTAAAGAGTTATCATTATTTTGTGTTATTACAAATTTGAATGCAGACTGTCCGTGTGCTTCTTCTGCCCATTCTGTCTGCTGCATGCATCTTCTTAGGTTTCAGTGTTATGAGAATTTGAAAGTCTAGCAGTTGACTGACTCAGGTGCCAATGTGTAATTTTTATTAAACACAGAGTATGGGACAGAATGGAGGGAGGGAGGGAGGGAGGCGGGGGAGAGGGAGGCACAGCCCTAACGACCACGTCTGTTCAGTACATAGGTAGGAGCAGAAAGAACCTGAGATGAAGTGGTGCCCAGGTCCGGAACAGGGGCAGAGCTGGGTGCCTGCCTGCCCGTTCTGCAGCGCCCATCACACCACGGTGCAGGACCCGCAGAGCTGCCTGCAAGTGCAGAATGCTGCCGCTACATCCAATTAAAATAAATTCCTCAAACTACTTTCAAAGGTCCTCCTGCTTCATATTTCATCCTACCCCAAGGAACACTGGAGCCACAGGGTAGATGGAATCACTGGCTGTGCAAATGCTTTTATTATAATGGGTCCCATTCTCCCTGAACCTTTAATTTCCCCAGTGGACTTCCACCACTTGCAAGCCACAGCTCTGGGTTTTATCTAATTTACATGAAAGGGCAATGGCACTTGGCTATAGCACTTAAATGATGGGAAATTATTGTCAGGCAGTCAGGACCATGTGCAGCTAGTGCCTGCCAGGGTCTCCAGAACACAAGAGGAAGAGGAAGAGAGAATACTAGAGGGGGAAGAGACAAGCCATGCAGAGCTGCTTTGTTTATTCTAAAAGGCAAGATGCTCTTATGCATAGAACACAGGCCTTGAGATGTGAGATCTACTCATATTCCCACTCCACTCATTAATCTATTCAACTTATAGAAGCGTCTAGAATGAGAATGAAATGTTTAGGGATCAGTAAGTAGATCAGGCTTTTCCAAAAAGACTAGAATATACACCTAAAAAGCAGATAGAAGTAAACTGTGGAAAACACCTGATTTGGGCTAAGGAATGTGGCCTCTATCCTATGTGTAATAGAGAGAATGACCAAAAAAAAAAAAAGGCAGGGGGGATTGGGGCTGAGTCTTTGCATAAGCTGTTCTTCCCTCATACCTTATCCACTCGTTCAGCAAAACTGTCTGAGGTGCCCACTGTGTCCCTGGCTCTAGGCTAAGAAGTGAGGAAGGAAGGCCCAGGGGAGCAGTCCAGGCCCTTCGGGTGCTCTCTGTGTGGTGCGGAGGTTGGCTGTAAACACCCTCCCGAGCGACACAGGTAAGCGCTGTGGCAGACACAGGACAAGGGGCTGTGGGAGCCCAGGGAGCAGGCACTTCTTTCTGCCTGGCAAGGGAAGAGAAGGCTTCTCAGCAAAGGTGGCATCTGATTAGTATCCTAAAGGCGAAGTTGGACTTGCCAGCAGAGGAGGGAGGAATGGAATATCCCACGTAAAGACACTCAGGGGTGAGAAAGAGCACAGTTTCTTACAGCGAGTCATCTGAAATGAGTGGGGAGGGGCAAGGGAGCAGCTGCAAAGGGCGTGAACATCCAGCTCTCAAAGGATGTTGTGCCCTACGAAATTGAAATTTTGTCTAAAAGTGAACGGTCAAGCATAGAAAATTTAAGCAGCCAAGGCAACAAGCTCAAATTTGAATTCTAGGGAAGTCCCTTTTGGCACAGTGGAGGATGGATTATGGAGGAGAGACAGAGGAGGCGGGGAGCAGCAGAGAGGCTACTGCAGCCGTCCGTGTGACACTGACGAAGATCTCAACTCCAGAGGCAACTGGCTGGTTGTGGGGAAGAGGGAAAGAGAGAACCCCAAGCCTGGACAACTAGATATATTTTGGGCTTATCGCCCAAATAGAGAAAACAAGAACGTTGTTTTGGAGGGGACCGCGGAGCACAGGTCTGCACATGGCCCACCTGATGTGACTGTGGGATTAGAGAGAAGACGGGAAACGGCGTCTCAAGCTGTCGCAACGGCCCTGAGAGGTGGCGGCGCAGCCCATAGGCATGGGTGAGGCTGTCCACAGAGGGAATGTGAAGTGAAGAGAGTCAAGAGCCAGGGACAGAACGCTGGTCTGAGGGGGACAGAACAAAGGGCAGTCAGAGACGCAGGAGCAGAAACAAGTGGGCCCACAGGAGCCACGTGGGGGGAGTTTTAAGAACGGTGGTGCTGCTAGATGCTATGATGAAAATGCCCAAGTGTCCTTTTGGATCTGGCAATAAAAAATTCCTTAGGAAATTAACCAAAAGATGTTTCTGTAGGTTTAGGGGAGGGCAGGATGTGAGCTTGCAGAAGGTTGGGGAATAACAGGGAAGATTACAGTGGAACTGATAAATGTAGACGGCTATTTCAGGAACAGTCTCTGCGAAGCTGGGGGTTGGAGGCGGAGATACAGGGAGCCTGATGGAGGACGGGGTGGAGTCTTTCCTTTCCAGGTAGCAAAGACTTGTACAGGTGAATGGATGCAGATGCGCCTTACGGGTTAGAGAGAGGAAAGAGGAGATAAGTATATATACGTTACGTATGGGACACAAAATGAGTGAATTGGGACTCTTGCCCTCAGGGAGCTGACGATCCACCATGGAAGCTGATATGCGCATATATACAGAAGAGTGGTGTCCAACACCAGACATTCGGATCAATCTGTGAGGTGCATGAGGTCGGGAGCAGGAAACCGGGGAGCTGTAATTTTGTAAGGACAGAATCATTGTACTCTCAAGCTGTAAAGGGCCCGGCAATCATTTAGTCCAATGCTCTCAATTTATTGGTCTGCAGGGACTGAGCGACTTCACTAAGGACACACAGCTGGTTAACGACTGAGATGGGATCAGAAATCCACGCTTCCTGCTCTTACCCAGTGCCGATTCCCCCTATCACATTGCTTCTCCACAAAACGCCCCACATGGGACTTGGACACATGAGACCACAATGAAAACTGCAGGCTTCACTCACTGAAGGCACCAGGCACGCATTGGAAGGCGCCTGCAATATTCCCTTACTGAACTCCCCAAACACTTTATCTATGCAGCTTTATGACCAGTATTACACCGAGGCTCAACTCTGTTTCTTGTAGCTGCTGAGAAAATTAGCTCGGTTTCTGACCCGAGACTACCCAGAGGCTGAGGAATGCAAAAGTGGTCATGCGCACACACTACGTTCTGGTCAATGAACCACGTGCACAGGGTGGTCCCCTAAGATTATAAAGGGGTTGAACAATTCTTCTCGCCTAGTGACCTCATAGTCATCGTAACATCTCTGCGTAATGCATTCCTCACGTGTCTGTGGTGACGCTGAGGTACGCAAGTACAGCCTGGGTGTGCGGTCAGCTACACCATCCAGGTTAGTCGGTGATGTTCACACAAACACAAAACTGCCTAACAATGCATGTCTCAGAACCTGTGCCCGCTGTTAAGGCACTCATGACTACGGTAAAGCAGCTACCGCCACTGAAGACTCAATCTTTGTTTTGGTCTTTCCTAGGCCAAGGATGGCGGGTGGAAGTCAACTTCACATAGACCACAACTGTCAGACCCTGGAGAATTCTGAACGGCGGTCACCCCTACTCCAGGTATGTTCTGAAGACAATTTAGATTATGTAAAGCACTGTGACCTTCTTGGGGATAGGTGTTCCATCAGTACTATATTAAGAATGGCTCATTATCATGAACAGTTCATGTGAGTTACAAATTTCTGATCAGATACAGGATGTAAATGTCAAGGAAGACAAAAAAAAATGGTTTGGAGGTGTCCTTCTCATAATGTTTTACTTCCTCAAAATCTCATGACTCCGAAGACTGTGGGGAGGTTTGTTGAATGGAGTAGAGAAATTATTGTCAAGGAACAGGCATTCTAGTTTCAAGCTTCCAGTCATAACTAAGGGTTCTTTCCCTAAACAGGAAATGGTTTCAAAGACTTGATCTGGTGTGACCCCAGGACTACTTTTTTATTCCCTTATTTCTGCTTCTGCCAGACACTGTTAGCTGCTGGGAATACAGCGGAAAAGGGTCCTCGTCTCGATGGCTCCAGCCTGTTACACAGTGGGAGAGAGAGAGAGCTATGTCAGCCTCTCTCCCCCAGGTGATGTGTGCTGTGCTAAGACCTACAGCGTGAGAACCTGGTGGGGAGAAGCCCAGCACAGAAGGAAGGGCAAGCTGGAGAAGGCATCTCGGCTGAAGCAACGGTTGAGTTCAACCTCAAGGGAATGCTCATGTTAATCAATACACGAGTGGAGGATGTTTCAGGGAAGAATCAACATACTTGAAGGGGCAGAGTAAGAGAAATAGGTCTTGTTACTAAAGAACGATGATAGGACATCCTAACCCACAGAGGAAACAATAAAGTCACTAAAGATCATCCACCAAATTACAAAGCACAATAAGCTAAGAGTGAGGGATATAGTCATGAATGGAAATATTGCAAGTATAAAGACAACAATGCGAGTCTGCTCACCCCTGAATTAAAACTGCCGCAGGAACCATGACGGGCAGCCAGTGGCTACAGCATCACTGCATTCCTCAACAGCGAAAGACAAAACCCTTCATGCCAGAACTGCTGCTTCTCAACACTGCTGCTCTAGCAACCAGGGACACGGGTCTCATCTGCTGCCACAGCTGGAGGGAGCCGGAGGCTGGCGCTCCAGTCTGCGCTCTGCGCTTGCAGGTCCCAGCTGACATCAACGGACCAGAGGAAGGGCCAGACGATTTGGCAGTCACCCTTCCAATCTCCTCATGTCTCATGAGTCGTAAGGGAATCTCAGAGTCAGGGTGGAGGCTAGTTCCCTGGGGCGGGGGGTCCCCTTCTCCTTCTGTCTACAGCAAGTGAACACACAACCTTCATGAATTTTTGCAAGCAGTCTCCTAAGACACGTGCGTTAATTAAATTGAGGCGGTGTCTCCACAGCCGTACCGGCGTGGCTGTGCCTGAAGACACCTGCATCCTTGGAGCACACTGAGACACAGGAGGGCTCCAGGTGTCGTCACCCAGGCTCCTGTTGGCGGAGTGCTTGTCCCAGGGAGATGGCAGGATCAATTGTTTCGGAAACAGGTCCTGATTCATGGCAGCGAATCTGACTTCACATATTTCATCAAGTTTACATTTCTATGAAGAAAGTCTTTGAAATCCATTCCCTTGAATATTTCTCTGACTGCATATGAATTTCCTTTTCATTTTATTGTAGAACATCTTGCCTCAAGTTACACGTTATAGTCCTGGATAACATCTTGGTCTATATTTAACCCTGTTTGTTTAAGAACTAATGAAGTTTAATAAGAAGGGGCATTTTCAGAGCTCCCTCCCCCACTCCCAGTGGGCAGGGGAGGAGCCGAGCGTGTTTCTTAGAAATCAGTCAATTTCTGTTCATTTGTGTAGTAACACGCACAGCGAGGCGGAGCCTCTGGACGAGAGTTCGGCTGCTGCAGCTCATGGAGGGGCCACTGCTGCGGCTTTGATTAGGCTCCCAGTGAGCTGGAGCTTCCTGAAGAGAAGGACCATCTCGCTGTCCCCTCGATGCCGAAGCCGAGCAAGACACTGATGACAACATGCAGCCTGCTCCTGTCTGACACAGGCCCAGCTGCCATCCCGGCCTCCACTCCGGCGGGAAGCTGTCTGTGAGAGCTGGAGCATGCCAGCCTTCCGGTGCAAAGCCTCACCCTTTATCCTGCCTCCTAACGAGTGAGCGGCGCTTCGCCCTCCCTCCTCTGCTCCCCCCACATGCCCAGAGGGCCCAAGATCTGGCCGGGTCTTCAGCAAGGCAGATCGCTGATAGGACCCGACGCTCCTCACTCCTGAACACACTGACCTTCGAGTCGAAGCCAAGAGCCCAGCTGTGGCTCATGAAAATGAAAATGAGGATACATCTGCGCAGCAGAGCCATTACCCAAAGTCTGTGGGGGTAACGTCACGTGTAGGGAGCGGTACATAACCCTGGCAGCAGCTGTCACTGCCTACATTATGAGTCTGATCATGTCACAGGGACAGAGATGAGGCTGGGCCACAGGGCACCGGCATTCACACTCTCAGGAGTTCCCATTATACACAAAGTCCGGCATGACTGCCCGAAACCTCTCTGTCTTGGTTCTGTGATGAATAAGGGGGAGCGTCTGAGTTGCAACAGCCCATGTTAACACAGGCGAGTGTGGGAGCTGGAGGGCCTGGGGGCAGGAAACGGGCTGAGGGGAAGGTGACGGGCCGATTTCTCACACAGAGAGGAACTCGCGCTGGAACTTGTTTAACCCGGCCATCACCAAGTGATGAGTGAACCGCCTTTAACACGAGATTCAATAAAACATGCCGTTTTTAACCTGAAATGGGTTTTACAGAGTCACTGTTACGCATCTCATTGTTAAACCTATCCTGACCTCTGGAGAGAGTAGCCGTGATGGTACATACTATAAGCTCACTGCCCATAAAATATTTAAAGGCAGACAAAGAGAGGAGGGGAAGAGGTGAATTCACAGAAGAGCTATGCGCTACCCGAGAAAATGAAAAGATCCCAGCCATAAAGACAAACTGGAATGTCTCTTTCACTCAGGACAACACGCGTGTGACTCGTGCAGAACACTCCACAGCTTGTTGTACAGCAGATGAGGGAGTACCAAAAGCACCTGCACTTTCTGAATTTTTCTTCAGAAAGTTTTATAAATGGCAAAGGTAAGTTTCAAAAGAATGGCCACCGACTGGAGGCACGCCAGCCCCAAACGCCCACATGTGCTGTCGGGGGGTCTGCTATCACAGGGAGGCGCCCCCAAAGCTTATGGCTTCCCCAACCCTCCAGGAAGGAAGCTGTGCTATTTCAGCCACTGTTACGTCATGCGCTCCCCGAGAAAGAGTGGCATGAAACAAAAGCAGCTTTAGGAATGTTGACTTACAAGTATTAAATAAGAACTTCTGAATTTTTCGGGTTTGTTTGAATGGTAATAGGATGGCAAACTTGCCAAGATAATTGGAATAGAATGATATACACCTCGGCAAGAATACAGATGACAAAAATAATGTCTTTGATCAATCAAAAAGAGCTTTTGTCACTGGGACAAAGCCAACTTTGAGCTCATAGCTATACCCGTTAAGTGCAGAATTTAGGCGCTTTTTGTGAAAACTGGGTCCACCTTCCCTTCGCTCTCAATGGTCCCGTGCCAAGCACCGCTGCAGGCTCCGTAGGTGTGTTGTCTAAGTTAATTCTCACAACCACCTGAGACGGGGAGGAATGGGGAGCTGAGGAAGAGGGCGGGAAGCCGGGCTCTCTGAAACCCCTTACACTTGTGCTGCTGAGGGGAAAACTGACAACGAGCAAGAGCAGCCATCAGTTACTGCGTGAGAGGAAAAGTAACAGCGCACATTAATACAGCCTGCATTGGCGGTTTTTTCCCAACCTGATGGTGTAAACAAAGCACACTGAACTCTTCAGAATGGATCAGTATGGCCCTCTCTTTGTTGGCTAAGCCAGCATTGACACAAGAAGGCCCTGGCACTTGGTTTTATGTTGACAACTGGATTATATAATGCCAATTTATTCAAATACAGCTTTGGAAATTCTGGAGATAACTGAGTGCCCAACTGTTCTCTGAAGATGCAAATTTGCCAGTGGAAAGTGAGCGCGTGGGACCCGATGATGCTCTAGGCCACAGCGCTGCCCCGAGTGCTCGTCCGCACGCCGCCACCCACGGTGCTGGCGTGGGAGGTGCATGGCACTCCGACTGGCATCGCTCACCTGCAGTTTTATACGAGCGACATCAGCAAGAAACAACGGGGTATCTTGGTAGGACAACAGCAAGAAATATTGTTATACTTTCTCTTTCTGCAGCAAATCCAAACTAGGGGGAAAAGCTATAGTGAAAATAAATGACTATTTCTTCTCCATAGACACTGATGCAGGTGAAGAGCTTCGAGCATAGACGGTGTAATTAAGTGTTCAATAAAGTTATCATTATCATTATTATTTTACTTTGTGTAAGGGTTTTCTGGAGGGAAAAAGGGAAAGGTAACATTTGAAAGCTAAGAAAATATACCAGAAGGAATGGGTTTTCTTGGTCATCTGAGAAGGAAACAGCTAGTACTGGTCAACTCCCATCTTTCTTCATAAATACTAATAATCCAGTGAAGACGAAAACCCTGCAGAACCCCAGCTGTGCATCTGCTTTCGGCTTGTCAGATTCCAAGGAAGCCCTTTTTTGGTGGAATTACCCTACCTGTTCACACTTCTGTAACAATCACGGGGTAGAACAGAGGGGGAGACACAAGCAGTGAACCCATTCCGTCCTGGCAAAGAGTAAAATAAAAACAATATTACAGGGAAATTAGATTACTCTGGGTGGAATTCTATGAGGGAATTTGGAGTCTGTTATGGTGATTAAGTCATCATTTCTGACAGATTACTCTAATCAGCTGTCAGAGAACATTCCACAGCTCCATCTGTAACTTGGCGTCCTGGCTACCCAGCTCGTGTTACCTTCTGTATAGAAAACACACAAACCGGAGCGGGCAGGTACAGCCCGGCATTTATTATACTCATTAGCTGTGATTAGGTTCTTAGTTTTCATACTAAATAATAACACAGGCTTCCATTTTGCTTCATTTATTCTTAAAATGAGAGGAAAAATGAATAGGCTCAAACGAGGAGGCATGGAACGTGAAGGAAAAATAATTGTTATAACAAAGTGCGAACATACGCTTTTAGAAGCATTGCTGTTCAAGAAGAATGCTAATCCTCTCTCAGTTTAATTTTTCTTGGGACTATTACAGTGTATTACCTAGAGAGGTAAATCTATGCCACTTTTTAACCCTCTAGTCAGACCGTGCACCTAATTGGCTGCTGTTCCCGGAGATGGTTTTGTCACTGTGAGTAGCGGTGTTACTTCGAGCAGAGAGTGGTTTACTGATAACACGGCAGTTATCCCTCTCTGTCAAGCATCTTTGGGATATAATAAATAATTCATCCTGTCAGCTGAGCTCCCAAACAAATTCAGTGAAGGACAAAGCAAAAATAGTTAAAACTAAAAGACTGTACTTGAGTTTGTCTAGAATCCTCTGTTTAGAGCTATATATTTTAATGACAAAAAAGCTGGAGGGAATAAGACAATTTTGGAAATGGAGATCAATGGAAAGACTCGTTGTAAGGGGTGCCGATCACCGTGCTGCTGTGGCAACACCAGTACATCAGAGGACCACACGGCGCTTTTGTGTGACGGCTGGGCGATCGCACTCACTTCTAATCAATGAGCCAAAATTAAGAGAAAGGTAATAATTTTGCCCTTTCCACTAAGTGGGAAATAGACAGATATCCTCATAGAACCATGATTTCTTTTTGATTGTGGAACTGTCTTCCCAAATCAGTGATGGATGCTCCAAGAGTTATTCTTCCAGATGTTACCCAGATGCTGAATTAGACGTGCTGCCTCACTGAGCCATGCAAAAATCACACTGACATAATAATGTCTGGCCTGGTCATTAAGGAGGGGTTTAAGGACCTGGTAGTTCATTTACATTTCCAGTACTATGATCCTACAGGCCACAGACTCAGTATAATCTCATATTTTAAGACAAATGCTTCTGGTTTAAAAATAAATTGTCCTCTTGACACTGGTCTCTTCCCATAATGACCATCACTAGGCTCAGACGGCCTTAGAATAAATGAGCACCCAGCCTGCCAGGCTCCTGGTGGCTCCCCCTGCAACACCAGCTGCTTTCGGGTCATTCACTGTTACCCAGTTCTCAATGCCTAGGGAACTGGGATGAACCGAGCCTGAAGCCCTGCATGCTGGTGAGTGGATGGCACTGTGCCTCTCTCGTTAACCTTCACTGTGTGGCAGTGACTGTTTTGTTTAACTGGTTCAGCTGTTGGGCTCTTAGCCAAATTGGGTCTCTCTGACTCAGTTACTGACAATCCCTGGTACAGCGTCCCAGAATTTCCTTTCCTTAGGCTTCTCCGGCTACACCCCTGCCTCACCCCCACAGGCTGTCCTTGGACAGTGAAACATGCCCAGGTTGCAGTCGCACTTCGGTCCCTCCCTGGAAATGTGCTGTGCTTACTGAGCATCACCTCCATGGAGGGACCAATTGTTGGGCCTGCATTCCCAGACCCCTCCCGTAACACTCAGGCTTGGCCCTAAATTGGCTTCCTTCTCTTCCTCTTAGAATTTTCAGTTTAGAGCCATCTCAGTTAAATTTCTTTCTCCCCTATGTTCCTTTCTATTCCTCCTTAGCTCTCCATTCCTGCTCGCTCAGATTCCCACAATGGCCTCCTCACCAGTCCAGTCCCCGCCTGACCCTCCCCAAACCATCTAATAAGATGCCTTTTTAATCTAAGACTCAGGTCTAATCATTTCTTTCCCCTGCTCAAAAACTTGCAATTATCTGTCAAATTAAATTCCAGCTCCTTGGCCTGTCTTTCAAGGAACTCCATGCTTTGACCCCAAATAACCTTTTCAGGCTCTACATTTCTCTTCTAGTCAAATTGGACAACTTCCTATTACTGGAACTTCTGCCATCTGCTCATCCAAAGAAACACATAATAACCCCTCTCATGCATATAAACACAGCAGTTCCTTTGCCAATATAACTGCTGTATGTTGTTATATAGAAATACCTATATGTCAAGTTATTAGGTTGAATCATGTAAAAGTGCCACATTTATAGATTAAAAGTGGTTGAATAGTGACAATTTCATATGGTGCAACCTCATATCTCGCATAGTAATGCAAATGCACTATCTTCTTTCCATGACTCGTAAAAAGCCCCCAAGGCTCAACTCATGCAGGCTATCTCCTTTGTGAGGTTTGGACAGGTTTTCAGTAACTCATCTGCACTATTCACAAGGTGTACAATTTAAATTAAACATTAACTTGACGATAAAACGACGCTACCCTCTAAACCAACCGATGGCTATTCCGTGTGCAACACGAGGTGCCCTCTATCCACCTCCGCAGCTTCAACGCTCTGCCCAGATTAGTGATGCTTCATCCGGAAATCTCTAGTTTCCTTTCAAGTTTAAGGCCAACTAAAGCCACCACAAGAATACCCCTCTGACAAGCAAATCATTCAAGTTGCTGGTTCAAAACTAACCTGGACATCTTAAGCCAATTGTATTTTATCTTGAACCTTCTGACAGGATGTAAGGCATTTCATCAAATCAACAGAAAAGCCCCAGTGAATTCTGTATTCTAATGGTCTTCCATAGCTCAGCGTCTGAGTCCTGAGCCGAGTTGCTTTGCCAGCCACGTTTACTAATTACTGTCTAACATTTCCATCTCTCTGCGAGTTGCAACCTCTCATAAAAAATGCATGATTTGATTGGCTTAGGAATGACAACTTCATTTACAGCAGACAAATAAATGCCATTCCTCACTCAGCGGTCTTTTCCCATGTATTCAACTACCCCCATGGCCTTTGGGATTTGTACTAAGTGAATGAAAGCAGATAACTAGTGTATTATTCCTTTTTTAATCATGTTTAAGCAAAAACGATTAAATATCACTCTCTCTTTTTAAAAACAAATGAGTCTGGCTTAAAAAAAATTCCTACTGAAAAAAGATGGCAAGTTTGAAAAAATGCCTTAAGGGCTATTTCATATTACCCATGTTTAAAATGAAAATCCATTAAACATCTGAGCAAGACATCTGATATTGTTTTTAGCAGCTATATTTATTCATCTCATCTTCCACAGTCGTACTAGACTGTGGTTGATAGTTTGCCAAATGAAGATCTCTCTTCCAGTGCTGCGAATTCTTTATGAGTTTGATTTTAATTTTACTGCCTCACTTTGATTTCCACCTTTTACTCTAATGTAAGAGTTCAGTTACCAACTTTGGAAATTATTGCTGGTACAGCTTAGGGAAATTATGACAGTTCAATCGTTCTATAAAACCCTTATTCTGAAGCTCAGTCCTCTAAAGATCAAATTCAAGGCAAAGGTAAAACTTGGAAAGGGGATCCATGGGACAAGAAGATGTGAGAAATTTCACACTAAGGAAATAAGTCAGGACCCTCCACTGACACCACCCGACCTGCAACGGCAAACCTACTGTTATTGTCTCCCTGAGCGTGAAGTGCTGAATTCGGGCCTTAGGAAACGGGAGCTGTTTTGTATTTGTTTAGCAATGGAAAGGACATCACAGGACTGGGTTAGAATCCTGGCCTTGTTAACTGCAAGTACCTACAGTCAAGCAAACGGACTTCCTGAAGAATCATAAACTCATATCATTTCTGACAGCAAGGGTCATATCAAGAATGATCCTTTTTGGAGCTGTTTGGCTGGAATCAGATAACACATGTGAAAGTACACAGTGAACTGTAAAGTAATATATGGTGATAAACCTATTTTACTTCACTTAAGGATAACAATTAGAGAATAAAAAATGACTTGCGGCTACACACACTCACGTTCCACCTTGTGCTCCTACTTTGTAGAGTAGAGCTCTGGTCTGTCGACCTGACCAGAAGGGTTTCGATACAATCAAAGTACTGAGACCACCCTCTCAACCCCCACACTTCTGCTCCACCAGTTTCTTAAGAACCCTTGAGATTTTTTTATATTGAGAGATTGTCTGTGAATAAATGCTACCCTTCGGAGTTCATTTATTCAACTGACATTTGTAGAGTAGCACCTATGGAATGACTATACTGGCTCTCAGAACGTTCCCTCTCCTGAAGGACTCTGGAGCTTCGCATGGAAAAGGCTGAGATGTAACGGTCAGGGGGAACAAAGTGGAGCGGTGGAAGGAATGAATTTCAGGACGTGCTACAGCAGATTACGACGAAAGCATACTGAGTTCTACCTGCCAGGACAGATGAGACGGCGCTTGCGTGATGTCCCATGGCTGGGATACAGTGTGGGAGCAAGAGTGGCACAGAAGTTGGAGAAAATGGAAGGGGCACAGCAGGGAGTTCAGATCTCACTCTTAAGATCCAGCAGCTGCATCCACTTTTTTCTGCCCTAAGACACCACAGCGCTCACCCATGCTGAGGGTAACAGGTGGCTTCCAGTGTCCTGACGGTGATGCCACCCATATTCTTCCACTTGAGAAAGCATCTGGAGGACTAATGAGTTACTATAGGGATGGATAACGTCAAAAGTCCCCTAATCCCTTCTGTGTTTTTATCAGCTCTGATGACAACTGGTAAGTCCCAAATCGTACAGAGGGCAGAATTCTAGAGACTCACTAGGGTAGAACACAGGATTTCCTCACTGAGTAGGAACAGGCTATGGAAAGGGAGGGAAAGGAAGAGGCGTCAAGGATGACTTTGGCTTTTTGTCTCGGTGGGACCACCCATCCCTCAGACAGGGAATACCTGCCGAGGGCCTCTGTGTGGTGGGGGGAGGATTTATGTATTGGAATTTCCTAGGGACCATTTGGATGAAACTCCCAGTACCAGATACTAGACATCTAGGTTTGGGGCTTAGCAGGAAAGTCTGATTTCAAGATCAAGACTTCTCATGGAGACCACGAGAACGAACAATGGAGACCCAAGGAAATCACAGAGCCTGGGAAGAGCGGGGTGAAAACAAAACCCTGGGGCACAGGCAGGGGGTCCGACCTGCGGCCTGGCCCAGGATGGCTGCCAATGCGGCCCAGCACCAAGTCATAAATTTACTTAAAACATTATGCGATTTTGTGATTACATGTTGCAATGTATTTAACGTGCAGCCCAGGGATGTCGAAATGTTGGACACTCATGGTAAGGCGTAGTTCTTTGCTTGCCACCTATGGAAGGCATCAAATTCCTTTCTCCTGGGAGAACGTATGTTGTTAATCATTTCTCTTCCTTGTTGTAATGAAGGCACTGGGAAGGCCCATAGTTTGAGGTATTTTATACATATTCTCTTCTACACTCAGCTCTGCACTGGCCCAGTTTTCTCAATGTTCCAAGCTTTAGGTCAGGTCCAGCCTTCCTGGTCATAAATCAACATTGGGCCTAGCCAGCTGGAGTATTCACTCTTTCATTATCAAGAATTTTGTTAAAGTCTAAGCTAAATTTTCCCTTTCCCAGTAAAGCTTTTTCAAGTTATCACTAGAAATATTTAATGTCTGTATTACTATGAACTTGAAGAGCATATCATGTTTAGAGAAGGAAGTCAAGATAAAATGCCTGTGAACACACCCCAAAAATCCCAACCATAACATCTATCCCACCAAGTGCCGTCAGAAACTGAAGGTCAAGGTTCCTTTGAGAATCTAGGGTGCGATTTTGGAAACTGGGCACCTGGCACAATTGACTTTGAGAGACTGCCGCCCACGAGATCCCTGACTTGCATGCAAAGTGTTCCTGTGTTCTCCTTTCCCATGCACGGATGCCTCTGGGGCAAGGTACACAGAAATACAACGAGGGCGTGCCCTCAGTGTGGCATGTGGCTACTGAGCCGAAGTCCTCAAGGCACCTCTCAGGCGGTGTGACCCAAGAGTGCCACAGGGACTGAAACGTCCTCATCCCGGCTCTTTCCTTCCTTTCCAAGTGACAAGGAGACTTCATGCTTAGTCAACAGGTTTGAGAGTCTGGAGCTCATTTTCACTAACAAGCTGATGTGTGGATTAACTACTGGATCCTGCCGCCCTGTGAGTTACAGTCTTCTAATTCTTTCCAAGACCAAGGGCGAGGGGACCGAACCCATGCCACTCAGAGGCACAGTGAGCACATATGAGAAAACAGAATATATCAAATCTCCAAACATGCATAGTTAAGCGGCAGAAGATACTTTATAACCTCAATCCTATTAATTCAGCTCTAATTCGATACTGAAGTATAATGGGTAGAGGGATGTGAGCATGAGAGGTGCCCACTGCATACAAACTCAGCTGACAGGGTTTTCAAGACAGTCATTTGGTGGTGACAGCAAAATAAACACAAGGTGTGAGCTCATGGGTGTCAGCTCCGCTGGTTCTTCTCTTCCATGTGATGGACTCCTTCTGGGTCGCCTTTCCTGTTCAGGTCTAACGCACCATCAGGTGTTGCACAGAAGTTGTTCTCTCTCTGGGCACCAATCACCTCTTGGCCCGCCCTGCTCTGCTTCCTGTCCCATCCGGCAGCGCGGTCCACTTTCCGCGTCTCACGTGGCCAGCGAGCTGCACTGGCGTTTGATGCTGGTCTGACAAGCAAAGCTGGGAGTCAGGCAAATGCTGGCCACGGCAAATTTTAGTTTTATGTGGCAACAAACGACTCGGTGCTCACCGACTGCTATCTAGGATGTCTGTTGTACTTCAGGTGATTAGGAATAACCTGAACATGTGGAAAATGTTTCCAGATCCTCAAGAAGTAAGGATGAAAAACAAGAACACACTCAGGGGGGTATCTTACAACTGTTTGGGGCAGATGACATTCCTTTTAAGCTTCCCAAATTACAACAACATATGTGCATACAGCACCCCTTACAAGGAGACAGTATATTCTACCGTAGCATTCATGCAGGAGTTACATTTTCTTTGTCAGCAAAAGTCTCTCAAGTTGTGGCTATCAAGAGAAATGGGCCCTGGCTGGTGTAGCTCAGTGGATTGAGCGCGGGCTAGGAACCAAGTGGTCCCGGTTCAATTCCCAGTCAGGGCAGATGCCTGGGTTGTGGGCCAGGTCCCCCGTGAGGGCCATGTGAGAGGCAACCATACATTGCTGTTTCTCTCCCTCCCTTCCCCTCTCTCTAAAAATAAATAAAAATAAATCTTTAAAAAAAAAAGAGAAATGGGATAAGGGCTTTGCTTTCCAGGTAAGGAATTTCAAGCTCAGGAATGACGAAGCGGCAGGGACTCCACACGTCTACTGTTTCTGAAAGGGGGGACTGGGCAGCCAAGTATTACAGATGAACGCTTTGTGACAGAAAATTGCTCCTCTCGCTTTAGAATGAGCTTATTCTGGTCAGAAAAACTGTGCTTAAAATAGCACCAACTCCTCATCCTCTTACAGACCAGGACATATTAATTCTACATAAGTCTCATTCATGTGAGATTTTTTGTCTGGTCTTAGCGTGCTGATGGGATGGAAAAATACAGCTGCCCCGACCACAGTGCAGGTGAAGGAAAGACCTCCTCAGCTGTCCCCTCACCTGCCCCAGACAGTCAGGTCGTCCCAGTGCAGCCCCAGGGAAGGTGGGGCTCTGCCCTCTTGAGCACTCGACGAGAGTGCACATCACTTTGATGGCTGCCAGAGGTATGTGTGCACATGTACTCAGGACTGCCTTAAAGTGAACTGCGATCGGTTCCCCGGAAAACAGGCGAGGTCTGCTTCTACAGAACAAGGCCGTGCTGTGCTGTGGGCAGATAACCAGCATATGTCCAAACGAAGGGTGGGAGAAGGGGCAAGGTAATCACCACCTCCTAACCCTTGGGGCTGATGAAGATTCGTTCTTCCAGCAGTGGTTCTCAAAGTTGCCTGGCCACGGCAATCACTTGAGGGAACTTGAGAAATACCGATGCCAGGCTTCCACCCCGAGAGAACCTAATTTCATTTGCCTGAGGTGTGGTGTGGGCAGATGCAGGCTCAGGAGCTCCCCAGCAGGTCCACGGCATAGAAGTGAGAATCACGGCCCTAGCTGTTGGTGCAAATGGGCTTGATTAAATATGAAGACCACTTCCCTTTCCTTCACCTACTTCTTTACAAACTCATCTAGTTCATGTACCATTTTAGGTAAATGGCCACATAAATATTACTATTGTCTCACTGGATCTTTCTCAGAGAATGGAAATGAGGAAAGAAATCACCTTGTTCAACTGCCCTCTCGCCAGGGCGTGTAATGCCGTGGACGGATGCGCATTTGCACCGCGAGTCTCTGACTCTTTAAAACAACGTGTCTGGCATAATCTTGTACAACAATTGCAGGGGCGAGATTTCTCGAAAAGAGCAACAGGCTCGGAGTGAGGAGACACGAGTTTCCGTTCCACCTCCATCGTGAAATGGCTGTGTGACCCGAAGCCTGTCACCTGGCCTTTCCGGGTGTCAGTTTCTTCATCTATTAAGTGAAGGGGTCGGACAGTATCATTTCTTTCTTTTTTATAACTAATCTTTTCTTAAAAAACATTTTATTTACTTTATTTTTCAGACTACAAGATGCACCGGACCATAAGACGCACCTAGGTTTTAGAAGATGAAAATAGGCAAAAAAATTTTGAAGCAAAAAATGTGGTAAAATATTTAATAACATAAAGAACATAATATTTCACCAATGTAAACGTAAACAGCCAGGAAAGCTACATTTGGACTATAAGACACACCCCCATTTTCCTCCCAAATTTGGGGGGGGTAGATATGTCTTATAGTCTGAAAAATACAGTATTTATTTTTTAGGGAGGGGAAGGGAGGAAGAAAGAGAGAGAGAGAAACATTAATATGTGGTTGCCTTTCGCATGCACCCTACTGGGGACCTGGCCTGCAACTCAGGCATGTGCCCTGACTGGGAATCGAACCGGCCACCCTTTGGTTCGCCAGTCGGCACTCACTGAGTCACACCAGCCAGGGTGACAGTATCATTTCTAAAAACACTTTTAGCTTCTGTAATCCATGATCTATACTGAGATCTGGTCTATTCTCCTCCACATGCCCTCTCTTCCTCCACTGACCCAGAGAAAAACACTGAAATAAATAGACGCCTACTGAAATTAGCCACAGGATTGCACAGGCTTGTGGATCTTAACTTTGATTTTCCTTACCGATGACATTTAGTTTGTGTTAATGACCTCTAGAGGTTTTACATCTGGACAACTTGGCCTGAAAAGTGATTGAGGTGACTTAGTGATTGAGATTCTCTAATAAATGGCTCAGTGGTGCTTGGGAGATTTATTTTTTTAGGGGCTGTGGTAACAGTAAAGGCCCCCAAAATCTACAGGAGAAATGTAAGGGAGGACTCATCAAAGTCTCGGCTAAAGCTCCTCTTCTCATTTAAATGATAGTTTACAAATATTAGTAAATTATAAACAGGATATTAACCATGGATTAAGATGACAGGGTGAAGTTAGCCTGAATTAGCTGACAGCTGTCTTTTATACTATACTTGTATCTAGTTGAAGGAGGGCAATTACTAGCCAACAGAGATAGTCACTGATTTGTCAGAAAGAGTTTCTCTAATAGTCATGGAGACTTTAATTCCTGGGTTTAGAACGACAGAATTCTAGTTGAGAAGGTAACCAGAGCAGAAAAAAAATATTACTTAGTGCTTTGTTATTTTCTTAGTATATTATTATTTATATGAGGTCAGGGGCATATAAAGCTCTTGGATGTTAGTTATTACTATTCTTTGTAATTGAACATTTGTTTTTATTGGTTAAAATTATCTATATTCAGAAAGCCATTGAGAAATATCAGTCACGTAGATAAGACATTTATAAAACCAAAGCATGCTAGAAACATACTTCTTCTGGAGCGCCAAGCTCTCACTTAACTGGTAAGGAGTAGTTACATTTATACAGTCCTAAAATTACATTTGGTCCTTTGAAGGCAACCATGAGGCTGATGTGGCCCCCGTGAAAATGAGTTTGATACCCTGATCTACTGTACTGGCCCCCATATACCACTTAATACAAAACACCTGGTGCAGTTTTCTGGTCTGTATTTAAATATAAGCTCTTCTGAAGAAACTCTAACACAGTATATATGTCGGCCAGTACAACAGAACACTGGATTTTATCACTCAAATATACTCTGACCCACAGTCACTTAAGTTTACTCTTCCAGGTGAAGGTGAGTTTCGAGGGAACCTAGTCACTCTCGCTCGGTCCTTCCCGTCCCTGATAGAGAACAATAATGCAGGAAGTGGCGGCTGGAGACCATCCCCCCTGGTCTGACCCCCTGTGTTAACTAACAGTCACACAGCATCCGAGCTCCTGCTCCCCAAACCAAGACAGCGGTGGCTGTGACCTCGGGCTAGCTTCCACAGCACATCCACTTGTCTACACTCACATCAACACAGAAATCACAACGTGACCAGACGGAACTAACCCCGTCACTCGCCCTATTATCTCAGTTAGTACCTTGGCCTTTGACCCTAACTTGCTTCTGGACAAAAAGGGAGAGCAGAGCAGACGGCTGGATGGGGACAGAGAGAAGGGACGCCTGAGCTGCCTGGACCGCACGGGCCCAGTCTCCTTGCGCGCGATGCTGCTGCTCAGTGGGGCTGCTGAGGGGACTGTGCACAATCCCACGTGCGGTTGCAGCCAATTCTTAGTGCCCATGTGTGTGGTGGTGAGTTTGGTCCCCTGTCTTTAGGAACAGAGGATTCACACACGTTGATGGCCACATGGCCTTCACTCTTGCAGCCCACACCCACAGCCTGTGGTCCTGCCATTCGCGCTCCAGGTGGCAAGTAATAGGGCTCGTGAGCCCAGCCCCCATCTGCCCTTCCCCTGTGGACAAGGGCTGAGTGGGGGGTGGAGGCCAGCTGGATGGAGCCAGGACATTAGAATGCAGGTTGTGGATCAGGACCGAAAGCCTGTGGATGCAGATAAAGAAAAGCACCCTAATAACATGAATGTTAATGAGAGAATATTGGAAAAGCTACACTCCTCTGAAGAAAGGTGCTGCATTTATAATCATTTTTGCAAAGCAGGCCCTCTTACAGTACGGACAGCCTTGGCTTTGGAGCCCCCTCTTAGAGATCGCAGTGTTGGCTGCCCTGTCTGCAACGCCGCCCCGCGTCTTCAGTGACCTCTGCCTGTGCCAGAGGACGTGGCTTCTCATCTCAGGCAGAATGCACGCCACGGTGCCCGTGCTCATGCGGTGGCAGGCTGGCTCTCGAGGAAGGCCCCAGCTGACTTCTAGGAAGATGTACTTAGCAGAGCACCGGGGCCAGAGCCTCCGCCCCTTGGAGAGCTCCCTGTGGAACACCATTGGTTGTAGTGGAGACACTGAGTGGTAGCTGAGGATTTGGATTTGTTTTAGGACTGCTCCAAAGGAAGCAAATATGGTCGTTCTGACCTTACCAGTGAAGCACTGGAAGTACTGAGGGGCACACTTCCTGCTGCAGGACCCCTGGAACAGTGGGAAGCAGGATCCAGGACCTACAAGCCTCTATCTCGTGAACATCGAGTGGACGGGACCTATGCATCAGAGGCCAGAGATGGTGGTTTAATCCCGACTGTCTAGCAACGCACAGTGGCCTGCTGTGTAACCCCGGACAATTCACTTTCTTATCAATAAAGGGGGCTTTACAACATGCCTGTGGAGTTGTGGCAACTCCAGTGTTGTCCTAGGGCCTGCATGTGGTACCCGGTAAGCGGGCAATCAATAGTCACTTTGTGGTTGTTTTTAATGTGCTGAGTTGCCCTCCTGAGTCATGCTTCCCACTCCCTAGATGTGGTGAACACCATGCCAAAACCCACCGTCAGGAGGCCAAGCTTTTGGGGAGTGTGAGCAGCTGCGACTTCTAATTCTGGTTCTGTCACTGCTTTGCCAGGGGAGGGCAGGGAAGTTAATTTAATCTGTTGGCACCTCCATGTCCTCAGTATAACAAGGTGAATGCTATCAATACATCACCTGAAATATTTTTAGAAGGGGTGACAAACGGCACCATAAAGCCGTCTACAAACACAGGTGACTCACTTATCCATGGGAACTGGGGACAGGAATCAAACAGATAAAAGAAAGCCATCAATAATCCTTAAACCTCATTAGGTTAAACACCCTTACTTGTCAAACCAAAGCTGTAAGCAAGGAATTAGACTGACTTGTTAGAGTTCACTGCCTTCCCTTTCCTTTCCCTGTGTCCTGCTGGAAAAATGATGAGTGCTAAGCTCCCCGTTGGTTCTCAACTAGAGGGAAGAGGGAAGCAGATGCCAGGAGATTCTCAAAAAAGAGGATAGCTAAACCTTTAATGGTTCAGCTTCGTCTATACAAAGAACTCTGAAATGACTAATCCTTAAACCAAGTCAAGTCACGTAAATGTCTCTATGTATCTATCCTCCTTCTTACCTACACACCTACGTCTACCTATCTGTTTGCCTGCCTGCCTATCTACCTATTATCTGTCTTCTCTGCCTCAATCTATCTATCTAGATTTCTTAAAACTCCAATGGGACATTCGTGTAGGCAGCGTATGGAAGGTGAAGGACAGTTCTGTAACACTGCAAAGGGCTCTTAGAATCACTTCGTCCAACCACTCTGTTTTGCAGATGAAGAAAGGATGGGCTTTGAAGCATTTCTAAGTGCTGACGGAGGAGGAGATGACAGCACAGGGTGAGTTCTGAGGACTGGTGGGAAGCAATGTCAGTCAAAACCAGGAGAGTGGGAGAGAACATTTGTCACTGTGTTCCTTTCTGTACTCTCCCTCAGGTACTGCTTATTGTTTATCCTTTCATCTTGAGACTTGCAGTAACAGCAGTAATGATATGGCCCTCAAATATGGCTTTATTATCAAAACAAAGTTAATAGCTTATGTCAATACTAATGGGACTTCCTGAGCACCTGTGTGCAATGACAGTCTATCGCTGAAACAAGCAAAGGGTACACGATGCTCCTGCCCTGCCTCTCCCCTTCCCAGTGGCCACTACGCTTCCCTGGTGCTTAACCAGGTCCGGCCCAGGGGCGGGGCCTAGGCTCCCTCTGATCACGGTCTCCCTCCCCCAGCTCTCTATTTCTCCGGGGTGGGGAAGGACCCTGGGGCTCACGTCATACACAGTATGCCTGCGGTCATACACAGTATGCCTGCGCTTCGTGCCATCAACAGGCTCTGTGACTTAAAGTGAAACAACATATAACGAAACCAGTTTTGCCGTAAGGTCACTGATATAAATAAGAGTTAAAGTCCTGCAGCATCTCATCAATGTTCTAATGAAATGACGTCATTTGAGGGCCTGCCTTACTGACCAGCCCCTTCTACCTGGACAGTCTCTTGAGCTGTGAAAGGCTCAAGTTCCTTCCGGGACAACAATAATATTGTGGGGTGATGAATTCTCATGGAGACCACACACTCCAGACACAGAATGGGGACGATTTTCCAGCCTGATTTCAAACCATCTCCCCTTTCATTTCACTGTCACAACCTGCTCCTCTGCAATTCCACAGACTTTTATCATATTCATGAAATTTTTTTCTTTCCACAATCTTCTTTTGAAATCTTATCAGCCTCTTGGGAATTGAGGTCACTATAAGTGAACTTAATATTCCCAATTTAAACTTGAGATGTCATGAAGAAATGACTGTCTCTGAAATCAACTACTACTTCATTCTGCCACTATGCCATCGTACCGTGTCCTCACATAACAATGAGACACCAACATTCCTCAAACAATGACTCCGCAATTTTGCACATCCGGCCAGGCACCTGTGCCAGGCCATTCGCAGCTCATAGGCCCTCATCACACTCCTGCCAGTCAGGCATGGAGTGCAGACCGTGCTGCTGCAAAGCAGAACACCGAGTTCTGTTTCTAACAAGTGCCGTGGGGACTGGGCTGCTTGGATCAGTCATTTCCAGCTTTTCACCAAGGACCCCTGCCCCATTAATTTTTTCCCACAGACGTCCTTGCTTTCAGTAGTCCACATTTTAAAAGTAACTAGATTTTAATTAGTTAACCCGAGACACACGTAAATAACTGCCATTCAAAGTTACTGAATTAACAAAGCAAAAGCACCCTCTATTCGAGTGGCACATACAACTTTATCATGGTTGAAACAGACAACTGCTAATGGCCTTTTATAAAGTATTAAAATATACTTTCCCAGATCTCTGGGGCCAGGGCCTGCAGACTGGAAACCACGAGGCCAAGGGTTTCCTCCATCCTCCAACTTTCTCTCCAGGGTCTCACCTGATGAGCTGGCTGGCCAGCAAGCCTGCCACCTGGCTGAGTCCCGCTGGCAGCTGCTTCTCCACCTGGAGCCCTTCTCCACTCTAGGCCTTTGCACAGCCTAGGCTCCTGGGGTGGGCAGCAGCTTCTGCACCCTGCAGAGAAGCTCCTCTATAGCCATACCGTGGCACATCCTAGTCCTTTCAAAAGTCATCTCAGAGAAAGGCCTGACTTTTCCTTAGCCTGTATTTCTTTGGGGCTCAAGTGCTCTATTACAACAGCCCGGGCAACAGGGAATTAGCTGCTTTGGGGCAGTCCTATGAGGCCAAATATTTCCGCCCAGACCAAATTCTGCAGATATAAATCTGAGGAATGTACGCCAAATGGATGGTCTGAGTGGTACATTCCACAGCAAGTGCATTCTGTACGGTGGGTTGTTCCCGAGGGAGAGTTCACACCCACAGGAACTCTCACGTAGAATCGACGTTTTGTAAGTACCTTTCCTCAGGGCCTCAGGAAGCTTTATATACGTTATCTCATCCTTCTGTTAAGTAGGTGGAAGACAGGATTATCATCATGAAAATGGCAGTTCTCAAGAACCTTAAACATGCACCGGAACCAGCCATGCCTCTGCTTCAAGGCAGAAACAAGCATCAGAGGTGTGCTGAGGGAGCGAGGCCCTTCCTTCACAGTCCAACTCAGCAACATAGACGGCGGCGCAGGAACAGAGAGGTGCCGGCAGGCTAAGTAGAAAATGTGATTTTTAAGCTAAATCTTCCCGTATTTACATGACTCAACTGATACCTATAGGTAGATGTGTGAATGTTAATTTACCTGTAGGTATTTGGAGCTTTACATAAATATGTATATAGATATGTGTATATGAAATAAATCATATCATTATACACACGTAATAACAAATCCACATTCATCTTATATTTTAGAGCATTTGGAATACTTGTGGGCGAATGATCATTTTTGGAATAAAACTTGACTCCTCTGGAAATACTTTATAAAACTAACACTTTTTGGCATCCATGAGCCCAGAGCTGTTTGTTAAACATTAACCACGCAGAGGCACGGTGGCTGACTCTGTCTGTTGGCGATTCACTTACAAATAGCACGTCTGATACTGTATCCCCAGAACCCAGAACAGTGCCTGGCAAACGACCACAATTCAGTAAATATGGGTTGTGTGAGTACAGGAATGTTCCCCATGGCCCATGATTTTGAGGACTCAAACCTGTTTGTAGAGATAGATATTTTGGCTGTTTTTTGTAACAGCTTCAAATAAAACACATCTTAAAAAAAACATTTTTACTAGTTTGACTTAGTTTGGCTTTGAATCAAATGGGATGCTTTGGGGGAAATTTCCATGATAATGATGACATGCGGTTTGAGAGATTTTATGACAGAAATAATGATAATGATAAAATAATGACCATCATGACTCTGAGAACAAAGGCATTAAACACGTATTAATAGTTAGAAGAGGTGGTTCAAAGAAAATGACCACCTTCAAATGCATTACAATGGACAAATTGAATTTGGTCCCAGGGAGAGCCAAGCTGTCCTACTGAAAGGATATTAAATCCTGGCATTGCACTATTAACGGACACAGGGGGACAATTCTACGGAGAGTTGCGTTCCAATCTGCCTGGGAGGAGGGCGCCTACCCACACAGGTAAATGATCTCTTCCAGGGCAAGCCAGGGAGGGGTTCATTCACTTCGTGTGGGTGAACACACTGGTCCCAAGAGGCCATTTTATTTACAGCTTCTTCCCACTGGATCAGGCTCATTTGATTTTATATCTCAAATCTACGTGCAGTCCGCGCTCGCACTGCCTGTGTTATTATAAAACACCTTTCAGTAAGCCGCCGCCAAAATGGAGGGCTCCAAACAAATGTTCTCTTAGGGCAATAACTCCTTAATATAAACTGCATTTAATAAAACTGGTAGTGATTCTAAAAAGGAACGGAATAAGGCATATTCAGAGAAAATGTCTGGAAGAAATTTGCAATTAATATTTTACAAGACATTTAGATTCTACCGATTCCTTCTTGCTGTTAAAATTTAAGAGCTTTTTCAAAACCGTATTCCTCTGTTATTACATCCTTAATTAAATTAATTTATACAGTGAATGCTCTAATGATACTGCTGCAGATTTTCAATCAAAACGCCTTACTGCTAGAGACAATATGTGTTAAGACCTTGAAGAAAGAATGGCATAAGCCACAGAGCCGTCACGGCACGGGGGTATTTGGCCCTCACGTCTGATGACTGAAAAGACTGTGGTGCTTGTTCTGTGCCTCAATTAAAGTCTTCATTTTACTTTTTTAATTAAGCTAAATTAGGTCAGTGAAAACAAAATGCATCTTGCAAGTTGCCTTTCCAAGGATTTCTCTCTGGGAATACAATGGCAGATGATGATGCTTCTATTGAAGGAATCCACCAGTTAGGTTGTGCCCACCTGAAACCCTACACAAAGGAAGCGATCAGGAAGCCAAGTGCTGCACCGTTAAAGCAGAGGCAACGAAAATCTGTCCAAGAACACAAACGGCTCAGCGGTGGAAAGAGTCAGTCTCACGATTTTGCACCAAACTCAATGGCTCATCAAGGAGCCCTGCCTGTGCAGACGCAGCCACAGCATGCTCCTAGTGACTCACTAGGCAATTCCAAGGGTGTGTGTGTGTGTGTGTGTGTGAGTGAGTGAGAGAGAGAGAGAGAGATCACAATAGCTTAGTCCCCTTAATACACAGTAGGCACCCAGTAACCATTAGTGATTTGTTGATCTAATAAAATGCCAGTCATAAGTAAGGTACTGGACTGTACTTAGGATTTGATCTGTTGCTTATGCTTCAAGCTGCCATTTCTAAAAGAGAACATGATCAAACAGGGAAATGAACCCCGGACTCCCATCCTTTGCTCTTTGGATTGAGCTGTCCAATTTAACTCCCTTTATTTTTAATATTCTATTTCTAGGGTTAACGTTGACCATTTCAGAAGATGTTATGGCCCAGTATCTTTCTCAGTCACAAGGTAGGAGACAGGCTTGAGAAATGGGTCCTTAGTGACTTTGCACTGATGAGTACAGCCCTGATCCTTGACCCCATGCCCTGCGCCCTCCAGGTAAAGGGTCTCTACTGTCCATACTCGACATGAGAGGAAGGGTATCTTTACAGAGAAATCCAAGAGCAGACGCAGTCAACTGCATGACACATAGTCCTGCTGCCTTTTTTTCTCTCCCATCCCAACCAAGTTCTTTGTTTCTCTTGAGAAGGAGAGATGGTTTCTAAACCTAATTTTGGTTGTGTGATAAAAGTGCCATATGATACAAAATACCAACAGCAAAAGAAAATAGAAAAAACAAAACAAAACAAGAACCCCAAACACCCAGCACTCTTTGATCTTGTTTTAAATTGAATGTTTTGGACACTTTAGAAGAAAAGGCAGCAAGTGCCTTTTTAATGGATTTTATCCGCAGGAAAATGATTACAAGCAGGAAAGCTTTAAAGTGTCAGCTGGTGATGCATTTTTTCTTTATCCCTTTTATTTTTATTCAGAGAGATATTAAAGGCATATGGCAAAGTGCATCATTAATTTCTTATTAATTTCATAACATGAAGGCAACCAGTAAAAATAGTAGTGGTACAACTTTAAATTACTGAACTCACTTGGTATTTAATGAGAGGCCAAGCACAGTGGGGTTTCTGTTAAATTAAGTTGTGCCTTGCATCACAGTGGGGAAACAGGTGTATATTGGTTTAGAATTATGGAAATGTTGACTAATTCCAAGGATTGCAATCAAACAGCAAGGCATCCTGTAATATTTTTTCCCCAAGAATACGCATTAATCTTTTATGTCTGGCCCTATTTCTTCCTGTCCACCAAAAGCTCACAGCTGAAAGGAAACCACTTTCATGATTTCCCTGTAGCTGCTAAGGCTGATATTTATCAGATAAAGCTGTACATGAACGCAAGATGCGGACCTCTGTCCCTGTTTACGTAACTGGACGTGGCAAGTGCAGCAGCAGTGCACGCGCTGGGGAGGCTCTGAGCCTACAAATCAGACCCGACACCTCCAAATTTTCATTTAACCCGCCTCAAGTAATTGGGCATATGAAACTGAACCGGATAAAAAGAAAACCGAAACAATCCACAAACCATCTTTTCCAACTCCCAAATCATTGTCCTTAATAAGGGGTCTGCAAATTCACCATCCCTGACTTCTGTATGCAGAGTTTTTAGGGAGGAGAGAGAGACATATGTGGTTTTTAAAAATACATAAGGTGCTATTTGTTTGCTAAGAAAAGGGTTGGAGTAAGATGCCCCAAACAGGAGCAGGCTCCTCGGTCACTGGCATGCTCTTCAACGTGGCTCAGCCATCATGTTAACTCTGGGTTTCTTGAGAGCATCTTCGCAGACAAAGACGGCATGTTGGGAGCTATGCTTTTATTCAGGACAAATTAAAAGGAACCAAGCTTTGCATTAGTTTAAGATAGGATGTGATTTGGCATCAATATACCCTCAATGCTAAATGACCATTCATCATTTCAAGTATTTTTTTTTTAAATCCACATGGAAGGGATTTGGTTATGATAGGATAATATACCTAAATGCTGCAACCTCCTAGACTTTACTCTGGACAGATGCCATTCATACAGAAACTGAAGCTGAAGTACTACTTTTTCTTTTTAAAAAAAGTCACTTAGACCTACTAAAAGCTGCCTTACTAAAAACTCCCTCATAAGTTTCAGGGAGAAATAATTAAATTAAACCGGGAGGGCGATTCTCACACCACACACTTGCTTGCTGAGCCGTGTCTCTGATTTGCTCACATGAAAAGGGGAAAACCGCAGTGGTGCGGTTCAAGACCAAGGCTCATAGCTTACTGTTTTTGGGTTATTAAGAAGCTAATATATTGACAACCTTTTGTTGAGTGGCTTGCCACTACAAATATTATAAAATTTTCAATGGATCTAAGGGGAATTAAACAAATGTTCTCTTTTCTGGGGGTAATGGGGGATAAAATGCCTGTGTGTGTATACACCTACACAAACAGCTAAATGACACAAAGTTAGCATTATACTCTGAAAACATTAGGGACATTGTGTTATCTTTCTTCTATGATCACCGAACCAGGTTTCAATAAAATTGTCACCATTGCACTGCTTACCACAGGCTCCTCATATAACAGATGCCCATCATTATGATATAAAATTAACTCGTCACTGATTTCCGTGTCAATGGGGAAAATATCCAAACAGCACAGGGAAATTCATACTAGCATGCACTATATAAAATTGCCACAAAATCCCAGAAATCATGTATTCTGATGAAGCAGCTATATAAATCAGTTCATTTCTAGCAAACTGTACTCATCATCAAACATTACTGGGAAGGAAATGGAAAAAAGGGGTAAGCTTTGTATTTTCTGTTCTCTATCGACATGCAGCCACAAATTGGGCATTAAAACATTGACTTTGTTAACCACCATGGACTGTTTAGAAGCCATTAGGAGGTTGAATATTATGGCTGTACAGAGTACATTTTGTCCTTTCAAAAGAAAAATCTAAAGACAAAATTTGAAAAGGGGCCCTGGTGAGTAAAAGCTTTTCCTTTTCCATTTGCTTCTCTTGTGTGTGTTGGGTTTTTTTCCCCCCTTTTAAAAATCTCAGCCCACCCAATCCTCTTCGGCAGCTGCTGTGACCCAGTGGGGTCACTCTGATTTTCTAACCAGGGGACACGCTATTTCAGAGCTCTTTCCGTCAGCATTAATGCCAATGCTTCTTTACGGGGCTGGCCAGCTGGTTTGGCTGCTGCAGAGGAACGGAGGGGTCAGCACACACTCCTCAAAAGACCAAAGTCATTTTTGGCACTAAGAGCCCATAACTAGAGCCTTCAGTTGAAAGGACCATTTTCAAGCAATAAAGTGATTTTGGTACAAAAGTAAACCGACTCACCCCAGGTAAAGTTTTAATATTGTGCAGTGCATTCTGGGCCTCAAGTGCAGCTTTTCTTGTATAAAATGTTACGAAACAACAACCTACAGAGAGAAATGAAAAGGTTTTAGAAATTTCTGTGAATGCTTTGCTTAGATATAATGGAGACTGTGGCGAACAAATAGTCTCCTTTAAAGGATGAACAATTTAAAAATAATAAAGTACATGAGAACAGTAATAAACAACATCTTAAGCATTTACATCGCGCCTTTCATCCTAAGTCATATTTATTAGCGTTACCCGCGGTGGAGATCAATTCATGACTCTGTGCGCCAGCGACCTGGAACACGGCGCTTCAGAAGCCAGGGTGGGAGGTGGTGGGCGAGTTGTTAATGGGACTTGGGCTGCACAACCTCACAAAGAGAAGTGTGTAATCACAGCAACAGCAGCAGAAACTCACATTAACTATAATTTCCTTAAAGGGTATCTCTAGAACATCACCATTTTAAAACACTTTCTAAACTCACTGGTTTAGACAACTAGATTATAAGCTTCTTCAAAACTGGGATAATGTTCTATTTTTTTTTTATCTCTACCATGGTACATAATGCAAATTCCCATACACAAGATACTCAGTATTTGTTTGCCAGAATGAAAGACTCTATTTTAACTAATTAGCAATTGAGTTACAGTACAGTGGACACATGCCCAAACATACATTTGCCTGCTGTGTCCCACATATTTAATACAGCTGTGGCACATCCACTGGCAATGTCCTGACTCCTTACTTCCAAGAGCCGATGGGAGTCCAGGCTGAATGTCCCTCCAGGAGAGGCCAGCGTATATCCTCTTCCTAAGCAGCTCCTTCCACCAAAGAAAATGGTGTCAAACCATAGACCATTCCTCCTGTGTTCTGAAGGATGGCTGGCCCCTTCCTAAACGTGCACCTAACTAAAGATATTGGTTAACATCTGGTTAAACCAAATAAAGATATCTGTTAAGCGGCATGCAGTTTCTTAGCATGATCAGGCTTAAAAAAAAAAAAAGGTGTGGACAAAACTAAAAAATTTAAAGAAAAAAGATGCCACCTCTGATCAGGGCTGTCTTTGGTGATCTGGGCTGGGAACAAAGGGGAGCGGTGCACTCACTAAGACTATACATGTTTTACCCGCTTTTCTAAGGGATCCTAAGGCACGGAGCCAGGGACATGCGCAGCTCTGAGAGGCGCTCCTATGCCAATGACAGCAAGCATCAGGGGAGAGATACACAGCGCTCAAGCATCGACATTGGTTTTATCTGAGGGGATGCTAAAAAGAAGACCAAGAGCAAAAAAAAAAAAAAAAAAGACACAGTTGGAGAGTGGTGAGTTGGTGCTGCTAGCCACCTTTAGAATGCTAAGTTGGCATTCTGATTTTTCAAAACAAAAACTCATTCAAAGGAGTAGGGGAAAATAAAGTACAATATCATTTGTACAGCACTCCCAAATGCATTAAAGATGACTCCTCCTCATTTGGAAAGAAATTTGGAAATTTGTCATATATTTGATTTTGTTGAAATCAAATACGCGAAAGCTGTGCCTTTTGGACAAAGTGGAGTATGACCATAGCTCCTTGGCATTTAAAAAAAAATCCATGCATCCAACGATAGGAAACCCTTAAAATAAATCATTGGCATGACAGAAGAAATGGAAAATTATGAAGCTTCTTTAAAGAACCACAGATGGGCAGACTGACCATTTTTATACAAGCTTTTCGTTTTGGCTACTTGGACTTCTTTGACCAGAGTCCATGTAGCCATGCTGCCTGACAGTAGATTTTTTTACTGAACTAAGCAAATTACCGAGTAGTTTTAGCTTCACTGGCATGACATAAGCCCAAGAAAAGCAACAGGAATTGCTGTAGGTCAAGGAATAATTTAAAATAGCAACGTAAAGTCCCAGCTTCCAGTATTTACTGTAATCGCTCTAGGAAGAAAAAAATACTAAGTGTACTTTGTGAGGCTTGGTATAGAAAGAAATGCAGAAAAAGGCACATCGATTGCCTTCTGAAAGCTTCTAACAGCCAGACTCTCCATAAGTTCTCCCTTCCCTCTCCTGGGTTTATGGAGATAGATTTAAGATTTTTAATCTATCAAGTGATAGATTTTTTTCTATCCATCTATCACTTGATAGATTTAAGAAGCAATGGGGAAGGCCCTGAACTTCAACCTCAATAATCAGAGCTTCAGAAAAGAGGCAGAATCTGATACTTTCAAGCAGGTGGATTTGGGAGGTGTGATACTTAAAGATTTAGGGATGGGATACAAGTTATATGATAGTTTGCTTGCCTGGGAAGAAGGCAGTTAAGGAAGATGAAAAACAAATGCCAGTCTGGCCATGCTCAGAGCTAAGATGAAGCGTTTAGATTGGTGTGAAAGAACAATGAAATGACAGGGGAACTGGAAATGGAGAACAAACAATGCTAAGATAAAAGCAGCAAGGAACAAAGATGATTCCAACTGAGGGAAGCCCGCATGTTCGGCCAACCTGAAGAGCTCTGACCAATGCTCAGTGGTCTCAGGAGTAAAGCAAGCTCTCCTCCTAACCACCCAAACAGAATGCCTACCCTTTCCCCCTGCTTGGAATCCACTGGGAAGGTGCAGTTCATTTCCCATTTAACGTGGTGCCAGCAGGGATGGCAACATTTAATTGTTCTTAGCTATTTACACCTTAGTATAAATTTGGCTAAAGTGTTTTCCTCTGGAACAAGGTTCTTAGCGAATGGAAGGTGGTTTTCCTGGTGGCGGGGGGGGGGGAGGGGGTTGTGTTTGAGAAAAGGCAAGTTTGAACCTGCTGTCTGAGCAGTGTGGGATGGGTGGGGATGGAGAGGGGAGTCTAACTAGAAAGAGAGATGAGAGGATACCCCAAATGTCGATCTCTTTCCAATTTCATCTGGGGTCCTCTCTGCCTGTCTAACTGGTAAGGTGAAACTGGCATTTTTTATTACTGATCATCTCCAAACTATGTGCAGCTCTTAACTCTTATTTTATGTACATTCAAACAAAGTTTTTTGTTTTTTTTTAATTAAGATGATGCCAAGGTCAGCTCTAGTTCCGGTTGTAATACATAGGACAATATCCAGAATAACATTAGTGACATGCTCTCCTTGCTTCTCACTCAACCCCAATCCTAGAGCTCAGCTCCGTGGGTGCCATGCTGGCAAACACATGCGGCTCCTTTGAAAAAGGCGTCCCGTTTCCAGGTGGGCAGAGCCCCTCTCAATAGCCCAATGGCCCAGGCTGCATTTCTGCCCTCACCTGCAGCCTCAGCTGGGCACCCTCCTGCAATAAGCATCTTGCAGAGATGCGGGGGCTCTGGGGAAGACAGTATGATTTGGAATATCACCCAAGACTCTTTCCTCTGGGTTCAAACATTTGAAAAATATCTAACTTCCTCTGTAATTTAGTTTCATCACTTCTAAATTAGTGAATAAAAACCAGATCTGCCTAAAACCCTCCCCCAAACTATACGGAAGGACAGGCAAAGAATTACATTCAGAACAATTTTTTAAAGTCAAAAGTAAAAATTATTCTTTACCTTTCTTGGGCTAAAAATGTCTTACACTTCATTCAGCATGCATACTAATCCACTTAATAAAAGCAGCATTTGATTAAGTTATCTTAAAATTTGCAAGATAAATAGAGAATTACAAACTTAAATAGTCACCTCAAGCACAGCAATTTGTATTCTTTCCCTCAACAGGACTTCAGTCTGTACACTTCCAGAATAAGAATGTGTTTAAGAGTCTTTATTTCTTTGAGTACTCTTTAAAATCCATACTTTTTTTTTCTATCCATCTATCACTTGATATGCTCACTTAAAATTTTAGATTCATTGACCCACAGAGATTATTCCAACAAAGGAAGGGAGAAATATCATTATTTGCCTTGATATGGTAATTATCATGGAAAAAGGTCAGGGAGCGACTATGGATCCCAGAAGACCCATGAAGGTTGAACAAGGATGGAATTTTCTTTCTTGCCTACCCTAACTGGATGTACAGCTGTTCAGGGAACCACCTGTCTCTGTGATTTCCCCACACCAGCTGTAACTCAGGTCTGAAATGTACTGGATGCATTTTCAGGTCAGCTGCAACACCAGATGGCTCGCAATCTGATTCAGGGGACAGACCTCCCTCCTTCAGCAGTTCTGTTTCCCACAGACAGCATCGTAACGTGGGTGGTTAAACATCTACGTTACCCACAGGTGCTCTTCGGTGGTCAGCGGCTGCAACATGTCCTGGAGGGGACAGCCCCTCCAGCTTTGGGGACTCCAGGACCGTTCCTGGTACCCGTCTTTCCCTGCCATCCACGAAGCTCTCCATGGTGAACATGGGAAGTGACCCACCAGGGGACTGGCACTGGGGAATTAGCAGAGGGTAATGCAGTTTGATGAGTCAGGTGCTTCAGCAAGACTCAAACCTCCTTTTTCTGCTTAATGCTGCTCATTTTTGCTGCTTCACATTTTTCTGCTTTGCTCATTTGACACTAATAAGCACTTGTACTTCACAATTCTTGTCACCTTTATCCACTTATTCAGGAGTTTCTGTCCGCGGCAGCAGCTGCCTTACAAAAATGAACATGATGTACCACACCAGCCTACTCCATGGCACCCCAGTTTTCCACAGTTTCGTTGATACAATGAATTGTATCAGTAAGAGCTCTGCATTTTGGAGCAAAAAATACATGTCTACCGTCCACGTGTCTATTTGTCAATCCTATCCCACTGCTCCTCAGAAGGGCTTTTCAAACTCCCAGGAGAAACAGGTTGAGAGGCGATTCCAGAACCACACACAGAGCCTCACACACCCACTCCTAAGGACCCCTCTACTGCTCATCAGCAGATGCTGATGACTCTGTATGAACGGAGAACACAGAGGGTAACACAGTAAAGCACAGTGCCAGGAACACCTCCTGTGAATTCATTTTGCTGCTTGACTTTGCACATCCGGCAGAGCCCCTAGGAAGGCAACGTAGGACAGGTCAAGTCTGAGGGTGGGAGAGAAAGATCCCGGAGTACAGAGTGCCGCCTGCGAAGGCCGGAGGTGCAAGGCCTCAAGCGAGCATCTTGGAGTGGTCAGCAAGCAAGTGGATGCTCGGCACCAAGGGCAGGAGAGTGGTACAGAAAAGTCACCTGGTTCCAGTGTCCCCTGTCTGCCACCCCTCTGGCTGCCTCCGCAGAGCCCCGTCAGGAGGACTGGGAGCCATTTACTACCTGGCTTCCCAGAAGTGGGCAAGTTTAGCAATCTCGCTGCATTTGTTCAGCTTGCAAAGTGAAGTGTAATCAGTAGTGTAACTGCGTGGTAGAACCAGACCATCTTGTATCAGAAGTTGAGAGCGGCAATTCCCAGAGGGGCTGGGGGCTACACAGCCCAGACAGGGCAGTTGGCGTCTGACTCTCTCTCTTCACAAAGAGTTGGTGCTGTCATGAAGGGTTCCCTCAGGTACTTTGCTAGCTTAATTGTTGAATAATTTGAGACACTGTTATGAGGCTTTAGCTGTTTCCAAAGATTAAGCTCCAAACAAGACAAGCCAATGGTATCTACACACACACACAAAATGGTAGTGTATTTAAAATCATAAAGAAGACACTCAGCTTTACTGAAAGACTTTCCTTTTAAGTGATCAAGTAGATTTATCCTCAAAGAGACCATCTGGATGATCACATATCTTTTCATCAAACCACAGCTGTTTCTCTCGAAAATCTTTGCTTGGGAACTCTCGGTAATAATACTCACAGAATTAAAAAAACAAACAAAAAAAAACCAAACAACAACAAAAAATATCCCACTGCGTGTGTGGAGACAACCGGTTTGTATTACGTGTTTCCCTGAGTCAAAGAGCAATTTGCTTACATCGTTCAGTGTTGAGTGTGCAGAGCAGCGTAGACACAGCCTTAGAGAATGACACCAGAGATCTGACTTTAAAATGAGCTCCGCCCCTAAGAAACCGGACACCCTACTTGTTCCAGAGACTTCCTCCCAGGGTTCCCAAGTTTACCAAACTGGGGAGAAGCAGAACCGAGGTCTCAGGCTCTGGAGACACCCTTCTAAAAGGGCATTTTCTTTAAGCTGCTGACTCTAAAACATAGACAACAAGGCAGTGTGTGCTGTATCTGTGCATTTGTTTTATAGAATCTGGGCAAAGGGACGGGAGGTCAGTGCCTTGAACGGTTTTCAATGACTGAAATAGTCACCCGTCAGCTGTACTATGGACACTTCAGCTCACAGGCCGACAACTTCCGTGTGCTCAAGGGCACAGGGAGCCAGCCCTACATGTGGCTGGTCCAGTGACACGCTCCTCGGGACTCTGCTGGAGCCACCAGTCTGGGCTGAGCGTAAGTCCGCCTGTGAGAGGGGCTCTCATGCATGGGAGGAAAGGTCTTTCTAGAATGCTCTGGTTCTAACTGCTACTTCTTTTTCCGGTGCCACTCTTCAGCAATAGCCTCATAAGGAGATGGCGGCACATTTTCTAAAGGACATACAAATAACTCCACAACTTCAGGTTGGAGGAAAGAAGGCGAGGAAAATGATTCCCCACAACCCTGTGGCTAAGCTGCTGAAAGAAAGCAGAGCCGTGCACCGCTCGCCTGTCTCCTCAGTGCGCTCTGTCCAACGGGTGCGGAGAGGATGTGTCTGGGCCGTTCAGTGTCTTACACACGGGAAATGCACTGTGCTTGCTAAGTCTAAGCAAACAATCACTTAAAAACAGCCACAGAATAATCATCTGATAGTTGAACCCTGCATTGACGCTCTCATTTCTTTCTTTTAAAAACAAAGTAATGGTTGTGGCAGACAAATTCAAGATATACTTGAATTCAGGACATCAACAGAGTCCTCCCGTTGTGAACTGAAAATTCCTGTAACAGCTGTCTTTGAATTCTAAGGGGCTGGCAGATCAAGAGACCAAGGCCCCGGAAGGCTGAAGGAGTGTGCCCACTCTGGTCTTTCCGTTTCTGTGAATGAAGCTCTCTTCTGCGCACACTGGCAAGCAAGGCAGGTGCCTGCGTCACACAAGCTGCATCGCGACTGGGATTTCGGCTTCTCCAGTCAGTTGCACAGAGGCCAGCTGGAGTCAAAAGAGGACACTCTGCTCATCCTTGATTCCCCTTGTAGTCTATTTTTCCCCCTCAATCTTTGCCATTATATAGAGAATGTAATACTTTTTCCAGAGTCCAAAGGTTGTTGATCTAAGTGGTGTATTTTTGTGCTCAAGTCACTCTCACACACATCAAGGTTTCGACCATCAATCATTGGCCTCAACCCTGCCGAGACCCTAAACTTTCAGTTTCTACAAAGCATTTACAGGTTCAAACACCCCATCAAAAACCCCCTGAATTATATTTTTTCAAGAAAACTTAGCATTGACCTTAAAAAAAGAAGTAGTTTACCAGTGGTCTGGAAGGTGGCCCCTCAGCACCTTGATGGAAAAGACAATGACAAAATGCCATCTTTAAAGATACGCAGACGTTTCAGGAGGTGCGCTGGGGCCTGCAGAGGCCCACATGTGTCCCTCGCCTTGGCCCAAAGTCCACCCATCCAGAAGAACTGGTGCCGCCAGTTAAAAACCACGTCAAATGCGCTGTTATTAACTGGTGGCCTCTGTCGTCCTGGGCGTGTACTCCCTTTACTCTGGCCTCACACTGAGGCTTGCCTTAGCGAGGTGGGGCTGCAGGGCACCCTCTCCTGTCCCTGCTTCCGGTGCCTCACCGGGGCTCCTCCCAACGTGGACACTGCGCACAGATGGCTGCAATGGCAAACGCTGAGACACAAAGGGAAGGAATGGAAAAAGCAGCATCAAGGCAAAAAACTAGCTCTGTGAAGAACCTGCCAGAGATGAAAGACTTTTGTTTTGCAAGCCCCCCCACCTTTCTGCTTTAAACGCAAAATGAAGAATAAGAAAATCAGAGGAAGTTCACGTGGCACTGCTTTCTCTTGGCTTCTGCGCCCCTTTCATCACTGAGTTTTACAACTTGTTAACTCAACTAACCTAACAAGAAGCTAACAGAAAAGGCAAAGACATCCTCGTAATTATTGGTTGACAGCACCCTTCAAAGTCAATGCCTATCACAGGCGGCTGTGCCCTGGACCACCCCCGAGAGTTTTGGCCTAGAACTCTTTCAACCTCCTTTCATGCGTGAAAAGACTTTTATAACTTCAGTCTCCCTCATCTGAAACTTCTAACAGCCTCCTAAGACAAATCTTTTTCCTCTGTCTAAAAGTGGGTCTTCCATCGCTAGCATAACAGCAACCCAATACAAATGCCACATCCTGTAGAAATCAACTTTTAATGAAACCGTACCCAATTAGCTTGGCTTTATAGAGTTTGATATAATTGGCACCTGATGTAAAAAGTATTACCATCTGGCCACTACATAGGAAGCAGAGAAACAACGCTGCCATTCTGTTCACAGCTCTTGAATTATGTGGCTGTCACCATTTGGATTACCAAGGGGAAACCCAAGGGAATCCCTTGGGAATTCCAGTGACAAAGCAGGAGCTGTACTTCTTACTTCCGGCTGCCTGGGGCAGGGGTCCTCTGTTCCTCTCAGAACTCTGACTCAATGTCCCTGACAGGACTACTCCTATATAGCCAGTCTGAGCCAACCTTTCAACCAGGGAGAGAATGCTGATCTCACCGGTTCCCTGCCATCCTGCGCCCTCTCCTCTGACTCCACACCTGAGGTGCCGTGACCATGTTCTGTGAAGTGGCCACAAGCCCTAGGCTCCCGCCAGCCTCCTGCGGCCCTTGGGGCGTCTCTCGGAGAAACCATCTCCTGGCTCCCATGGCCCTAGGAAGACAGGCTCACTTTCTAAATCTTCTGCCAGGAAAATTGAGTTTCTTTCTTTCTTTAAAGATTTTATTTATTTTTAGAAAGAGGGGAAGGGAGGGAAAAAGGGAGGGAGAGAAACAGCAGTGTATGGTTGCCTCTCACATGGCCCCCACTGGGGACCTGGCCTGCAACCCAGGCATGTGCCCTGACTGGGAATCGAACCGGGACCGCTTGGTTCCCAGCCCGCGCTCAATCCGCTGAGCTACACCAGCCAGGCCCTTCTTCTTCTTTTTTTTTAACCTAGATTAAAACTACTGTATTTTCAAGCCTGTTGGAACAAACGAGGAGGAATGTGCACAGCTGAGCGTGCGCTGCAACCCTTCTCCACCCATTACTATGTAAACGCCAAGGAGAGCAGGACACAGAAAAGGTACCCGGGACAAAACTTCTGGGATCTGCTTTGCCACTTTCCCTTGGCCTCTGAAATAAGCCACTTATGTTAAACCATTTCAAATGTCCAATACCTATAAAAGTATCTGAAGAACTTCAATGGCACCCTTTTCCCTTGACACGACAATCCTTGCAATTAGGTGTTTTGTGAACTCCCCCACTTTGCTCTAAGCACGCGGAGGGGAGTCTGTGGGTGACGTGTGCGCGTGTCCCCGTGGGGATAGGATGAAAGCAGCAAGCAGTGTCTTTGGTTACAGAAAAGGCCACTGGACCTTTGGAATACAAAGTAATAAGCAAACTGGACTTATTACATTTTTATCTTTAAATATTAATTCTAGAGCTGGAAGGACCATATTTTTTCTCTAAAGGGAAAAAAATGAAGGCTGACCTTGACAAGCCAACTGTTACACTGCACAGGGCCGCAGGGGGCAGTGTCCCTAAGCTCAGTGTGACTGGACCGACTCCCTGGACTGGTGGGTCTCCCCGCAGTCTTGGAGGTGAGGCAGAGATGGTACGGGGGCGGGCGGGGGGGCGGCGGGGGCAGCCGTGGCTCCTTCTCCAAGGGCGTGGGGCTGGAGCAGGCCTGCAGGCCGAGTTCATCAAGACACCTTCGTGCCGACGCAGGCAGGCGGTCCAGGGTTAACTGTGGTAGAAGGTAGTTCTGTCTTGAATCCAATTAAAAAGGATTTAGTTTCTAAAGTACTGAGGGACCTCATTAAAAGGAAGTTTTTAATATAAGGTTATTTCATAGTATGGATTCACTTGAGGATAGGATGGCATTTTAATTAGGAGTTTGGTGGCAAGGAGGGTAGGTTAAAATCCTATCTATTTTTCTATGATTCTCTGTTCAGCACACTGGGCTTTCGGATGCTTCCCCGCCAGACCAGTCTGTTAAGTATCAACTTCACTGTCCTGCTTCGAGGGTGTGGCAAGCTGTGCTCCTGGAAACTAGGAGTACAGACTCCTTATTGTTAGCCTGCGTAAAATACAGCTAAGCTCTGACCTGCAGTGGGTTCTAACAGGTATTCTAACATTTTATGGACCTGATGTAGATGGGACTGAACTCTCAAGAGGCCTTTCAATCCAGAGTAGAAACAAAATATTTTTATTCTGGACTTGGAGTAAGGAACTGTGTCTACTTCCTGACTCCAGTCTTGACAGCCAAAGTGAAATGCAGAGGCCAACCCTGTGGCTATAGGAACTGTCCTGGCTAAAGATCTGCACTGAGTTTAGACTATTTCCCATGCTGTGGGACTCCAGGGAGTTGCTATCATGGCCACGATGACAGCCTCACCCACTCCCATGACGACGATGCCATTTTTCCTTGCATGTAGATCAGGGAGGGGCAGATCTGCACAAATTGCCTGGAACAGCAGAACTCATGTAAGAAATGCACTTCTGTAGCCAGATATGAATAAGTTGATGCTCCAGGGATAAAAGGTCCCAGAGTTCTCTTGGCAGAGACTGTGACCCTTTTCAAAGTCACACCGAGTATTTCCTGCTTCATTCATAAAACTTTGCAGTGAGTCAAGTACTCACTCTTCCATACTAGAATTACAGATTCAACTGGGGGTTTGACACATTTCTTTACTTCCTAAAGTCTGTTTCCTTATTTATAAAATTGGGTTAGTAATAGCGACCACATCCTAGGATTGTCATATTAAACAAACTAATTTGAGAAAATGTTTGACACAGCTCCTGGCATATCAAAATGGTTAATAAATGTTAGATATTATTGCCCCTCTTAAATTTATGTCACTCCACAAAGCTCCACACCGGGCGGGACCCATGCAGGTTCCCTACGAGGGGCAGGCAGTGTTACCCCGATGTTATCACAGAAGAAACCGCGGCACCGAAAGGCAGTGTCAACCTGCCTGCCACGATGCCGTGCTGCTCCCCGTTGGCCTCGGGGTGGAAGGGAGAGAATCAAGCCTCTTGTAAACGATGACCACACACCCTTTAATAGGGTTTGGAATTGATTTTGTTGTCTTGCTTTCTGAAATAATTAGTGAGGACTAGCCAGGCTCGCTCATTTGCACGGCCTTTGAGTACCCTGTACGTCTACGTACATGACCGCGAAACAGTCAATCCATTTTAATGTTGTCCTTGGGATGACTTCCCTGTTCAAGGTACAACAAAATTTTCCCCAACTGTACACTCGCTGGTACTCCCCCAAGAGCCAAAAATTCCCTAAAACAGTTTGTTATTTGAAATAAAACCTGCTGCTGTCTAATAAGCACACCCAGGTTTCGTTATAATGAAAGGAGCTTAGCCACAAATATGTCACTTCCTTCATTTCAGCAACAACGGAGGAAAAAGAGCTGAATCACTGGGCTTTGCACGAAGAGGCAGCTCTCTCAAGGTCTCGATCAGGAGTGGAAAGGGAGGAGGGCTGGGGCGCCTGCCTCCAAGGCGTATTCGGGCGCCACTGAAGATGTGGCTTCGGTGGCTAGATTTCATTTTGAGAGTTACCATCGCTAGTGGCAGGTGACACACAGGAAAAATCGCTGACTACCTGAGACACTGCTGTCTGTAATCACAGTTCCATCACTGTTTGGTTGTCATGCTACCCAGGGCCCCTGAAGTTCTCTGACAGCAGAGGCCCTGGGTACTGAAAGGGTCCCTTGTCCCCTTAACAAGGCATGGCCCGGCTCCGGCTCCTAGGTGCCTTTTACATTGCCTGACTGTCCTCAGGGTGTTTCCCCATCTGCTCAGCCCAGAACAACTTGTTTTTTTTTTTAAAGACTTCATGTTCCGTCAGCCCTTCTGACACGGGTTATTTGTAGTTAAACCAGCCCATGTGACACTCTCTAGTCCACTTGCTGAGAAGTGACCCTGGTATAGTTGACCAATTTCAGGCCTAAGATGTGTAGTTTGATGGTTAGGTGAGATAGTGGATTTTGTTCAATCCACTTAGCAAATAATGTAGACACAGCACCAACCTCAGATTCAAGCATATAGAAAATACTAAGCAAAGGCTGGCTCCTTCTCTTCCTTCTACTTATGATATAATTTTAGGAATACCATGCAGGATTCCTCTATATCTCGGGTGATCAAATAAATCACATCCAAGTGGGGACACTGTGGAAAGTAGAAGGGGACAACAACCGTTATTCTGGGACAACAGGACAAACCGAGGGCCACCACAGCAAACACATGCCCCCTCCTCCCTCGCTCTCTCTCTCAGTCCTTCCTCTTCTCCTTTGAGTGGAAGCTTCAATTTTCATTAAAATAAAAATGTGAAAAACAACACTATGATCTATTTTTCCAGTGATGTACACTGCAGCATAAACAAATCTCTGACGACAGGCTTTGACATGAGTTTACACGGTGACAACGTGGGTGCCGAGGCATGATGAGGTGGTGTCACGGAAGAGGAAAAGACGACAAACATGGGGTGTGGCTGCAGGAAACTTCACACACGTTGTAACTTTCACAAGGGCTGGTCCTGATTTGACTGTGATCAACTCTAAATGGACTGAAGAGAGTAAAGGGAACTTAGCAGCCATTTAGCTTTAGTCCCTGTTTCCAGTGAAAGAAACTGAGACCCAGAGCGATGGTATCTGGACAGAGAGTCAGCTCTCTAGCTACTGAGCGAGCCTGGGCCTGTATCCAACCCGGGGGTCTGCGCCTGCCAAACTCTGCCGTGCTGCTTCGCTGTTCTGCGTCTCAACCCAGGCATATGTTGAGCACGGCTTTTAATTTTTCAGGAAATTAAATAGATATACCTGATTACAGTCTCAAGAAAAATATCATACATGGTCCCTGCACTTCATTTGCTTAAAATTTAGCTGCAGAGTGAGCTGCCCACTCTGTGGCAGGAAGAGAGAGGATTCATCTTCTTTGCCATAGAGTCTTTCCCTAGAAGACCTCAGAGGGAAAGCAAAATATCTCCTTGATTTCAAGATTATGGAAAGCCCTACATGCCACACACTGATTAGCAGCTACTTGGTTTCACTCTGGGGAGAAGACGCCATCTATCAGCCTTCCCATGCTGCACACACGCTGAAGCAGTATTTGATCTAAAAACCTTCATTTTTCTCGATCATTGTCAAACAGACTCATTCTTCGGTTAAACCTTCAGAAGAGAGAGAAACGAAATAGCCCGCAGGCTCTCTCTCCATCCTCAAGATGACTGGATGAAGATGGATTTCTCTGTCTTTAGCCCTTTCAGACTTAAGAGCCAGGGTTTGCGTGGATTTCAAGCAAACACGCGATTATTAAGATGGGGTGGGGAAACAGCTATTGTTAAGACACTCAGCAATGAGCTAAGAGGCAACAAAGATTATTCACACGGCAAAGCCTCTGCTGGACTCTATTGCTTCCTAATTGTGCAGGTGACAAATGATAATACTTCCTGGTCGTCCAAAAAGAGGTTCTCCGTCACTAAAGGCCTCCCGGCTCTAAATTTTGTTCTATCACAAGAAGATCGATGCTCAGACAATCCAAATGGCAGATATTCCAAATATTTTTTCGGTACGTCCCGGAATACATTTTCTGTTAGTGAGAGGAACAGTTATCTTCCTGAAGGTACTAATTGTCGTAGGCTAATACTGAAGTCGGTTTGAATTCCCTGAGCACGCCCCAACTTCTCCAAAGGGACGTGGTCTGCACGACTGCTGGGTGGCAGGGGGACAGAGTCTAGGACTCCAATGTGCCGTGGTGAGTGTACCGCAGAGAAATCTCACACATCTCGTGTCATGCTTCTGGCCTGTTCAGAAGGCTGGGTGGAGCAGCTTTTCCTTTTGCAGTTTTGGACAGGGGTCACTAATAAATAATTCAACCACTACTCATCCAGTATAGTTATGCTTTTAATTTCCATTCCACGGACTCAACATTATGACAGCAAGGGAAAACTTCCAAGATTTCATTACTAGTCAGTCTTACATACTGCCCTGCGTGTTAAAGAGCTGTCAGGAGGTGATGTAGTCCAAGTACTTGACAGAATCCGGAAACAACCGGATGTCAAAACGACTGTTAAGCTTGGTCAACTGAATGAAGCAATGAGCTAACTCAAAGAAAAACTGAGGTTTGAGTAGATGTGCTAGTGTTTCATGGCAGAGTCACAGTCTAACTCTGACTCAATTCCAAGCCAGAGACGGCTAACGGGCACCGGGAATTAGGTTCTGCCCGTCCAGTCTGCCTTTACTCCTTCCACCCCAGGGTTCTCGGCCTAAGGCCACAGTAAATGTACAATCCCTTCCCGAAATCTAGTTTCATCTTACAGCGTTTCTCAGCTTCTCCTGAAGACAATCGTCTGGAGTGTTTATAAACACATGGGTTCTCAGAACCAACCCAGACAGATTGGCTCGGGATATTCAGGGGGAAAGGCCTGGGGATCTGTCTATCAGTGTCCCCAGTGAGTCTCATCCTCAAGGAAGTCTGGGAAACAAGACGAGACACCGGTGGCAGAGACTACCAGCTGTCCTCCCCAACCTCCTCTCCCCTCACAGTGCTGGGCTGGAGCAGAGTGCGTGGCAAAACCACGTCTGCTAGCTTCCTGCCACGTGACCAAGGACGGTCTAAAGAAATGTGCGTGGAAGTAATCTTTGCTGTTTCAGGGTCAGGGCTTTTAATAGAGCAGATATTTTCATATTTACTTTCATATTCTCCTTCCTTTTATTTTGGATGGAGACAGATGGCAAACAACAAAGAAATAAACAAAAATACCAGGAGGAGGTAGAGTCACAAGATGAGGAAGAAGGGTGGACCGCTGCAGCATCCTGTGGAGGAAAGTCGCCCACCTACCGGGATGCCCAGAAAGGATGACTGATACGAACACGAAAGTCATGTCCGCTGGGTGTTAAGTCTAAATACATTTTTTGGTCAGTTTGTTACAGCAGTTTAACCTATCCTGAGTACTGCAGCAGCACATGGTAAAAAGTTGTAAGAACTGAAACAATGAGAGGTCTGGGCATGTCCGTGCCCCACCAACACCGTCTCTCTCTGCTGCTCACTGTCAGCACGGCTTCTGGGTACTTCCCAAAGTGGCTGCAGTAAAACGCCCCAGAAGGCTCGAAATGAATGTGTTTTAGAATGTGGCTTCAGAACAATTAGAAGTTGATGTATGGCTATAGAGAAATCAGGTAGATAAAGTGAATGATGCATTTAAACCTATGTTTAACGGTTCCTTGGCGAGAGTATCTCCTTTTTCAACAAACCACTTGGTAAAACTGACTAGACTGAGAGGTTGATATAATTCTTGATAGGCCTAATATTTCAATCCATACTGGTAAATAATCTCTAATTTCATTTGCTTGAATGGTGAGATTTAGTCCACAAATAAACATAAAAGTTATTTTTTGTCTTCTCTTTCCATCTTCCTCCCTTCTTTTTGTTAGCACTTTTCAAAGCGTGGACCTAGTAGTTCAGACTCATCCCCTATGCCCTTCCTCTCTTGCTTCTCTTACTAGTTAGCATTTTTAAGTGAGCCTGGGCCCCGGCGGGGGCTGCTGTGCAGGTAGGGACGGAGGTGTGAACAGCAGTCTGACCTGGAGAGGTCTCCAGGGGTCTGGACATCCTGGCACTGCGGAGAGGCAGAGGTGCTGTACCATTTCCCTCAGGCGAGGCAGGAGCTGGCAACTAGTGTCTTCAAGTCCTTTTGGTACCTAAGTAGCTCTGCAATTGTTTTAAATCCTGTCAAAGAACTCATGAAAATAAGCATATGCACAAATACAAAAAGGTATGAGAGAGGCCAAGGTATATGCTATGAAAACACAGGGAATGGGTATTTAAAAAATCTAATAAATTCACTTTTTTAGATTTTATTTATTTATTTTTAGAGAGAGGGGAAGGGAGGGAGAGAGGGAGAGAAACAGCAATGTATGGTTGCCCCTCACTGGGGACCCAGTCTGCAATCCAGGCATGTGCCCTGACTGAGAATCGAACCGGGAACCTCTGGTTCCCAGCCCACGCTCAATCCACTGAGTTACACCAGCCAGGGCAAATTCACCTCTTTTCTTAAATCCCCCTTTGTTGGGATTTCATGTGGACCTAAACAAGTATACAAAATACGAAGTACCTTTGCTTTAAGGAGATGCTTTCGGTCTTTTAACATTGTGATGTAGGAACAAAGAAAAATTAATTTTTGGAATGGAGGTGAGGGTGTGGTTGTATGAGAGAGAGACCTACGTATAAACGTGACCCCTGAACTATTTATTTGTAGGCAGAATGGAAATCATATTGACAAACTGGTCCTTGCAAACTACATGCAAAACTTCTGCAGTGGCCCTATAGAGTTACTACCGTCATCCAAACCCCTCACAAGAACACTAACGGGGACGTCTGGAAAGTTCGGGTGAATCTGAACATCAGTCATTCTACTGAACCACAAAGTCTGTCCTGGGGAGAGCTGCCCTCGGACACATTCTCTGGGGCACACCTCCCATGACCCAGTTTTGTGACATTGATGTTGGGGCACCGCTGGGTGCTGGCTGCTGCAGAAGCTCCCAAGTGAGAAATTTAGGCCATACAATCAGGACACATCTAGGTTACCTCAATCCTGAAGACTCTGGTTTTATCTCATCCCTCCTCACCACCTCTCTTGTTCTATGTTAAGCCTTCTCTCAGTACAGCTTTGGAGAAGCAATGAATGTATTTTATAGGGAGTTAAAAAAAATTCTAAATTTCTAGTCATCAAGGCTATCTTCTTGCCTGTCAGCAGCTTTTCAAATCCTGATGGCTTTTTCCTCATAACAGAAACACCAAGCGGAGTCCAGAGGGCCTGCTCTTAACTGACTAGACACGGACTCCATGTAATGAAACACAGTTTTCAGGAGAAGGTACACCCAGAAAACGGGGGGAGGGGGCGCGCGACATCCACCAACCCCCTTTCTAGGCCCCATCTGTCTAATGCAGACTCTAGACAGTGCAGAAATGCATGGGCCTGCTGGCAAGGTTGACATCTGCTTCTGACACCTCTAGGCGGGTAGCTCTAGCAAGCAGGCCCATGTAAAGACAGAGGAAGAGTTTGGCTGTAGGGATATGAGTCTGTTTGGAAGCAAACTGATACACATTCAAGACGGAGAGAAGAGGGGCCGACGGTCTGACCAGTAAAGCATCACAGAAACAAAGTGAAAGCATCTTGTACTGTTTACTTAACCAAATGGCTTCTTACTAGTCTCCAATGTAAAATGCTGGTGTCAGAGATCATACTCTTGGGTCCTACTAAAACTATCATTTTGCCCCGATAATCTGTCAACTGTAAAAAACAATCATACAAATGCACCTCATACTACCCCCAGCTTTCCAAATCCCTGGAACCCTTGGCTACCTGACAGGTAAACTGCTCTTGGTCTACAAGATGAGGAGAGCCTCACAATACAACTCACTGTCGTTTCCCCTGTGAACTGAAAAACCCAGGCTCTGCTTTCAGTTCAAAGACAGGCTGTGTAATCTACTCGGAAGACCTTTATATACAAGATTTTACTTTGAGTCTTGGGTCTTTCTTAAAACGTCAATAAGTTGTCTACGGATTGTTGCTAACATCTTTGTAAACTAGAATAACTGTCTCTAGAGATGACAGAGTTTATGAAAAAAAAAATCTATGATGCTTTTCCTTCAGATGAGCTTTGTAGAAAATGTCAGGTCTGGGACAGACCAAATGACCCCTCCCTTTCAGGTCTTCTTCCACAGCTGGCTCTGGAAGAAGAATGTTAAAAAGCGGATTCTGGTCCAGAATTTTTTTTTTTTTAATTCATATAACCTTAGATATTTTTGGTTGCTTTCAGAATAAAAGAAAACTCTAAGCACCAGCATCCTTATTTCCAAGGGTGAAAATGGCCATGGCCACATGAGTGAAAGTCTAGTCTAATCAAGTTTATCTAAAAACAAAAGATCAAAGGCACAGAAAGACAGTGACAATAGATTAAGTGTCCTGTCTCCTAGGCCTTGCCCTATGCTTTCAGGCTCCTAGGAAGTCTGACCATCACAACCCATGTTTTTCCTCCAAGAAGATAACAAAATACTGTAGAACCATCCAATTGAGGAAAGGACTGGCTGACTGCAGGCTTTATCAGTTACTGCATTCTGCTCCCATGTCTTAACTGCAGCAGAATAATTATTTTTGAGATTGTACACTGCTGTACGGAATAAGCTGTAACGCTAAGAGATAACTGACTGATTACACAGCCATGTTTTAAACATTTCATCAGTCTTAGAACAGCAGATAAAACAACTATTTCATGTGTACCAGCAGGCTCCAGATTAACCCCGCAGGGTTAAAAACTGTGAAACCAAATATCAGCTGATTCCAATTTAAAGCAATAAATCACTGGTGAATGTTGACGTAGTTATATGGGGTCTGGTTACCAGGTGACAGTTACTGTACATTTTAATCCAACGTCCGTATTAAAAAAAAAAAGAAGTATTTTGCTACTGCCTTGAAGCTGCCACAACAATGTATTTTTAAAAGAGCAATAACACCAAAACATAAAGAAATAGCCTTAATAAAACTGTCAGTGTCAACAAGAATATAGAAGATTCCTCATGAAGACGTGAATTAAAATCAGCAGTAAATATATACCAACAAACCAAGCATGCAGAAACTGGACAGAGTTTGTCTATAAGTACCTTACTATCAGATATCCACCTGGGAATAAAGATTTAAAGGCTGCTTTCCCCGCCCCCCTGCCATCAACCATGCAAGTCAAAGAGAAGTGAGTGTCTATTCAGTGTTCCAAGCAGGGCAGCCCAAGGCCGGTCTGTGTCACTTCCACTGTGTATTGTTTAACAGAAAAGTGGTCCATTGAGAGGCGGCCAATAAACGATGCCGCTGCTTTCCTCGGAGGTATCAGGCAACCTGGACGTTAAACTGGATTCTGCAAAGTGCAGAAAATGATTTTGGTTTTCTTCTTCCCCTGTGACATTTGATAGGGACCCTTTGAGACCCTCGTATCTGTTATTTTATGAGAACTGAAACTTGAGATGAAAATGGACCCTACAGAATCCACAAAGCCTTTTTACATATGTGGAGAGGGGAAGCGGTGTCCAGAGTCCAACGGAAGGACCCTGGATTCAGCAGCCTGCCTGGTGTAACAAAGAGCACGGGCCTGCGTCTCAGGGGGCGGCTTTAGCCCCAAGTGTCCCAGCTGGGGCCAGTCACTGACCACCACCCGCAGACTCCTGCGTAAAATCAAGATGCCCAGCCCACCCCGTCTACTCCCAGGACCATCACAGGGAATAAACGAGAGGATGAGGAGGAAATGCTCCAAAAACACACGGAGTCTATGCAGATGGAAGTTATTACCAAATAGGGTATCAAAACTCTCTAGTTTATAAACCTGGATTGGCGGTAGCAGAAGCTGAGCAGCTTTTGGCAAATTACTCTCCATGTCTTCTCTTCCTTTACAAAGAGGCTAACTACACGCACATGTTTCCCAGGGTTACTGTGGGATGATTGATCTAAATGACTCTAAATTACATATTCTCAGTTTATATGATAATAGAGCTGCCAACCAATAAAAACAGCCCAATGAAGAATTCAAACTACTCTGAAAACATAAAGGACAAAGTCAATTTCAAGGGGCTAATTTTTTCCCACGAGGTGGACAGAGGAGGTTTAAATGAAGACTCTGTTCTGTTGTGTTTAAGAAAGAGTGTTAGTATCTTGTGTGACTACATCTGTGAATGAAGACATTAAAAAAAACCATTATGTTTTCAATGTAGGTTAATAATAAGGCTATTTTCCACCCACTCTTTGGCACAGCTATAATGTTCTTGGCCTCAAGTGGGAGGCACCGTGGATCAAGCAGTCAGAAGACCAATGACAGAGCACACCAGCACCAGTTCGTGTAAAATATTACTGGATTGGAAATGGCTGATTACTGTTTTTGAGATGGAGAGTCCTGCTTCACCTTCTTTTCCAGCAAACGCACAGCTGTGGCGCCCAGGCCTGCCAAAGCAGCACCCAGGTAATGATAAATTAAGTTTTGTCCTCGCTCTAAACAGATGCCAGCCAAATCTTTAAACATGGTTTGCCTCCAGTCCTCTTCTCCTAGGTGACACTGCTTTACATCGCATGGCGATTGGCCTCGGGGACATGGCAGGTGTAGAGCCAAGTCTGACGATTAGGGGAGAGTCAGGGATACAAAGAAACGATAGCTAAGCACGACTATCAGGACCTGGTTACCCGGTGCCGAAAAACCACAAGAGCAGGGGTCAAGGAAGGCCGACTTTCACTCGTTACTGTTTAGAACCACCTACTTACTGCACGCTAAATCTCCTCTTGGTGTCTGGTGTGTTTCTGTTCTCTCAGGCACAGAAAAATGAGCCAAATAGCAGTTAACACTCTCAGAAAACACTTTGGGGATACTCTAGGAAAAGGACAGTACAAGTGCCAAGTGTGACGTTACTCTATTGTAACAGAATGAGAAATATTATCACACCTAGAGGTGTGATAAGAGGTGATTTTAAGTTCATGGTGGAACAGACAATAAATATCACAGATTTATACAGCTTCCAAAAGGGCACTTTCAAAGCTCCTTTTGAACTAGGCAAGGGGAAGGCATTACTGTCCCCAATGTCCTGAGATGGGACCAGTGCCATGGGATGCCTAAAAGTGGCCTGTTGAAAATGATCATCGAGAGCATAGGCCACTGAGATCAAAGCTTATCTCTGTTCTTTCCTGAGATTATGGCTTGTCTAGCAAAGAGCCATTTCTGTAACCCATACGGCACTATAAAATATGATGGTTTCTTGTTTTCCATGAAATAGACGGCCAATAAAAACTGAGCTGAACTTCTCCATGAAAACTAATACCTATGGGTGTTTGCATCCGATGTCTCTTTCTTCCAGAGATAGAAAACGCTGTCTGACAGTGTATCTGCTAGTTTAACATCACAGTCCCAGGGAGCAGCACAGCGTGGTAACACGCCACTGATCTTTGCTGACTACAGCGGGGCGGGGTGAGATTAGGAAAAGCTTGTTTCAAGGGCCCAGGAAGTTGACTGTCCTTTCTCTCCTACTCTCCCATGATGGGTGTTTGGACCTCAAATGTTTCCGGGCACCCTTGGCAGAAGAAGAGCTTCATGATTCTAAGGGCTGGAGCAATGCAAAGATGCAGACATATCTGGGTGTCTGGGTAAAGGCGAATTTTCTTATTTCAAAATTTTCAATTTTTTAAAATTCAAAATAAAAACGATTTTAAAATCTTTCTTTTTAATGCTCAAAGTAAAAAAAAAAAAAAAAGAGTAAAAACATCATAAAACAGAAAAAGCACTTCAAAATGAGAGTCTTAAGATCTTGAGTTGTCTCCAAACGGCCAAATTCCTAGCGAGGTGACCACTATTTAAAGTGTAAATCCCAGGTCTCCCACCCACAAACTGAGGATGACTCCTCCGCCTCCTTCCCAGGATGATACTGAGAAGTAGTACCTGATAAACCTTTTGGTTTCAAGCACCATATAATCACGTGTGCTTTAGCATTTCTTGGAAAGGCTATTCCATTCACAAAGTAATACAAACGTGCACAGAATCTAACGGTGCCTTAAACGATCACATGCTTTCCATTACACCTGCATTATTTTTTTTTTCTTGCATCAAAAACCGTATTGGACCCACAGAACGTATTCTCCCTTCTGATAAGAACCATTAGGCAGGGCCGGTCCGCACCCGGGCCCAGTCTTCCACAGACCAGGAGCACTTTGCTAAGACAGGACCTGCAGGGTGTTCGCTGGAACACAGATAGATCTTAACATTAATTCAATTACACTCTATTGCAGAAAACCTTCTTTAGTTAAGGCAAGTTCAGGCCGTGGTGAAATTTTCTTCTGTACTCATTTAAATATAATTACTGCACTTATCTTGTCACTGTGAAACTTTCAGGTTGTTCTCTTCGCATTCACATAAACCTGTGATTTCCTGCCGACCTTTAGTTGTAAGATTTTGAGAAGGAAATTTATCTTACCCATCAATACCATTCTTTGCCCTACCCTTACATTTGGCACATGCCTCGCTGAAGGAGCTTGCTGTCGCTCTCTCACTGAAAATGGCCTGGGTGGGCATCAGAAGCAATGTTAAAAAAACATACAAACAAAAACAAGAGAACAAGACCAGGTCATGAATGATTACAGTATCTTTACATTAATTAGTAGGGTTAAAATTGTTAGACATCACCAAAAGAGTGGAAAATATAGAGAGAGTAACAGCAAACTAAATTTATTTAGTGGTGTATACAACACTTTTCTCAGGCATTCTTGCCTCGTCTGCCTTGAGCCTTCTGAACTCTGGCGGTACCTTCGAATCACGGGAACACCGGGAGGCGCTGATGGGGCCCTTCCTCGGGGGAGTTCAGGACTCCTGAAGGCGGAGTCCAGGCACTGATATTTTTGTTTTTCAACTCCTCTAGGTGATGCTGACAGACAGACAGGGCTGCAAACCACTGTGTCTCATTTGCATCCTCATATCAGCTTTGTGAAAAGAGCTTGGAAAGGGTGGGAAACTTATTCCAGGTCACAGGAAATTACTTCCAACTCTGGATCTGAAGGCAAAGTCCCTGACATCTTTCCGAAACAACATGGGTTACCTATAACTGCTGTAACAGACTGTCACGGGGCAGTTGTGATATGGGGGGTGGGTGGGTGGGTGTGAGTGTGTGTGTGTGTGTGTATGAGAGAGAGAGAGAGAGAGAGAGAGAAAGGGGTGGCTGACTTCCACGGAATCCTGAAATGCAGTCTGTTGCTATCAGTGGATGACAGTCTCCCTTCCAATGGTCAGTGGCACAGTGGCCGGGCCAGGCAGGGCTGTAGCAGCACATTCTGCCTCAAGGCTACTCAGCACGTGAGAGATGGCTTGCTGGGGATCAAAGCCAGCTGGTGCCCTGTGATGTACTAGAATAAAGGGAGCAGCATGGTTGGCGCTCCTGACTAGCTGCATTGTTTCCTCTCACCTGCAGCCTTGCTGGGACAAAGGGGGGCCTAATTCACGGGTGATGCTTCCTCAATGCCTACAGCAGAGAATTTTGGGATTGTCTTGGAAGAGCCCCATATAACCACGACGACGAGACTCCAGCACTCTGCTTAGTGCGTGTGCCTTTGACAGGATCCCAGCCCGAGGGCCCGCACATCTGTACGCGAGGGACAGATGGCTCCTTAACACTGATGGACATGCTTACACGAAGGCACGTGAGGCCAGATGTGTGCAGATGACAATCCCTCACCACTAACTGGCTCATCTGGGCAAACAGCAGGAACCCATTAAACGACGCTGACTCCATACCTCCCCAGGAAAATTCCCTGTTGTCAGGTTCTAAGAAGCCAAAGTGACACAGACACTGGGAATCTGAGGAAGGGAGGGAGTGCAGCATGAACCAGAGAAATGGAATCTGCACACACGCATACACACTCCTTCCTCCCTTATTATTTGACACTTACTTCTCTACATTCAGACTTCAGATAATCACCTTGCTCAGAAATCTGGACACTAATGAAACAAACAATAACTATTTTTTTTATTTATAAAAGAAGTCAAGTCTGATGATTTGGAACAGATGTAAGCATTGAAAATGAGGACACTTGAGGGCATGTATCCTGGGGGCGGGGTGCGCATTGAAATGAAAAGGCAAGAACAGGTAGAATGTTACCCTGAGCCCGAATTTCCTGCACTGAGTGAATTCAAGGCATGTCCCCATTTTTGCCACCTAATGGGTCACTGCTCTGAGACCACCAGGCTGGCAGCTGGTTCCACGGTGAGTCCTGGTCCAGAGGCCTCTCCCCCACAGCGACACCAGGAGCTGGCACACCTTTGGAGTCCCTGCCTGGGGATACCTCCTCAGACTGAAGTCTCAGGGTCGTGTGGCGTACGTACTTCAGCCTCTTGAAAACATGAGGCCAGGTTGAGCTAAACTAAACACTGCTCTTTGCCGAGCCACCAATCTCGCCCCCTCCACTCTCCAAGCCTGAACCTGGGCAGGACTTTCCAAGTAAGAAGACTGAGCCACTATAAAGCTGCAAAGGTGAGAACGAGGTGCCCAGTTGTGAGTGCCCACGACATCACAGGTGCTGGGTCAGAAATGTCTACGTACAGTGGGCCCCACTTAAAAATGAGACAACAGCTTCGGCGGGGATAAGCAGCTCACCCAACCTCACACAGCCAGCTAGTAAGTGCTGGGAACGAGAATTTAAACCCAGGTTTATCTATATAACCTTTCCCTAAATATGAGCAGGACTTCAATTATTTCTTTTTTTTTTTATTGTGGTAAAAGATATGTAACAGCCATTTTTAAGTGTTTGGTTCAGTGGCAATAAGCACCTTCACACTGTTGTGCAGGTATCACCTCCATCATCTCCAGAAGCCTTCCGTCAACCACCAACTGAAATGCACTGGAATAAAGGGAGCAGCCCCCACGAAACAAGTCCCCACTCCATCCTTCTCCCAGGTCCTGAAAGCCACCATTCTACTTTCTGTCTCTCACAATCTGACTACATCAGGCGCCTCATGTAAGTGGATTCATTTCAGTGGACTTTTAAAGAGAGAAAACCCAGGGAGTCACAGTGTAATTTTGCGCTTTCTCCTTCTTTGAATGCTTTCAGTATTTCAGGCAGGTTTTGGAAGATAAAAATCTCTCCATACCACATCCATGGTCTGGGCTACTTTGTGAGTTTCTTTCTTTTTTTTTTTTTTATTTTAAAGAATAATTCTTTTGAGAGGACCTCCCATTGGGGTTTACTGCTGTGATTAAAGAGCTATTTCTTGAACCAGGTACAGTATTAGGTTGTGGGAATACAGAGATACCCATATAAAACCTCTGCCTTTACAGTCCTTCTTTCAAAAGGACAATGGCAATTCTCATTTGCAAACCGAGATAGAAGAGATATATCAGCTAAATTGACAGTAGGATTGAAGCATCCTGTAGAAAACTGAATCTCTCCACTTACTTTAGCCTAGTATATTCTTTATCATTAGGCTAGAATTTCATTAATACATAGTCAATGTTGATTTCCAATAAATGTATTTTGAATGAACATGTATGGATTGCTTTTTAATTTTTATTTATTGATTTGAGAGACACTGATTTGTTGTTTTACTTACTTATGCATTCATTTATTAATTGGTTGATTCTTGTATGTAGCCTGACTGGAGACTGAGACAGCGACCGTGGCGTATCGGGATGACGCTCCACCCAAGTGAGCTAGGTGGCCAGGGCCATGGCTTGCTTTAATATGTACCCACTGTATGTTTCTAAAAACATCTGAATGAGACACAAATTTTGTCCTCAAGGGAGTTACTGACAGTTGGAGGAGCTAAGACATGTGAATAAGTAAGTTAGCACATGGCAGAAGGTGACAGGTTGAATTAAAGGGTCATAATAAGTCTTTATAGGAGTCTGGAGAAAGATGAGATTATTTTCAACCTGGAGATTTGATAAAACTTTGTGGGAAATGGTAAGTCCTGAAGAAAGGTAGGCTGTTGAGAGAAAGTGATGGAGTACAGGAATTCCACCTTCTAAAAAATAAATCTGTAGGATAGGAGATTATGAAGGGAATTAGAAAAAAACAGAAAGGCTTATGGAAGACCTGGAAAACATGGCCACACAATCTGGGCTTATTTACTAAGCAATATGGTTCCACCAAAGGTTCATGTACCATAATCGGTACTGCGATTCTTCTGGATAAACAGGAAGGCACTGTGAGAGGAAGAATCAGGGACAAAAATATCGTCCAGAAGAGCAGACTTCTGCTTCCAGTCTAGATGGATAACCTTCCAGTCTGAAAACAGCTGACTGCCCTGAAGAGTCCCTGAAGGAGAGGAGAAAGGGGACAGAAAAAAAAAATCTGAAGTAAGTAAGGGCTTTGTTCAGACACTTTAAAAAATCAGGACACTTTATAATCAAATTGCTCAAGCCCAGTAATAAAGAGAAAAATCTTAAAATCAGACTAAGGACAAAAAGACTCATAAATGGTGAAACAAAGATAAGGATGACTTCAAATTTCGTAGTGGGCACAGGAACGGTGAGAAGATGACGGAGAGGTAAAATACTTTAAGATACAGAGAACGGATGGTGGCTGCCAAAGGCAGCGGCTGGGAGAAATAGGTGGAGGTGGTCATAGGTACAAGCCATCGGTTCTAAGATAATTAAGTTCTGGGGATGCAATGTGCAGTACAGTAATCTAAGTTAACAATACTGTACTGTATATGTAAAAGTTGCTAAGAGAATAAATCTTAAAAGTTCTTATCACAAAAAAAATATGTAACTATGCAAGCTGATGATGTAAAACTTATTGTGGTGATCATTTCGCAATCAGGCTGCTACTAATACACTGTCACATATCAACTAAACCTCGACGGAACTAGGAAAAATACATAATATAGAAAAAAACCCCATCAACCTAGTATTCTATATTCAGTGAAAATATATTTCAAATACAAAGGTGAGATAAATGTTTTCATAAAAGAATTTACCAAAAAATGACCTATTGTATAAACAATGTTAATAAAAGTCCCTCATCAGAAAGAAAATGATACCAGAAGGAAACAGCAGTCTCTAAAGAAGAGAGTACCAGAAATAGTAACTACATAGTATGTGTGATATTTTTCTTAGTATTCAAGTCTCTTCAAAATGAATTTAACTACTGAAACAAAAATTATAACTACGTATTCTGGGGATTCTAACATATGTAAAAGTAAAATGTATGGCAATAAAAACAAGAAGTCTGGTGGGGAAAAAAGGAAACTTTACTGTAAGATTCTCAAACTATACATGAAGTTGTGTATAATCATTTGAAGGAAAACTATCAATAAGGTAAAGATAAATACTGTAAATCCAAAGGTAGTCCTTAAAATAAAAGTTTTATCACTAATATAAGCCAAGAACAGAGATTAAATAGAAAAAACATAATCTCAAGAGGAAGCAGAAAAGAAAGAACAGATGAGAGAAGTAAAAAGCAAATAGTGAAATTATAGACCTACACCCAACTTTATCAATAATCACACTAAAATTAATTATGTAAATACTGCAGTTAAAAGGTGGAACTCGTTACAGTGATTTAAATAGAAGTATGACCCAAGTGTTGGCTATCTACAGAAAATTCCCTTAAAATACAAAGACGCAAATAGTTTAAAAGTGAAAAAAGGGAAAAAGATATGCTATTGTAACACTAGTTAAAAAAACCCCTTGATTGGCTATATTATCAGCCAAAATAGATTTCAAAGCAAAAGATAATAGAAATAAAGAAGATTATTTCAAAATAATACAGGGGTCATTCATCAATAGGACATAAAAGTTCTAAACATCTATACACCAAATAACAGAACTTCAAAATACATAAAGGACAAACCAAAAGAACTACAATGATAAACAGAAAAATCCACAATAATATTTGGAGATGTCAATAGCTTTTTTTCAATAATTGACAGAATGAGTATATAAAAAATCAGTAAAGATACAGAGGATTTGCACGGTCAATCATTTGCACAACATTCAATCCAAGAATAGCAGGATACATGGACTTTTCAAGTGCACACAGAACATTTATGAAGACAAGCCAAATTATAGAGCATCAAACAATTATCAATAAATTCAAAAGTCTAAAGCCATTCAAGTTTTATTATATTCCCTGGCCACAATAAAATTAAATTCGAAATCAATAACAGAACAATCTCTGAATAATCCTCAAATATTTAGAAACTAAATAACATATTTTGAACAACCACGTGTTAAAGAAGAAACCAAAAGAGAAATTAAGAAACTATTTTGAACTAAATAAAAATGAAACTCTAACATATCAAAATTTGTGGGATGTAGGTAAAGCAGGAGTTAGGGGGAAGTATACACCCTACTTAGTAGAAAAGCAGAAAGATTTCAAGTCAATGGCTACAGCTTCCATCTTAAAATCTATAAAAATGAGAGCAAATTAAACCCAAAGTAAGCAAAACAAAAGTAATTAAAAATCAAAGTAGAAATCAACATAGAAAACAAAAACAATGAAGAAAATAAATAAAATCAAAGGTGAATTCTTTGAATAAAATTAAGACACTTGTAGCCAGATGAAAGAAATAAAGGAAGCACAAATGATCAACACCAGGAATGAGAGAGATGACATCATTATAGATTCTACAGACATTCAAGGGATTAAAGGAATAGTATATACAGTTTTATGACAATAAATTTGACAAATTAGATGCAACAGACACATTCTCTAAAGGGAGAAACTCAAGAAAAAATTTATAATCTGAATAGAGATATAGGTACATGTATGTACATACATTTAGTACACATATGCATATATGTGCTAAAAACATTAAATCTGCGCTTAACCTCACAAAGAAATCTGGTTCCCAGATGACTGATACGATGAACTCTAGCAAACATTTCAGGAAGTAATACTACGACTTAATATAAACTCTTCGAGGACACCGAAGAGGAGGGAATACTTCACAAATCGCTCATGAGGCAAGGATTACATTCAACCAAAACCATCCAAAGAAATTAGAAGAAAATAACACAGCAATACTCTTCCTGAACACAGATGCAAAAATTCTGCCTAAAACTTAATCGGATAGAATCCAACAACATAAGAGCTGGACATCATGATGAAGCGGGGTTTATCTCCCGGCAATGCAAGGCTGCCGTAACACGACAATCAATCAGTGAGAGTCACCATACTTACAAACTAAACAAGAAAACCATATGATCCCCTCAATTGATGTAGAAAAAGCATTTGACAAAACCCAACATCCATTCCTGATAATAATTCTCAGCAAAATAGCAATAGAAGGAAAGGTCCTCAACTTGATGAAGGGCATTCATGAAAAACCCACAGATTACATCATACTTAATGGTAAAAAACAGAGTAATTTTCTTCTAAGATTTTATGCATGATCATGATGTTCATCCTCACTACTTCTGTTCAACTCTGTCCTGGAGGCTTTAGCCAGTGCAATCAGACAAGAAAAAAAAGGTACTTATACTAAAAAGGAAGTAAAACTGTGTTTTGTGTGTGTGACTATGTTCAGTTTTTCTTTGACACAAAACCAAAGACTTAAAATTAAAAACTTCTGCTTTTTAAAGACCCTACACTAAGATAATGAAAAGACAGGAACTGACTGGCAGTAATATTGGCCAAACATGTATCCTGTAAAGGACGTGAAGACAGAATATGTTGAGAATTCTCAAAACTCAACAATAAGGAAACAACCCAGTCAAAAAATTGGCAAAAGATTTGAACACTTTGTCAGAGAAGATACACAAGTGTCAAATAAGAACATGAAAAGGTGACTGGCACCTTTAGTCATATCAAAATTAAACCATGGTCACTACACACCTATTAGAATGGTCAAAATTAGAAATACTCATTATACCAAGTGTCTGTGAGGACGTGGGGGAACTGAAACTCCTACGCTCCAACACTTAGAAAACATCATCATCACCTCAGAAAACAGTTTACCAGTTTCTTAAAAAGTTAAATATGTAAACATGTACCATATGATTCAGCCATTCCACCCCTAAATGTCTAGCCAAGAGAAATAAAAGCATAGTTATACTTGTACATGGATGTTCACAGCAGCTTTGTTCGTACTCAGAAACTGGAAACCACCCAAATGATTACGAATAGGAGACCCGGTAAACTGCAGTGTGCCATTCAAAGGGCTGCTACTCAGCCATGAAAAAGAATGAGCTACTGGCATAAATTAACTATTGATATTAAATCTTGAAGTAATTATGCTGAACAGAAGAAGTCGGACCCTGCCCCCTCAAAAGGCAGCATGACTGTAATTATACAAAGTTTTAGAAAATGGAAGCTTACAGTGACAGGGCGGGGAGAATGTCGGGGATGGGATTTCAAAGAAAAATGAGGACACTTCTAGGGTTGATAGATATGCCTGTTATTTCGAGTGTGGCGATGGTTTCAGAGATGTAGACGTATGTTAACACCAAATTTTACACTTTTAGTATGTGAACCTTATTGTATATTAATTATGCTTCAATAAAGCTGTTACTGGAAACAGCCGTTTGAAAGGCTACTTGCGATATCCTAAAGAAGGAGCACAAATGGTGCTGTAGTAGGAATGGAACAACATGCTGTAAGAACACAGAGGACTCAAATTCACGAGATTTGGATATGAGAGCAGGGAAAGGCAGAGGTCAGGTGCAGCCAAAATTTGGAGGCTGGTTGACAGGAAGGAAAGCGGCATCCTTACAACCAATGGGAACAACCAAAGAGAGAGTAGTGGGTAAGTTCAAGTTTTGGACACGCTGGATGCTGCCAGAACATCTCATTCCAAGGGCAGCTTAGAACCTGGGACTAGCAGTGAGAGCAAGACACACTCTCAGAAAGTGTTGGAATTCCACACTTTCAACTTCACATTCCTTCCTCATCGCCCTTGGGTGGATTCCTTTTCTTCTGTGTTATAATCTGAGTCCCTGAGGGCAGAGAGCCCAAGTCGGGAAGAGTTCCATTCACCTACATGTGACCTTGAGGAAATTTCTAGGATTCCCAACGGCAGGTAAAATCTACCAGGTCCTCCCCTTGCAGGGTTTCAAAAAAATGGACTCAGCTAAGTGGAGCTTTTGTAGCCTCATAAAAAGGTTGTGTGTGTTGGCGCCGAGTGAATAAAGTGATGTATGAAAACTGGAAGGGAAAAGGCAAGGTGCGCCACGGGCCCTAAGAAACTGGAAACGGTAACACCTATGAAATCATTTCTCTGTTTGCTGCCGCACTCCGTGTTACATCGGTCCTGCCAGGACGGAATGGCTCCCGAGAACGGCAGCGTGCTTCCTCACCCCGGAGCCAAAGGAAACATCTGTGTGTCTGGCGGGGTTTCAGGTTGAGCGTGCTGCTGAGAGGGCTCCAACTATAGAGGGAACTGTTTTTCTCCTTCCTTATTTTATTTTAAATGTCAAACTTTTCACACTACAGTGACACCTTAAAATGATTCTCTTACTTCCGTTGCTTCAGTTGAAACAATATTTTTTCATGCTCCATAGAGTGCCCAGCAGCTGATTCAAAACCAGGAGTGCAATAGGGCCCTCTCTTTCAACGTGCCATGAAAACAAAACTAAGAAAAAATAAGGTGGAACATGCTTGTAGGAAAAAAAGCCCTTCTTCTTGAATGTTCTGTATTCACTTACCCAACCAATGTTTATTACAGTTTTAAGGCACTATATGAAGTTCTATGAGGTTCTAAAGCATACCGAATTGACTAAAATAGCCCCTGATTGCAAGAAGCATCAAGTTTAAGAAAACTAGTACAGACACAACTTCAGTATGACACAGGAAGGACTTGCAGGGTCAAAGGGGGACATGATGCCATGGGAACTTCAGTGGAGTGGACGTTACTCTTTAATGGGGTATCCCAGAAGGAGCCTTTATGAATGAAATGGCATTTGCACTGGACTGTGAAAGGCCAGGACATAAACAATCAGAACTGCAAAGAAGGAGATAATAATACCTCTAGGTAGAGGGATTGGGCAGGTTCAAGGCATGGGGGCCAAAATCCAAGGAGTGTCCAGGAATAATTCAGTATTATCCAACAAACGTCATTAAGCACCTGCTGGTTACCATACACTGTACTAAGTGGCAGACGTACAGGGAGGAGACAGGCAACTCATACCCCAGAGGAGTACAGGTTTTGATGTGAAACAGGCAATTTCAGTGTAATCATCATAAATCAACAGAGACATAACCCAGAATGCTGTAGGAACCCCAGAGGCAGGAGAGTGTAATGGTTAGGAGTGCAGGCTCTAAAAACAAATTTAGGATTCCATGTCTGCCACCCATTTAGGTATATTTGTTAACTAAGTTTCAGTTTTCTTTGCTATTAAATGGCTGTAGTAATAGTATTTGCCTGATAGGATTATTGTGAGGATATGTTATAACAAGTTATTATATATTAAGTTCTTAGCATAAGACCTGGCACACAGCAAGTACCCCAAATACATATTAGTTGTTCTTATTTCTGATACTGCTGAGAACTGATGCTGCTCCTGCTGGAAGGCCAGTTTGCCAGGAACGGGGGCTGCATGCAGAGCTGCTGCCGGGAGTCCAAGCGAGACTGCGACGCTTCCCCTGACCTTCCCGTCCCACAGATTTCTCCTCTAGAGTAAACTGGGCAAAACCACAGCCTCCTACATGCCGGACACTTTTCCGAGTGTTCTGTATAAGCGATCTCACTCAATCTGCATAACAGCCCTGTTCATTTTGCAGGTGAGGAAACGGAGGCAGAGGTGTCAGGTGACACAAAGTAGGTGGGAGAGTCAGGCCCGGAACGAGGCGCTTTATCTCCATGGCCTGCTTCAGAACACACAGTGTTTCACTGAAGCTGGCTTTTACCCAGTAGGTGAAGGGGAATGACAGGCTCAACAAGGCATGAAGATTAACCTAAACCAGGAAAAGCACACACCTAAAAAAAAAAATCACACCTCACATCCATATGGAGTTTTATACTTTATAAAACGCTTTCACTTATTTGATCCACTTTTTTTCCTTTCTGGCCCCAAATTATTGAGGACCGTAAATAGGCTAATAAACACAGCCTCACACATAAGAAACACCTCAGCCCTGGGTATTTGGGGGTGCTGGAAGAAATGACTGGGGGGTGGAGGGAAACCTCCTTGTCTGGAAATGGTGCCTAGGGCTACGGGCAGGTGCAGCCTTTCCCAGGGTCTAAGAAGCTTCCCTCCTAGTTGAAGGCTTGATTTTCAGCACTCACAGGGGGGCCTCAAATAACGTCACTTCATTCAATACCATTTCTTTCTAAAGCTGATGAGATGCCCTAAGAACGTAACTCTTGTTTATAAATCAATTAGCCTGTGAGAGAATTGGTTTCATTATACATTGCTTTGCTCACAGCGGCAGAACATATCATCGATGACGGACATACCTAGCAGAATGCTGTACGAGTTAACTCAGATGTTCCTTCCCCTACATGTGCATCGCTGCTGTTTGTGCCCTCTACTGGGTCAGAGGGCTTTTCAGGGAAAAAGAAAGGGAAGAACATTATAGACTCCTTCCCCAAGCACCCCCAGCCCTGGCGCACTCCACAGCCAATGGACTCCGAACGCCCTGTGGACACGGGCCACACCTTTTGTCTTTGTATTCACGGCACACTGTACACTGCCCAGCAGGTAAGACTCTCAAAACATGCGCTAGGAATGAATGGAAGTCTTTCTGCTTCTTAGCAATAACTCTGTAAAAAGTAGCGGTAGTTACTTCATTCAATCTGCAGTGAATTTTGAACGTCTGTTCCATGCCAGGCACTGAGTTAGGCACTGGAATTTCAGACATACAAAAGACACAGTTTCGAACAAGCAATTTAAGCTACTCACATAAAAGATACCTATGAAAATAAGTGTTATAAATTCTTAAGATTTTTAATGTGTGCCTGGAGCTTTGATTTTTACAGTATATTGTGCCTTTTTTTATATGAATAAATGCCAGGAGAGTAAAGGGGAGACTCAGTTGCCTTCTGAATTCCATATATATTATTAAGGCTTGGAGTTAAGGTCACATGGAACCCACATGGTGTAGGTAAAAGAAGCGGAAGCATTATAAAAATTAGATTTTATGAACAGATCAGCAATTTTCCCTGGCATTCTCAGCCTTCCTCAAAATATCACTTCATCTTTGTCTTAGGTATCCCTTCTATAAAATGGGGGCAACTTTCTGGGGGCAGGGGGAGTGGCCAGAGGGCAAGGGAGGATGTGATATGGCTTAACGGTTTCCTCACTTTGAAGCACTCTAAAAATACAGGGTTTTCATTGCAAACGTGTGATGGAATATGTGTCAACACAGCCTTTTGTGTTGCTAGGGCAATCCGACCAACAGTTTCACAAACCCTCCCGCAGTGACGGAGAAAGCCACAGGGCGGTGGGCCCCCTTCTTATCTCCCGAGCACTCACTCTCAGCTTGGCGTCCTGGAGGCGTGTGGCAGGCCCTCCAACTACTGATTAGTCTCCGTTCCACAATCAAACTCTGCCATTAGACACAGGCTCTTCCTTTCGCCTCTTAAAACTGTCACAATGTCATTTGCCTTGGAATTTAATCTGTGGAGTAAAAACTTGACACGTCCCACTTAAAACTGTGCTCCCAAGTACAGATTAGAGAACAATTAGGTAGAGAGGAAAACCCAAAAGACCTCATTTAAAAACAACAACAACGTGTCTTTAATTTATTCATGACCTTTTCTTAAGTTTTTTTCTTCCGTCAAAAAGATTAGAGCAAAGCCTTGGCTCTTGGCAGCACTGCCTTTGTAGGGACGTGGGCTTGGTGGAGGGACCCACGGTTTTTATACCTCCAGAGCGGAACACAGCCATATTGGACTTGCAAAGTAGCGAAGACCCGTCACCATCTGGCAGCTGTATGGTGGCCTGTATAAAATGAACTGGTGGTCACAATCCAGTTCCCATTAAACAGATGTCCACTTCACAAAGAGAGCATCACACTCAGCAGCCTGCTTGGCAAAGAGGAGACAGGGCTGGCCATGGAAAGCACATTGACTTGTTCTGCCCAACCAGGTTGCTTCCTCAGCCAGGCTGTGGCCGGCCTCAGGGATTATGGCAGGTAGTTTGTCAGCAGCTCTCGGAGGAGAACTCTGTGTATTGATCCATCTAACCCCTTACAAAACACCTCGAAGGACTTCTCAGACACTGTCTCATTTATCCTACTGCGAAGCCATGTTTTTCCAAATGAGGTTTTGGCTCATTGAGCCACACCGGGATTGTCTTCTAAGACCACCACCAGGACATACCGACTTCTCCTGGGGACTGACAGAGATTGCAAGGGCCCCTGCCACTCTCTCATCAGCTTCCATCACAGTCCTGGGGAGAGCACTTGGGGTGCAGAAGGCCAGGAACGGTCCCCTTCAACCTTTTTTGGGCTAGTGAGCATTCTTACCCCAAACGAGCAAGTTAATGTTGAACCCTAAAGAGACGGAACAAGAAGAATGATGCAAAATGTCTTACCTACTTGGACAACTCATAAGCATCCTATACAGAATTAAAACAATGAAAGCGCTATTTACTGTTTTTGCCACTGAGTACTTGATTCAAGCTAGGCAGGGACACTAAGTGGGTCCGCTTCCTCCCTTTCTAACGGAAGTGCAAAGAGAGGGTGTCTCCTACAAGCAGTCGGGTGTATAAATTCAGTGACGTTTTTTCGTTTTCTGAACTCATGCAGACATTTTGGTTCACATCCTCTTTTTAATAACCTAACATTCTTTTTATAAAACTCATACACAAACATAAACAAACCCCAAATAACCTGCCTTGGAGAATCTGTAAGAAGCAACATAGAAAGTGACAAATTAAAAACTCTACTGTATTATTAGGTTTCATAAGAAAACCTGTTCAGAGTTGGTATCAATTACTATAATATTTCTTTACTAAACAGAATGTAAGTCCCACATAAGGGATACCTTTGTAATATAATTATTACATAATTATTGTACAATAAGGGATACCTTATTGTAAGATAATTATTTTTTAGAGAGAGGGATGTTCATAGGTACAAAAGCTGATGTTAATGAGCTCATTTCTTTTTCACACTTGTGACTTTTAAAATAATTATCTTAACAAGACTGTGTCTAAAATGAGTGACCCTGCACAGGCTTCTGAAACCAGAGGTGATTCTGAGTAGGCTGTATGGATGGGTTAAGAACTAGCCTCCGTGTGGAAATGATCTTCATGAGGATGGTCAGAGTTCAGAAGGCCGAGAGATTCCTGCCACGAGAGTGAGTTCACGTCACTCCCCTCGTGGTCGCAGGGTGCTGCTCTAATGCCAATCAGCCATCTTCAAAACTGAGCGCAGCTGGTAATGAGAGAGGCCACGAAAAAGACACTGGGAAAAAAAACTGCAATAAACTTTCAAAAATAACTCAAAAGGAGCATCTCGTTAATGGCGGTTCAGTCAACTTGTCAACAAAGCCGACCTTGAAGAAATCATACAGGAAAGTCTGTGTGCCGGAGACAAAAGCAAACCACATCTGAAGGCCCCAAACAGAAAGTCTAGCACAACGTTCACAGGGTCCAGTGTGCTGAGCAAACGGCACGAGGCCCACGCCTGTTATCGAATGTCCACGGAAGCTTGGGCCGAAGCGAGATAATCATACAAGTAACTGTGCTCAAAGAGTCCACTGTCCTCAGGACCAGGGATAAAGGATCAAGAATTCTGAATAATGACTGAGGTATGGAATCTGTAGGTGTCTGAATCCGAGTTTTAAACACTGGTTTTGCCATCTATGACGCCCCTTCCCCAGAGACCACTGTTTTTACTGGCTGCCCATTCCCCTGCCTTGTTCTACCATGTTCTTCTCTTCTCCCACAGAACGCCGGCTTAGACTGTGTGTAACACCTGCCAGCAAACCAGTTGAGAAGGAAGCATTAGAAGGTTTCCATGCACACAAATTTAAAAATAACTCTCCCTCTTAAACACTTCACAAAATCAAGATACTGTTACTGCTGTGGCTAATTTTTCACCTTTGTGTTCCTCTTCCATATCTACCGAACGGGAGGATGACTTACTATCGTTTATTCGGTTCCCGCCATCCCCCAGGCGCCACACGAGGCAATTTACATTCAATATTCTGTAAACAATTTGTCCCTCAGAAGTCTGCCATGTAGATAGATACATCCATCTGAAGAAATGGTGTTCAAAGAAATAATATTCTGGGTTACCATTAAGTGTGAAATATGCGCGTGTGCGAGCTGTACACATGTACACAAACACCTCCCAGGAGGGGTACGGCTATGTGTCACACAGTGTCAGCTGGCCGTAGCTCCAGCAGGGAGGGGCCGGACCTGCTTCTCCAGGCCCCGCACCACGCACTGTTACGCGGGAGAAGGGTAGCGAGGGTTAGGTGACACAACACTAATGTCGGAGTTATGCTGGAGGGCTGCAAACTGCACATCCTTAGATTTAGAGAGGAACACTCGGAAAGGTTCATTTAGTGAAATTTTAGCCTCTTCTTGTCCTATACTCCCTAAAGGGAGGAGAAAGAATAAGAAAAATTAAAAAAGAAAGACAAAGGCGGGAAAGGATATATGGGGCATGCTGCTGAAAGGGAACATGTCCCATACATCACATGGCCTTGGGTTCCCTTAAGATTCCATTTCACCTTTATTATATGAACAGCACTGGATTCTCTGCTATTGGGGCCTCTTCAGAATATTTTCCACCAGAGAGCGCACACACACACACACACATACACGCGCACACACGCACAGACAAAACAGACACTGCTAGCCCAAAGCTGGCTCTCTGTTTCAAAAGAACTTACGGCAGTCCCATCTTTCCTAGCACTCAATTCCTCCTCTCCTTTTGGGGCAAAGAACATGCCCTGTTCATCCTTAGATTCTTAGCACTGAGTACGATGCCTTACGCACAGTGGGCGCTGGCAAAAAAATATTTTTTGCTACATGACTGGTACTTTGGTAAACACTGTTAACTTTCTGGGTCACATCTTTCATTTTTTTCTATTCTACATTAAATTCAATATTAAATGGGAACAGAGCTTTCAAGGCTACCCTAAGCTCCAAATAAATCTCTCTTACAAAAGAGCTAGGCATTAAGCCTCAGGAGAGTGCTGGCCAGAGGCCCATTCCTGGGGAACCGAAGTTAGCTGCCCCCTCGGCCTCCCTAACTTTCATCATGTTCTCTAAGTTCACCACCTCTTCTGTGTAAAAGTTTGGCTCAAACTCTTTCCCTTGCCTGCTGTTCCAACATTTTAAGTATAAGCAGCGGAATCCTAGGGTTTAGCATTGATTGAAAGAGTTTATCTATATATAGCTTCACACTGTATTTTAGCATCTTCAAAACTTCTATCATATTCTCTTCTAACTTTTCTTTTTGAGAGCACAATCCCTCTTTTTATGTTTTGCTACAGCCTTTCCCCCTTTTCATTCTTGTGACTCAATGTTCTCAGGCCTTTTAAGTTAACCTCCTAGACCTTTCCATCTGGGCTCACCTTCCTGGACCTTAAAGATTCATGCTGCTCTCCCTTAGAACTCCTCCACCTCCTTGATACATTTTCAATAACGTGTCCTACTATTGAGCACAGTGGCCTACATAGGAGTGAAAAGCATTTTGTGACAAAAAGTGGTGAATTACCTGCTCCTTAACACTTGGTGTCTGGTGTCTTCATTTGTAATACTTAGCATGGCGGGGCAGTGGGGGGGTGGGGGGGAGTTGATCATTAACTTGTCAGAGGCCTTGTTTCTTATGCCCCTCACTCTCCCTATTATATCTCTTCACATGTCCAGGATGCTGTTTCCAGTAAACTCCAAGAGTTTGGGAAGCACTTTATTTTTTACCTTCAATAAAAGAAGGCAACAAAAGAGCAGCATTTCATGGACTTAGCTGGCAAGAACTCTGGACACCACAGACAACCCTAAAGATGACTACGAAGAGCCCTTGGTCCCCACGCAGGTCAGCCTGTGAACTGGTCCGGCCCAGGTCTAACACACCCAAAAGTGTTTCCAAGTGATCAGATTCTGGATCATTTAAAGAGTGCAATCTTTTAATTCATTTCTTGAATTCTAATTTATGATCCTCTAATAGAAACAGAGAAATTACATTCCTTTATTCTCCAAACTGATTACTGTCCAGAATATATGTCTCCAATTTGGTCTCTCCAATTTGAATTAATGCCAGAATGTGGATACTGGATTAGGAACATCTTTCTTGGTCATTTACATAGAAAGTGAAAAAATATTGATCTTAATACCAATTCCTGGGATGTTTCAATTGCCATCACCATTCTACAGGACCCATTAGTTTTTACCATTATAACTTGTCCATTGAGCTAACTAGCTCCCTTTTCCATTTATAGCTAAACACGCTTTTTTTTTTTTTTTTTTTGCTTGCTTGCTTGCTACCTAGGTATCTATGTGACTCAGCAGAAAAAGAGGCTTGGTGAAATCCAAGTACATCATAATCCATCATCCCACATAGGTGTTTTTTTTTCTGTGACCCTTTCTCCATCGCATATGCTCACCAAAGTGGATTTGAAAATATTCTTAGATATTTGAAAAACCGGATTCTTTAATACATTTACTTAGTCTAGTTCACTGAAAATTTCTCTAGTGTGATACCTACAGTATCACTGAGATACCTAATGTCTGATTTTCCACTGAATTTCGCAGTGTGGGTCAAAACACTTCAATTCTCCTGACCAACTGTCTTGAAAACCAACCTACTACCATCCACCATTTCTGTTACTAGAGCATATAAACCTATACCAATCTGTAGCTAAATCATGTTATTTTAGTTTAGTTTCTACTTTTTCCCATTTGGCTAATTCTCTTTTCATCCCTTTTTAGCTTTCAGTGGTTTTGAAGATCACGATGACCGCTCTGCATTTATTCATGAAGGTCCATCCGAACACACATGTGTCTAACTGCAGGGAGAGTGCTCTAGGAAGAGGTCTGGCCTAGGCAATATCAGCAAAGACAGCATGAGAATGGATGGTCTGAGAACCAGAGACATTTGGACAGGAAACAAAGAATCTGAGACCTCAAGGCTAAATCTTGTTAGCATCCGGGGCCAGGTGTCCAAATACGAAAATTCATTCTTTTAAAAATCTATGAACACGTGATAAGAAAAATGGTACTAACTGTACTAATAGCATTGTGCATTTTATCATGTTTGGGATTCTAAAGGATAAGAAACTTCTTCAAAAGGTATGTGATCATTTTATTTATATTTTTAATGCTAACATTCTGAACACTTCTAAAATATACCTTAGCTATGGTTCATTTTAAATTTTAATTAGAAGCAAACCTTGAAGAAGGAGGAAAGTAAACCTTGCAACCCAATGGCCTGATTATCTGGGGCCCCCGGAGTGGAAGTGAGGAAGGGAGAGCAGGTCGTGGTAAGCCAGTTCCCAGGGGCAGCACATGTGTCTCGGGGTGACTAACAGAGTCACCGGGCAGGAGCCTGGACTTCTCATTTCCAAAGGCTGGTTTCATAATGACCCACAGGATGGCAACTCAGAGTGGCACCATTGTGTAACACGGAGCAATCTCGTTGGGTACAAGTAAAAAGGAGACTAAGACTTCCAAGCAGGCAAGCTATAAATGCCCCAGTGGGAAACGCACATTGTGAGATCCCCTAGAACTTGGCTCTTGCAGTCAACCCGCACTATGTGTTGGAGGAATTCCAGCAGACATAAGCCATGAAGCCCTGGGTTTCTTCTTCATGTCAAATTTCTAGCAAGAAATTTTGTCCAGAGCCTGTTTTCTTTATTCTTTTGCTACTTTAATTCCAGAAATGCAAATCTACTGGGGACAAGATGACTGGGGACCAGATGATGCCCCTGAGACAGAAGGAAACAAAATGGTCAGAAGAAGCCTTAAGTAATTTCTTCTTGTCTTTGATTTTGGCTCTGTTAGTGTGTCCTTTATATCTCCCCCTTCCCTTTCTTCCTCTTTTTCTCTCAAATATGAAGGAATCAAAATGTGCCCAGGAGAGGTATTATCTGCCAGGGTAGAAGCTGTCTTTGATATAAGTCACAGAAATTCAGTTCTGTGCTAGACACACACTGTCCAGTCCCTCAGCTCCAGGGTGCAGGGTGTTTAAAGAGATTCTTTCTTACTCTAACTTGAAAGAGAGTTATTTAACATTTCTCTCATTTATCTCAATCAGTTCTTGGGTGCCGTCTGTGGTAAGTCAAAATAATTAAAACCTCTCTTTAAAAAAAAAGGGAATTGTTAAATTTTTAAAATATAACTATATAAAATAACAAATGACTCCATCTCTCCCAAGGATGTGATAAGGATCCCTGCCTGCACGAATACAAAAATTCTAACCTCATTTTATGTTTATCCAAGAGGACTGACCATGGTCAGCCAACAAAGAAAGGGTGTCAAAATAAGTTACACAGTGATTTCTGTTAGCATAAAATTAATTCAGGATGAAAGCATCCTTCCTGTAGGCCAGTGAGGCAGCACTATCAAAACTGGGACTGTCCCAGAAAATCTAGGGCAGCAACTCTAGTTTTCAAGAAATTCAGGGCAGAAATTCTATCCTCTGCTTGTGTGCATTAAAATGGAAAATTGGCTCATCTTCCTACATTGTGAATTCTTCCTCAATTACTGATTTCAAGATGACTTAAAAAAAAAAAACTGGTTCCAAGTCCATTTCTATTACTTAAGGAAAGTTTCTGAGAGGTTTTTTTTTTTTCTTTTTTTTTTTTTTCAAGAAAGAAAGGCAAGGCACGCAACATGAAAACGAACGTCTCCATTCCCACTGCACTCCTCCGGTACCGCTGCGTTAATGAAAAGGCTGAAAGTGTTCTTTACAAAACCTTCACATTTTAAAGAAGAATAAAGTTTCTAAGATTATCAACTCCCTTTAGACTAGCAGCGTTCACACTGTTTTCTCACTGAGTATGGCAAACGACTCTGAGGTAGGTTTCACTGCCATTATAAGGATAAAACTATGGAGGCACATTCTCTAAGCTAGCTTGTGATAACAAATTTATAAGTCTCCTGGCTCTCCGGGGCCTGCTCTCATTCTGCCAAAGCACAGAGGAATCTTCTGGACTCAAGGCTGTCCTCCTGCCAAATTCTGAAACGAGTCAAGTTAGGCTTCGGTGTCTTCTCTTCTTTGCCTCTCCCTGTTGGTTCCTGGCCACCTCACCTCATTCTCCAGAAACTTTTTCACAGTACGGGAATGGGAAGAGATTAGAACAAACTTCGATGTTTTTAATGAATTCTTGAAGACTGACATAAAGGCTTTACGATCGAAAGAAGCACCTCACATTGTCACAGGCCAAGCTCAGTGGAGGTGGAGAGAAGGACAGAATTACGGAAGGCGAGCTGCTGTCTGGGCGGATCCCCGAACTGTCCCCTAACCAACCAGCGAGAACGTGAAATGGTAACAGCATCAGAACCACCCCAAAAGCTGCTTTTTTGAAATTTAAACTTAATCATCCTTCCCAGAGGAGCCTTGAATTTAATCTTTGTTCCACCCAGAAAGCTCTGGGTGTGAAGCACTGGAAGCTCTGCAGTTGCGCCATGACCTCAGCACAATTCAAGAAAAAAGGAAGTTTTGTTTTTCAAGCCTGTGGCGCATAGTGAGAGTCCACACAAGCCACTTCCCACTTCTAGTTCTCCCCTGGCTGGGCAGGCGCCGAAGAGAGGGCAAAACGGGATCAACGAGGCAACGGATTAGGATGGACGGTCCACTTCACCGTCCAATCTGAAATGCCAAACGATTTTATTCTAGTCACCTAGCACAGACTCCTCAGCGTTCCTTTCTATAAAACCAGGTGAGCAATGCCTAACTGGCTGAGCTTAGACAAAGGTAACTACCATTCATTAGGGTAAGCTTTTTCAGGGTGCTATGATCCAGGGTTAGAACTTTATTAAAACTAAAATATCAAAAGAGTGATGATCCAAAGCACAGAATTTCCCTACCATTTGGAGGTTCCGAGCTTAGTCTCACTGAACACGACCTACACCTGCCACCTCTTTCCCTGCTCCTCATTCACGATCTCCAACTCCTCCACCTTCTTTCTTCTCCAGAGCATGAGCTGCCTTCTGTCGTTACCGGCTTCCCTGCCATAGACCTCAGAGGACATTCTAATGCATTCAATACCCTTCCTGACCTTCTACTGCATCTGTCTTTTCATCCCTACGCAGGTTCCTGTTGTCTGTTTCTCTGCGCTCCCACTGACGGACCATCACAGAGCCACGGCTACTAGGGCCTACTCTACATCGACACAACCTACGTGGAAGTGGGCCCATCCTGCTCTTTAACAATCCTGCAGTTCTTCCCCTTATCGGATTTTCCAAAGCTGTTGTTTTAAACCTTTTCCACTCTTCTGAACTCTTCAACGCCACCTGACCTTCTCAGAAATGTACTATCTACTGAGAAGACTGAAGGCATCTGTACTGAGTGACTGTTTCCCCCCATTAGATTGAAACTTGCTCTGTGTCACTTCCCCTAACTGCCCCGCTGTCTCCAACGGAGGATCTTTCTGCCCTTTCACGTGAGCTCTTCACACCCCCTCCTTTAAGGACTCCGATCCCTAACATCCCCCCACTTTCACTATTGCCTTTAACTCTACCTTCTTACACTTTGTGTAAGAAACAAGTTATACCTAAGCTCTCTTTCCTTCACGATCAGAACGCTAGAAAGGGTACTCTCCACCCACAGGCCTGTGTTTAAACCTAGCAATCCTCTCCCAACCCTGACCTCCACCGTTCTGAAACACGCTCACGCCCTCCCAAACACCAAGGCCAGTGGCTCTTCTTGGCCTGCGTTCTTCTTGACTCTTCTGTGGCACCTAGACTCAACACAAGCAAAACTGAAAAAAAAACGAAACTGAACTTCACATCCGTCCTCCCCTGTTTCCACCATCACTGACTGCTTTCCCATTTTGCCCAGCTAAGCCAAAACCTCTTGGTCATCACTGCCTTAACTTAGCTATCGCGCCTCCTTCCTTCCACCGTGGTCACTCCACGTCACTCAGTTCCTCCCTCGCCACTGCCGTGACAGACCGCGCCCCCAGGGAACCCCGGGTACTTCAGATAGCACCCTGCACCAGTCTCCCAACCTCCTTCCCCCTTCGCAGACCCTTACTCATCTAGCAAATAAAATTCAAATATTTTAGCCTGAGAATTGAGGCCTTCTAAGAACTGGAGTGAGCCTGTCTTTCCAGACATCGTGACCTTCCCCTCTTCATTTCATCTCACGTACTTCACATTACCTCTGAACTCGGGAGCATTCACAGCTCCCGAAGTCACCTGCGCCTTCTTACCTCCATGTGTCTGTCAGGCCAGTCCATTCACATGTAGTGTTTAACACTGGTTTTACTTACGGAAACCCTATTTTTTTTTAAAGACTTGGTAGAGATGCCATCTTCTCCTGTCTTGCTAGCTACAAGTTATTCGTTCCTACCCTGAACTTCCACACTTCATACATGCTCATGTCTTTCTTCCTCTTATTTCATGTTCTTTTAGAGTATAGTTACCTGTGTACTGGTCTCATTGTCCCTACTAGACTTCAAGTTCTTGGGAACAGTGATGATGACAATAATTGTGACAATAACGACCATCACCACAAGCTCCTACCATATTCCAGCTCTGTGAAAGAAAACTGCTTCATTTCAGCAACCCTACGGGGACTCCCTCCACTTTCAGAGATGATTAAATACTGTGCCCAAGGCCATCACCCAGAAGCGGCAGGGCCAGGACGTGAAGTGGGCTTGTCTGACTTCAAAAGCCATGCTCTTAACTATGGTGTGGTATTTCTCATCATCCATATACTTGACTGATGATGGAATAAAACACCCTCTCCGTAAGTTCTAGTAGTTGACTTAGCCAGGTTCCCCAGACTTGCGGAGCCTGCATGGTTAACACATACATTTATAGGGAGAAAACAGATAATTTAGGCTCTAACTCTTAAAGGATGATTTAAAAGATGGAACAAAGTTTTTATGCCTCAAGATTAAACAGAACATCAGGTGCCAGTGAGAGGAAAATCTGACTGCCTGGATTTGGTGGCACCTTGACCTGGTCTCCATCCCTGGAACCACTGATGTCAGTGAGACAATGAATCAAGGCCACTCCAAGAGCCTTACCTACATCGTTTACAGCACACTCAGAGAGCGCCTTCGCAATTCTGAGTTCTGAGGTTCTGACGTCAGCAGTGGGAAAACATGGTGATTGTACTCTGCTGGTAGAGTCAGCACCAACGTAAATGTGGGGTCCTATGGGACACATAAACAGGCAGATGACACAGGACACACATAGGTCCTGGTGTAAAGAAGAGCAGTGGTTGTTGCTCTCTGAACATAAGCAGCTAAGAGCTCTAATCCTTCAAGGGGAATGTCATTATACAGCTCAAATCCCATCACAACAAATACGGTTACAACAGAGATGTCTGTATGACAAAAACCCTTTCAAGCTTTGGCTGACAGCCTGTGTACTTCAAGCAATATTTGATGTGAGACTTGGAGTTCACAGTAATGGGAATTGACCTATATTTCCAAAGGTGAGATTTGAATGATTTCATCTGTAACTTCTATCCCATGACACCGTGAGTTGGAGTGATGTACCGTCTAAACCCATGAGTATAAAAACTAAACACAAAGACAGAAACAAATCAACCCTGCTCTTCTCAAAGGGCAAAATTCCTTCTTTTCATTTGGGGAACACTTAGATAAAGGGAGAAGGCTGGTTTGTGGCCTCATCTCATGGAGAGGAAAGATGGTGTAGCACAGGAAGACAGATGGACTGCGCTCAAATTTCTTTTCTACTCTGCCTCTTCCTAGCTGGATAAATGGGGCTACATTTCTTAACTTGTTCTGAGCCTCATCTGCAAAATGTGACTAATACTACCTACTTCCAAGATTTCAGTAAGAACTAAACAAGATAACATATGTAAAACTCCTACCATAGGACTTGGTACAGAGCACGGGCTCAAAAAGCCCACATCAGGCTCTCCTTTCTCTCCAAGACCGTGGATTTATGCAAACTATTTTAATGAAGTTAGTTATAAAACCCAATAAGGTTAACAAAATGTGTAGTCTCAGATATACTCTGATGAAGAGACTGCTCAGAGGAATACCGGGGGGGAAAAAAAAAGAAAGAAAATGGTAGAAGAACTAGGCCGTGCACAAGTACTCACTGATAGAGAGAAAGGTTTTTTTTGGTTAAAGACAGACATGTGGAATCCAGAGACAGAACGCAAGTAACCAGGCATCATCATAATAAATGGGCTTTGACCATTATATCAGAGGTCATTTTGAAAAGTGCTGAATAAACTGAAATTTGGAGGCACATTCTCCTGGTCAAGAACAAACTGTGGTTGTTGCTCTGGAGTGCTAGTTCACTGCCTCTGGCCCAGCTTCCTGTGGGTGTCAGTCTACATAGCGGGAGGGCCCTCACTTGCCAACTTCCCCCAGTAGGATACTAGAGAAGCCTAGTATTAAAAAACAAATTCTAGTCGTCTCCGTTTGGGAAACATGTAGGAAAACAGGGTAGGAATACGACTCAGAAAGGTTCATTTAACATTGCCCTAATTTTTGATCCTTCTGTTTTAGCTATCTAATTTCCTATTTTTCAAGTTAGGGGACAACTAAGTTTGTGGTGACAAAATTTTATAGCTGTCCTTTTGAAAACACTCTTGTGTTATACGATTATGTTCTCAGATAGAAAACGAGAGCCTTACGAACATAATCTGAAGGTGTGTCTGTTTACCTTTATAAAGTAATAAGCTTTTAAATTTCTTCAAAGGTTCTAAAAAGTCCTATCAGACCCCTGCAACTAGTACAGGGAACAAGAGATGGCCCATTTCTCCAAGCCACAGAACACCAGTGTCTTAACGATTACTGAGTCCTATCCCTTCACCTTGACAGTAAGAACGAGGCTCAGAGAAAAGTGTGTGCCGACGTTCATGTGCTCAACAATGAGCTTGCAGGAGCTCTTAGGAGAGGCTGCACAGAGATAAAATAACAGGCCACAGATATATATGAAGATACAGAGAAAAAGGAAGTATGGACTCACAGAAAGACCAAGAGACCAAGAACGGAGAAAGAACAAAATTACTAAAGCAAGGTTAAAATATCAACAGAGACTGACCAAGTGGCAGCAGAGAAAATATTTTAAATTCAGTCTGCACAGAGCTTGCAAAGGATGACTCCAATACAAAGAAGCTTCACTGTGGGACCGAGGTTTCTGACTTTTTCTATTTTAATAACTGCACCCCCACCCCCCAACATCACCCTCATCTTAAAATGGAGGCAGTTAAAAACCACCAGATTGGTACACGTGAATCTTACCACTGGTTAGGGCGTAAATCACAAGCATTTTGAAGGTGTGCTAACTATTTCAGGCCACTAGGGTGTTACTTCCTGCCGCCAAACGCATCTAAGGATGCCCATCTAGACCCCAAGAACTGACCTCCTAAAAGTGTACCCTTTATTCCTCAGACCAGTGGTATCACACTAACTGTTTATAGGGCATTTCAGGGTCCCCACAGACTATGGAAAAGTGAAATGCAATTGTAATTACATGAGCAATAATGGGGAGGTAGGAGTAGAAAGAGTTACTCCTGAAATGCAAGGCTGAGAAACACTATTCCTTTGAGAGGCAGCCACTCCATGGCAGAAGAAGAGCCTGCGCTGCCTAGAAAGTGACCTCCGAGAGCAATCACGCGCCTGGGCTGAGGCCGGCCGCGCCCCCTCCCTCCGCTCCTCCTTCCCTGCGTCCCAGGCCAGCTGGATCCACCTGCCCGAGAGGCGGGAGGGGGGCGGGGGCGCGGGGAGGAGCCGGGCTGGCCACGGGGCACAGGGGCAGCAGGCGGCTCCCACTCGCAGTTCTCCCTCCCGCGATGCCCACGACGCCCAGCGAGGCCCGCAACCCCCAGCCACCCCCAACCGCGCACACCCGCAGACTATACCTTTACTCTGGGGAGGGTTCTGACTCCGGTCCCGGAGGACGTTGATCTGGTAGACGGCTCCGTAAGGCTCAAAAAGTTCTTTCAGCTCCTTTTCCGACCAAGACCGGGGGATCTGCCCGACAAACATCTTAATGGCATCTGGGTCTGGTTGGTCTGAGTGATCCAAAGCGCCGTTCATCTTGCTGGCTGTGCCGTTACTGTCAAAAAGGGAACCGGGAGCCAGAGTTAGGGCTGCACGGTCAGGGACAGGAAGAAAAAAATAGGGGGGTGGGGGCAGGCTGAGCGGAAGGAGGAAGAAGAGGAGCTCGGGGCAAAGTGCCTAATGAGTCGTAGAAATTTGATGAACTAAAACAAAGCACAGGCACCATTAGGTTGCTCCGCGGTGGCAGCGGCAGCGGGCTCTCACTGCAAGCTGCTGCCGTTCAGCACCTCGCCTGAGCCCCGGGCAGCGCCCCGCCGGCTGTCACCCGGGGCGTGGACATCTTGCAACCCGGCTCCGGAGGCAGCTGCAAGTTAAGCGCAGGTCTCCTTCTGCAAGGCTGCCATCAACGCATCCGCAGCCTTATCAGCCTCACACTGGCTCTCGTGTGGAAAGAAAGGCAGGGCTGGATTTCGGCTGGATTTTCCCCCTTCTCCTCCCCTTTTTAGAGATTTTTGAGAGGAGAAGAGAGGTGATAATGATAAAGTCACATGAAAAGAAAATGAAACACTTGGCAGTCCGTCAGATGACTAATGCAAGATGCTGATGATGAATTTGCAGAGTGCGCGAGGCATCCATGTGTGCATCAAATTAGTACGTTGTTGCTCCTCAGAATGGAAAGTGCTCCAGCAATGCGGCTGGGTGCAGCCGATTGGCTGCCTACGCTGGAGAAAAGGGCCAGGGCGGGGAGGGGGCTCCTGTTTAAAAAGCACATTGTTTATGGGACCCATGCACAAAGGGTTTAATTCAGAGAGGCCAAGGCCATCTCAGAATCGCCTGCTTTGTGCCGGAAAAAAAAAAAATGCAACCCCAGAAAGTTGAGTTCCCGCTAAAGGACACTGAATATTTCAAATCTTTCACACTCCATAAAGCTCTCTGTATGTCTGACTTCCAGATGTTGCACTTGAGTTCTAAACAATCACACGTTTGGAAGAGAAAAGAGGAAAGTCTGCCTTTTCTTCTCCTAGCTTCAGTAAATATTTGGGGATGATACAAAGAGCATGAACATAATCCTTGACGTATCAATCTTTCTTAAGCTTTCCAAAGCCCCCATTTGGAAGAGAGAAGGCTTTTTTAGAGCTTGCAATTCTAGTCATCAACATGAAATATGATGATGATGGTGTTCATTTTTTTTTACTTGGATTCCCCCCTTTGACCTTCAGGTAAATAATAAAGCAAAACCGCACGCCCTCTTTGTCTTCCACCCTCTGAATGCCCCCTAAACCCACTGACTCTGCCAAGTGACAGGGCTGAGTGTCCTGAGCAGCATGCACTTGCAGCACTGTGCTCTTGGTTTAGCTTCTCGGCCTGTGAAGATCAAGTGCACTTAGACAAGTACAACCCTGGCAGACAAAATATCTACAGAGCCATGTCCACGATCACCCTCCAGCCCTCAGCCCAAGAGGCAGAGAAGTCAAAAAGGGCCCCACATACACTAATACTTCCCTGCAAGTGGCAGGTGTCATTCCATTCCAGTCTTGGGGTAGTAATAAGAAGGTATTCAAAATGATGGCAAATACTCTTCACTAGGACCTGGCTTTCTGTTTTACTTTTGATCTCTTACCATTTTATTTATTTTCTATCCTTGAGATAAACAAACTGTCCAACTAGAAGTACTTTCAGAGCTTTCTCTAATCAACCTTATTGTTACATAAAATGTTCTGCTAAATAAAATAGTGAGCACAAAATCTTCTTGCAACAATTTGGGTGTAATGTAATGCTTGTTTATATTAGAGATCAATGGTTATTGTGCACCTTTACTTCTTTTCAAGTCTCCCTTTGAGAATTCAATAAACACTTTAACCCCATGGAGCTAACTTTGGTGGGGTGGAGGTGACGGAGCCCTGCAGGGAGCAGAATGCAGCGTTCACAGCTCGTTGAGAGCTTAGAGTGGGGCAAGCCTTATTTCTGGGACAGGAAGGACTTGTGGTTAGTGCTGTTGACAATCAGCTAGAATGAAAAGAGGAAGGCACCGCCACTCGTCTCAGCTAACGGGGAACGGAAGTTCAGAAACTGGGCTGTTCCGTCTTGTTTGTACAGAGCAGTTAGTACAGCAGAGGAGCTAGGAGAGAGTCTACAGTACTAATGTCTATAGCTAGAATTCTAGAGGCAAGCGTTCCTTAATGTCTCTCTAAATGACAGGCCATTTTTACTTGCTCAAAAAATGCACTTACCGTGGTGCATAAAGGAGGGAAACTGAGAAGACAGCCTTCAGACCTTTGGTCTTTGTATGTTGGTGAACCCACATGTATAATCCCTCTCCCATCAGCCACACTTTAGAAAGCACTGGAGACCTCTTACCATCCAGAAGGAAGTGGCGTGTGGGACCTCAGGGCATGGGCTCCGAGTCCTGGCACACCACCTAACTGTGCCGCTTGGGCCTCAGGTTCTCCATCTGTCAAATGGGAACAGAGGCTCCAACTCTTATAGTCACGTGCTTTAGCACAGGACATGGCCCAGAATGAGTATCTAGTAAGTGTTAGCTATTTCTATTTTTAATCTCTTTCAGCTGTGATGCACTTGAAATGAGTGACCATTACCCATCTACTTTTCAATCCAACTTTTCTCATAGTATAGATGCAAACACAACTCATATCCTAACTAATAATAATAATATGTATCTTTTAATGAGCATTTATAAGCCAGATATTGTGCTAGGTGCTTTACATACATTATTTCTAATCCTTATAACAATCCTAGAGAAAGTATTATTTTCCAGATGCAAACATGTGACAAATAAGTTCCTTTCCTAAAATTACCAGCTTATAAATTATAGAAGTAGAATTCAAACCTAGGTCCAATAGGCTTCAAAGCACAAAATATTTCTAATCCATCATTTGGCCAAATACTGCATCGAGTCTGCCTTGGACTGACAGTGTAAAGCTCATGGCAAATCTATGAGAAGACAAGGCCAAGAGCAAGACCTACTGGGTCCCTGGAATTCCAATGCCAAATAAAAGGTACCAATGCAAGAAACACACACACCTGTCCTCTTTCTATCTGTGGGAAGTGCTGAACTTAGTCTGTTAAGACTACACTCTGCATTTTCTCAATAATTACAGAAGTGTTTCCATCTCCACAGATTCCCTTCCTTTCCATTCCCACAGAGTCATTAAGTGAGCAACCTCTCACCCACATCCCCTCCTAACTACTTGCATTTTGTAAACAACCATCCCAAAGATTTACATCAAATTTGCATAAAAATCCTTTCCTTAAGTAAATCCAAGGACTTCTAGGGCTTATACAAACCAACAACAACAGCACCTCTTGGGCAAGGAAAGGCTCTGTGCTGGGCAGGCGGCCCCACTGCACCCATGACCCACATGTTGCGGAGTCCCCGGCCCGATGGCACTGCAACTGCGCGGTTAACTCCATTCTAATGGGCACAAGCTCCTTCTGCTTTGGACTCCCAGCATTCTGCCTGGTGGAGGTTCATTTCTTGCAGAGATTTACTGACTTTGGTCCTCACGGGGCTGTCAGCACTGACACTTCCAAATAAACCAGAAATTGTGTGTCCAACAGTTATAAACCTTTAGGGGTACTTGCCAGAGGCCATGGAGAGCCAATGTGCTCTTCAGAGGAGTAATTATGGGAACAGATACCCTAAATTTGAGTAAGACTCTCAGTGAGATCTATTTACTAGAATCTGGTATCAGGCTTAGAAAATTAGACTAGGTCGCTTCTCTGCATTTCCCAGACGTCCTACGTACCCACTGCAGTGCAGGAATTAATTCACATTCAAACACTATTTATTGAGGGCCTACTCTTTTCTAAAAACCTTTTGTCAGGTGTCTGACATCTAATATCATGATAACTCCAGGAAGCTGAAATCATTATCTCCATTTGGAAAATAAAGTCATCGAGAGTCATGAAGGTGAAGTGACTTTTCCTATGTCATGCCCCTAAGAAGAGGTGCCTGCAGAACCTGGGCACAGTAAGATATATAGGCCAACGGTCACTGCTTAATATTCCATGGGCTCCTCTAGGGTGATGTTTCCTGTGGACTCAGTGGCCACTTGCAGGCCCTGGAAACAAGCACATCTCTGCTGGCACCAATCCAACAAACTACAAGGTCCCGAGTGCCAATTCTGCTCTCACTCTTGGCAAAGAGCCAACTCTAAGGCTCCTCCCGGACAGATGCCACATGGAAGCAGACCAGCGGGCGTTGGTGGTATCAGTCTCTGAGCCAAAAGGGAAATACAATGGCGCTCGGGGAAAAAATGAGAGTGCTGACATTTTGCTCTCAGTGCGGCACTGACCTACTTCCCTACTCCACTTTGCAGCGAGGAGAAGCAGGTCAGCGGAAGATATGCAAAATCCTCGGAGGTTCCTCTAAGCAGTAAAATACTACAATTATAATAATTGATTGAAGTGCATCGTCATTATTATTGCCATTATTAATTCCAGGACAACAAGCTTTTATAAGGCCCAGAGAATTGCAAGGCTTCTTTTGGAGAATGGAAACAAAAGGACTGATATTTTTCTTCTTTCCTTTGTTCCCTAGACAGCAACCTTCTGCATTTTATCTCCTTTATTTACATAAAAGGAAGAACAACAAACTTACAAAAGGGGTATGAGAAATGCCAAGTGGCTGTAAATAATTACATTAATGCCGAGAAAAAGACAGAAAACGCCACCTTCAGAAGATATACAAACCCCAAACCAACACAAAAAGATGCCTTGACCTGGAAAAATTCTATATAAGGATAGCTAATCTCCCTGGTACTTAATAATCTTATTATCCCCATACATTTCATCCCTTTTTTTCTTTTGTTCTGTGGAAGATCCTGCATCAGTCCTGTCCGACTCCACAGTGATGGAAATACTGCGTAATCGGTACAATCCAATATGGTGGCCACTGGTTACACACAGCTACTAAAGACTTAGAATGCGGCTAGTCCGACTGAGAAACTGAATCTTTTATTTTATTTCACTTTAAATTTAAATAGCTCTAAATGCAAATATACCTTCAGGGAGAAACTGATTAGGGTTGAGAGTCACTAAACCATTATTCCATCAGGAGGTTCTTTTGGGAAAACAGGACTAAGGTGCTCTCCAGGTGCTCCGCAGAACGCCAGTGGGCAGTGGGCTGGCGGGCCTGGGATCCAGTTGTGGCTCCGCACTGAATTAACTGTGGGATCCCCGGCACATTGTGTAACTACCCTGTACCTCAGTTTCCTCGCTTGTAAAACAAAGAGCAAAACAGTTTCCATAATGGCTCTTAAATTCAGTAATTCTACAGTTATAGTGTGGATCCAGACAATGATATAGAGAGAAGATAATTTATATAACATGACCAGTTGCCTGCAACCTTGGGGCAATTCCCTGTCTGTGTCCAATTTAGTCCCTGGGCCTCACAAGTGACTACAGAACAGGCCAGGGAGCTGACGAGGTGTCACCTACGCTGTGAGAGCAGCCTGCAGGCTCCGACAGCCGCTGAGAGGCTGGTGGCCTGGGGTTGCTGCCAGAGCATCATTTCTCTCAATTTGTGCTAATTCTTCCTAATATCCCAAACTGCAGTCCCACCATCTCAGTCAGCCGACAGGCCACTCTTTCAAAGGGCCCAGGAACTGTGTTTTAATATCACTTGTACTTAAATAATAGCACACGAAGAAACAGGCTGTGTATGGCGTTCACAGGAAAATGTCTAAGACTGCCCTGAGTGAAGGGAAAGCAGAAAGAACCTGGTGACGGGCCCAGTGCCTTCCGGCGGGCAACACAATGGGCAGGGAATCCAGCATCATGACCCGTCTCTTAACGCTGCCCATGCTGCGTTACTATTTAAGAAGGGAATGCTCTCCTCGGCTGGCTGAGGGTGTGGCACCTGGGTCAGCATCAGCTCTTTCCCACACCACGGAGAACACGCCGGAGACTTGGGTAAGGCCCCGATCAGGAGCCTCCACCCTCTGCTCTAAACTCAGCACAGACTCTCATTTAGGAAAAGGAATCAGCTGGCATCCAAACTCACGCTCTGGGAATTGCATCTCCCTTTGAAAATGCAGCATTTTGGTGTCACCGTGAAGAAAGCCTCCGTGCTCCGTGATGCCTTTCAATGGAGCACTTTTGTCACTGACTGAGCCAGCTGCATGTTAACTGCAGTGGGGTCCTGGGTTGCTGAGTGACCCTGGCAAACTCAACAAAACTCTCTGGATATGTTTTCTCCCTGGTAAGATGATGAAACCAGTGACATTCCTGTATTTACCTGTAAGGTACTGCTACCATTTATCAAGTGTAGCCAAGGCATTGCGAGTCACGGCCATGCCAGTGCAGAACGGGGCCCCACACCTCTGATGTGGGACATCTGGAGATCTGCTGAATTCACAGATGGTTCACTGGATCAAACGCTACCCCAAGTCAGCGGTTTTTCAACCTTTCTCCTCTCGCGGCACGAATAAACTAATTGTTAAAATTCTGTGGCACACCAAAAAATAGATTTTTTTTGTCGATCTCACACACAAAAAATAGATATAATTTTGATTCATTCACAACGGACAGCTATTGCTGTGTTGGCTGTTGTCATTTTTTATTTGACAATCTAAGGGGAAAAGAGGTCAGTGCCCTGACTAAATAGTCAGGTATCAGGCAGTACATGTTTTAAACATTCTTGTGGCACAAGGGTTGAAAATCACTGTCCTATCTATCTGCAGGAAGCAAAGTCTTTCTCCAAATGCTCAAATTGTAAATAAATTAGTTTGCGATCCTCTGAAGAAAAGGTTCAAGTTTCCTGGAAGTTCACTTACATGCAATATGCTCATCCCTATGCTTTGCCAAATTTTTTTTTTTTTAAGATTTTATTTCTTTTTAGCAACAGAGGAAGGGAGGGAGAAAGAGAGGGAGAAAAACGTTGATGTGCGAGAGAAACATTGATCAGTTTTCTCCTGCACGCCCCCGACTGGGGACCCGGCCCGCAACCCAGGCTGTGTCCTGACCAGGAACTGAACCAGAGACCTCTTGGTTTGCAGGCTGGTGCTCAATCCACTTAGCCACACTCGCCAGGGCTGCTTTGCCAAAATTTGAATAAAATTTTATTAAGAACGTACAGGACATCAGTTTCATTCACAGACAAGGAAGAAAGGACATGTCTGTGACGGCACTCTGGTGGGTTGCTGGGGTTAATGTTGGGCGGTATTGGTTGGAGGCCTAAAAGCTACACAGATGCTACTCAGCTTAGGATGGGGCTACATTCTGATAAACCCACCCTAGGTTGAAAATCTCATAAAGTTGAAAAAGCACTTAATATACCTAACCTAGTGAACATCGCAGCTTAGCCCAGCCTAACTTAACTGTGCCCAGAACACATGTATTAGCTACTGTTGGACAAAACAACTAAGGCAAAGCCTACTTTATAGTAAAGTGCTGAACATCTCAAGTAATTTATTATGCATATTGCTTTCACACCACCATAAAGCTGAAAGATCTGAAGTCGAACCATCATGAGTCAGGGGATATCCGTACAGTTGTTTATGAGGGTGAAATGCAATGGTTTTCCTGCAGAGAAGGCTGCAAAACACAGGGCTTCCGGCTCACCAAGCAAAATGGAAACCTTATTACCTTGCCTCTACTTGACTGCTAGTAAAAGGCAGAAAGCTGGAAACCCCCCACAAAGAAGTAAATTTGGAGGCATCCGGGGGGGACCTAAAGTCTGAACCCACAGTAACACTCACTGTGAAGGCAGTGAGGGATTGGCCCTGGACAGGCTCTGTCAAGGGAACTCATTGCCTTGGGTGATTTATCAGAAATAGTTCAGTGGACTTCAGAGCAGAGCAGAAGGCATTTGCACAGGGACAGGTTTCTTAGATGAACTTTTAGAAATGGCAACAGGGAAATAATAATCACACAGAAGATTTATATCGGGCTTCACATTCTGCAAGTGCTCCAGGAGCTCACATTAATTAATCCTCTGCCTACAGCTGAGGTCAGGATTACTGCCCCCACTTTACAGATGGTGAAAGGAGGGGAGACAGAGCCACGTGGCTCTGGGTGGACACCCCCTCTATGTGTAGCTGGAAGACACCAAAGTCACGGGTTTGCTTGGGCAAGTACTTGTAAACAGCCCTCTGGATGACGAAGAAGACACCAGTTTGTCCCCTTCCATCAAACAGTTCACAGTGGAAATGTGAGTCATTATGAAATACAGACAAATGTGGGAGGAAATGCAATACTGGTCTGAACTTCCCAAACTGAACATTGATTTTTACCAAAAATGTCTCCCATATTCCTATTCTAGCAGCAAATGACGAAAAGGAGGGATGTATACTTTCAGTCACAAACAACGTGGGCACGTGCTTGGTACCCTGTATCGGGGTTTTCGCATCTCTGCTTTTCAAAGCAAAGAGCGCCTGCTTTCAACTGTCTAAAATAAACAGGATTTATTTATGCAACAGAAAGCAACCGGAGAGGATTCACAACACTCTCCACTCGCTGAAGAAATACAGGTGGTAAAAGTGGATTTCAAACCCATCTAAGGTTTATTCTCACACGTAGTCAGTTTCTTGAATTTGGATTACAGTCATTGAAGACCTGCTTTATGCCAGGCATGGTGCTAGGTTTGAAGGGGAGAGCTGAAAAATAGCTAATTTATGCCCTTAAGCCACTCAGCCAATGAGAAGAGACACATATGCACAACATAAAACCCAAACACAAAGGGATACGGCCCAGAACAAAGCAATGTACACGGGGCCTGCGGTAAGCCAACAGCAAGTGACTAATTTGGCTGCAGGGACTGGCATTCAGCATTGTAAACCACACTTCATCCCTGTGGTCAAATTTTTAAATGGACTCTGAAAAAAATCAAAGGCAAAGGATGATAAGCTGTACTGTTTCACAGACCTGGCAAGGAGATGGAAAGAAAACTAAGTTAAAAAATGGGCTGTGACCAGGGTGCAGAGGCTTGAGAAAGCAGGGGCCTCCCCTCTCCCACCAGCAAGCATTTTGAGATGGGGACCTGAGCAACACCGGAGAGCACGCCTGCACACACCCACGGCTGGGCGACCTTCACACACACTGCTGGCCCTCACATTGGGGGGCACAGCCCAGCCCCCGCCCACCACTCGGTGGCAGTGCCATGAACTGGAGACCCACTGCCATCCTTAAAGCCCTAGCCATCCCCGTCTCTCCAATGTGCCGTTCATTCGCTACCACTCCTATGAAAGTCACTCCCCCGGTTCTGTCCACGCGACCCTCCAATCCGATCTTTTACTCAGTCTCATTGTATCTCAACGCCTTGAACTCAGTCTCATTGTGTCTTCAACACATTTTCTGAACAAACAGATTTAATACACCAAGAAGTCTTAACATTTGTAAAAATTAAATCACACATTACACAATTCGTCACCATTATTATAAAGAACCATGTTATCCCATCTAGTGCTGTTCCATTGAATTTGAGGGTCAATACACCTATTGCCAATGAGTTACATGCCTATTTGTCTCTAATGCCCTCTGGGTCCCCTTTTTCCGACCCAGTCACTGCCTTATTTTAGCTATCCTGATGATAAAACCATCGCAGACCTGTTCAGTGAGCTCTTTCTCCCACTTTGAACTAAAGGACAAAGACTTCACTGACCTTTGTGCTTGCCTGGCATTCAGAACTCTATCTGCTCTTCCGTTAAATATTGATTATCTGTCCATTCATTATTCATTTTATCATTTATCAATGGCAGAATTTAATCTCAGGCTGGTCTCTCTTCAACCTTCCTTTGGCCAGCCTTCCTCTGTCATTAAGTGATGTGTAATCAAGGAATACAACTTAAATTGAATGCCGGCCAAAGGCATGCAGCCAGTAGTATAAGATTTGATGCAAATGTGTGGGAGATTAGTAACATCACTGCTTCTTCCAATGGTCTGGAAAATCAAAAGTTGACAGTAAATAGGAACTAATTACTTTATATTAATGACTACAGTTTAGGTCATAAAACAGAATCCATTTGTGAAGAGATATGTGGTTCTGTAGACTAACCTATTTACTAGTTCAGATGTTTTATTTTTTCCCTGACAATGCCTTCAAGTTCACGTGTTTGTGAAATGCCAACACAACAAAGTTAAGAAATACAGGACCCCAGAACAGTCAAAATGTGTGACAGAAAGTTCCTGCTCTCATGTTATGCCCTTTAAACCCTTTGGGGAGCTTCTGAAACCCTTCTGCAAAAATTTCTTATTCTATATTGGTTTCTGAGTCTTCATTATCTGCATTTCAGAGGCACAGGAGATTAGAAGTAGCACACAGGATGGCTTGCGACAGGTGGCCCTGGAGTGACGGCTGACGTACATGAGCATCGGAATGGGCCCAGCAGTGAAAGCCCACTCAGAGCTGGGCCATCATATGTTCTCCAGAACTTCCCAGGACAGCAGCACAACAGAAAAATTAATTTGCATAACAACAATTTTAGCTCATCTAATGGGTCACACTGTGCTGCCGTGGGTCACAATCTAAGGAGGCAGGAAAATATGTAACTTATTATAAGAAGAATTCCTTTAAAATGAAACAGTAAAGAGAACTGGTGCCTTAAAGCAGTGGTCCCCAACCTATCTGGCACCAGGGAACAGGAGAGGTGTGGGGGCAGGAGGTGGAACACAGGCAGGAATGGGAGCCAGGCTTCGCCGCTGACCTCCTGCTGTGCAGCCCTGTTCCTCATCCTAACAGGCCATGCACTGGGACCAGTCCGCAGCCTGGGGCTTGGGGACCCCTGCCTTAAAGGATGAGCTTTCATCTCTACTGCAAGCTTAGCTAATAAGCCTGTCTCATTCCCCAGGGGGCTCCAGGTATCTCACATTTTACTTTCTCATTCATTGCAACACTCCCGTGAGTATTACAAGTCAAGATTTGTGTAGCATATAATTTGTTGTCATTAAGTGCAGCAACTGATTTTGCCAAGACTCTTCAGCTCTTTGGGAGTTAATTTTTGCTATCTAAGTATTCTGCTTCATTTTTACCTCTTGTTATTATCATTCTTGCTGTTCCTTGGCTAGCAGAAGTGAGGGAGGTGGGTGGGGACCTGGGCAGAAATGAGTGTTGCCTTGTAGGAGCTTGTTTTTCTAAAGTAAATTATGCTTGTTCACTGATCAAGAAGTAAACTTTAATTCTTTCTCTTCAAGACATTACAAAAGATAAGACTTGAGGCCCTGGCTGGGGTGGCTCAATGGATTGAGGGCAGGTCTGCGAACCAAAGGGTAACCAGTTCGCAGGCCCAGTCAGGGCACCTGCCTGGGGTGCGGGCCAGGTCCCCAGTAGGGGGTGTGCGAGAAGCAACCACACATTGATGTTTCTCTTCCTCTCTTTCTCCTTCCCTATCCCTCTGTTTAAAAATAAATAAGTAAAAAAAAAAAAAAAATAAGATTTGAGGTTTAAAAATTGAAAATGAAAGCCCCATAATAGATGACTAATTGTGAATTTTCTAGAATCTTTCTGTTTTGGCAAGAGAAAAGGCAGTGAGACGTTGTACTATGACTGCACTAAATTCCTACATAGCAATCCAAAACATTTGCCTCTCTGATAGTCTGCTTAAAGAAATTTGCAAAAGAATGAAAAGGAAAAACTGCCAAGTTTGTAGACTTATTCCAAGAAGACTTCCAGAATTCTATGCATGCCAGCTCATTGTGTTTGGTTCCCTACAACACAAACATACATTTGTCATGCTACAAAACTATGTACCAAAAGGCAAAGTGCAAGTGACAGTCTACTCTGCTAGTTTTTAAATCTCTAAATCACATCTTAAGATGGAATCCATACCAAACACCACATTTTGATTCAAAATTCTATAGGCCCTCTCTCTCTCTCAGAATGCCATACATTTCATTTAGCATCTTAAATCACTAATTAAAATAGGCTTTGACATATAATTTGCTTATTTCTTACAAAACACCCCATCAGATCTAACCCCCTAAACAAATAAGAATAAAAACAGGATTATGTGCTAAATTATAATGGCTGTTATTCTAAGAGGCTGAATATCATTATATCAAAATTCCCCATAGCTGACTTTTTTAAAAACCATTTCTTCATTTTTTGACACTACATCTGGCACAATGAATACAGATTTGTTTATATATCTGTCTAACTGCCTTTCCCAAACATAGCCAGATGGAGTCTTTCAAAATCAAATTAATTTCAGATTAATTCACTCTGGACCCACTCCAGTTTCATGACTCTTTGCTTTGAGGCACCAACCAAACTGATGTGAAGTCATGAACTTGGAAGGGCACAGGTTCTTCCACATCATGGGGGGAAAGGGTACAAGTGTGTGGGTGCTCCACCGGCCCAGAGAGAAACGCATCAGGCAGCACCAACCACCAGTTTAAGGTCTGATCAACATTTCACAGTGTCAAAATCACCCAGGAGGAATTTCCTTTGGGCTCCAAACAGAATCATGGTTAATTTTACATCCTATATTCATAAAGCCTTGAGATGATTCCAGTAGAAATGATCGACCTAATTACTAACATCAGAACCAACGATGTTATGGTAAACTTGCCATACACACAGAGTCAGGTACCGCACGTGACGCGGAAGTTAATTCTAAGCACCCACAGTGCGTATTCTCTATCTCTAGCTGTAGCTACTGAAGGAACTATAAACAAATGTAATCAGGCTTTGCATGCTGTCAATCTCAGTGGATGCCTTTATTATCATACTTGTTTCAATTGCAATTTGGGTTTCCATGGAGACACAACAGTCAGCTCTAGAAAATTATAAGATAAATGTCAGGCAGTGATAACGGTGTTAATGAAGCTTCAGTGACAAGCAGCTCTGTGCTTCAAATAATAAGCTTATTTCTATTAGCATATGTATAACCTGTCAAAAAAACCTGGAAGAGAATATTAAAAATTAAATACCTTTCTATTTATATTTAAGAGAGGGAAGAGACCCCTCTAGAGTGGCTTAAATTTGGTGGGTCAACCTGAACAAGAAAAAAAAATCGCTGATTTCTTGGGAAAATTAGGCACCAGCCATGGCTCTCAACAATGCTTTAGCTGACATCCAGACATGCCTTACTTTTCTCGAAAGAATTTTTTCTCATAATGTGGTTAAAGTAATCTCTTTTGTTTCTGGAAGCTAAGAGCTCAACTCATTAAGTCTGCGCTTCAGAGAAATAAATGCTACAGCCACTCTCATGATAACTGGACTGATGTACGCCACCGCTTCTGCCCGTCTGTGACGGCTCTGGCTAACTATAATTCGATTGCTAGAATCCAGAATCCAGAACCACCCTTGACTAAGTCTACAGCTAAATATGTGCCACTGTTTCACTAATACTTTCAGGTGGAAAAAAAACACCTGACAAGCACAGCTTTATGTCAGTTTCATGCATTTTGAACATACAGGTTGAGACTATGGAAATGTGAACTACAGTGCAGTTCAAGGTAAGATCCTACAAAAAGAAAGTGAAGAAAAAAATAAGTTTTATTTGGAAAAGATGCCTTAGAAAGAGAAAAAAAGATTTTATGTGGAGTTTACAATTTCTTCAAGAACATCCTTCAGGACCCTGAACAGTTAAAAAAGTGGTAATTCTACTAGTCAAAGTCTCTCCAGAAACACACGAGGAAGCCCTGTACACATGTCCTTGTCCTTCACAGTGAATGCTCTTACCTTGCCAGAGTGCCTGCCCACTATTACTTCAGTTCCTTCATTTACTAAAAAGCTGTTTACCAAGTGCGAGTAGAATATCGTCACTGTCCTTACATTTCTCACTGTTTAGTAGCTTGTCCAGCCAGAGATCCGAGGTCTCGAACAAGGTATCATTATGTTATTTTTTTTTTTTCTGGTCCGAAGTCTGGTACATATTGAAGTGACTACATGACTAGGTTTTCCTGAGGTCAGACAAGTCTTTTTGCTACAGGTCTGCATTCGGAACAGCTGGCTGCTCAGATGCCTCTCCACCTACCTCGTTGTTCAATTGCTGTAACAAAACCACCATGGGCTGGGTGGCTTATAAACAGCAAAAATTTGATTCTCACAGTTCTAGAAGCAGGAAGTCCAAGATCAAGGCACCAGCAAACTGGTGTCTGGTGAGAGCCTGTTTCCTGGTTTATAAACAGCCATCTCCTCCCCGGGTGCTCACATGGGGGCGGGGAGAGAGCCCTCTGGGGCCTCCTTTCTGTGGCACTAATCCCATTAGGAAAGTTCTGTTCTCAGACCTGATCACCTCCCAAATAGTAATACCTTGGGTATCAGGTTTCACATGAATTGTGGGGAGACACGAACATTCAGTTTATCACAGCACACTTGTTACCACTCCTGACTCCTTTCCCCCCGTTCCACTCTTCAGGAGGGAAATTAACGGGGTCCAACCCCAGGTCTGGGATATAACTAGGCCATGGCGCTAGAGTAGCAACTTCCAGTGCTGCTTTTAAGAAGTTAACTTACACAAATTCTTATTTCCCCATAAACATTTCCTTTTCTCTTTTGGAACGCTTCCTTGTAACTCCGCATGGCTGGTGCGGAAAGCTGGAGGGCTGCCTCCCCCTCTAAGGGGTGGGGGCCTCGCCCACCCTTGCCCATGGAGCACAGCAGGGTGAGGTCCAGGAGGGATGGGAAAAACGAAATGGCTTCAGCCGGATGCTCTGCTCTGGCTACACTGCTTTTCCGGAGAGGCCTTGCCTACATTCTTTCCTTCCAGACTGAATTCACCTTGAGGATGTGCAGACCCAAGGATTCGAGTTAGGGTTTGGCTCGCAGAGACAGCCCTGGGCCTCCTTTCAGTTTCAGGCTTAGCTCACAGGCACAGAGAACTTTTGGTTCCGCTCCGGCCAACAGGCAGGGGTCCCACACCACGGCTGGTGGCCCTACACAGTGGCCCAAGCTTACATTATGGTACGTCTGCAGGAACGTGAAAGCTACAGAAAACTCCAGAGTTCAAAATCCTATTCAGCTGATTCCTAAATGCAAGGAATTAATATATCCTTACCTGTAGGCAAAATAAAAAACACTACACAAACCAAAGACTATCAACAAGAACACCGGCCTGTGATATCCTCATGTACGCTCCTGTTCCGGGTGTCGTTTCTTGTTCTCCCACCCACGGAAAAGATTCAAAAGGAAGAACAATTCAAAAGCACACAAAACCCAAGGCATCGGCAATGCGCTTCTTTAATGGGACCTGCGTGGTCATCTGGATCCAGGGAATATACAAGGAAAGTCATGAGGTTTAAATTTAATAACCCAACTTGGACTACCAGACCTAAGGTTGAAAACTTTTCAGCTGTAAATCAAAGCCAAACACTATGTTACTAAAAACTGGGTGAGTAAACATCTGTGGTCATGGAAACGACGAGATTATAAACAGTATGCCTTTGTCTCATCAGTGAAATACCCTCATCTTCTAGAAACTCTCTTTTGATTAGTATTCCTTACTTCTGTTCCTCTTAAAATGTTTCACGATTTCAGATCTCTCTTGAAAGGTGATGGGGAGTCAAGTACAGAAACTGAAAAAAATCACCTGCAACTATTATTGTTGGTATTTTTAAATTATTGAAATAATTACTGTTATCCTTAATAACAATAACACGAAGCATATTACGACAGTTCTTCAATTTTAAAATGACAGCTCCAAACTGGGGCAACCAAAATTACAATCATAATTTTCCAGAATTGACAATATTTGCTAAATAGACTCCTTGAAGGGAAGGAGGTTATACACATGGGAAATAAGTAGGAGATGATCATTTAAGTGTGGCGCAGCTTTAGCAGCGAGTTCAGAAGGGAAACCCGATGAAACCCGAAAATGAACCGCCGCCTAGGTTTTTGGTTTTCCTCTCGTTTCATGCTAAGAGGTCTGCCTACCTGCAGGCAGCTCAGCTCTGGCTGTGGGGGGCCAGGGAGCAGGTGTCCCGCCATGCTTATCCCTCTTGGAAAGGGGCTCCAAGTTATCTTTTAGATTTTAGGTTTGTATGTTTTACAGATAATGTTACAAGGGCAGTCAAATACATTGAAGAGGAATTCCCAAGTCAATGAAGTCATTAAAATACTAATATGCATGAAGCCATCCAAAATAATGTAGACAGTAAACTGCTCTAAAATGTGGGCTCACAGGGTTCATGTTTATGTAAGAACAGACATACTATACTGGAAATAGTGTCACAGAGTTAGTTTAGTAACTATGCCAATACAAAGATTATAAACCACAGAAAGTGATACCAGCGCTCTTGCCTTCAGCTCCTTGTTTACTTTGAAAAATCACGATGCTTGTTTGTTTGTTTTACATAAGACTGATTGAGGGAAAGCAAAATGACTCAGATTATGTCTTGTACCACCGAAGGCAACAATGAAACAGGAACACTGCTGACACTGAAACCAAAAACCTCATCGAGGACAGAAAGATACAGAAATATTAGAAACAACAACCCAAATATGAAAATGATTCTAAATCTCCCACCCAGGGTCACATGGTATCAATTTTGGAAACCACGTTTCCCATGGGAAATATAACTGTGGGAGGTTTTCTGTGTCCAAAGAATTATGAATTTATTTAACAGCAAAAGGCATTTGGATTTTGGGAGATCAGCTGGCTGGCGAGTATACCTGAGTGAATGAACACCTGAGCACAGAGCACATTTGAATGGGGGAACCCGAGGTGATGAGGTGCCTTCCTGACTGTGGACCTACAAGAGCCACATTCTTTGAGATGGCTTGTTTTTGAAGCAGCACACAGAGCCAAAGCATCCTGATCTCCACGGACAGCTTGGCAATGGTCCACCTCCGCACAGCATGGAAAGATCTAGAAATACGAGGAACGCCAGATGTGTCCTGAAGCCACACTCAGAAAGTGCAAAGCCTCAGTGTTTATTTCAGACACTCCTTCTGGAAATCCCATCTCCTTCGGCCATGAGGCTTATGTGCATGTGTACTATATTTACAGAAAGAATCTGTTCTTCTAGAATTTTCACCTAGATGACAGAAAACCTATACGTCTGTGGTTTCAGCAGTGTGGGGAAATCAAATTACATCAGCGGATGAAGGCAAGGGATCTCCTTAATATTCACGTTAATAATTTAGGTGTGGGCGGGAGGGGTGCGGAGTAGATCAGTAGAAAGTTCCTCTGGCAAATGGGGTACTGGTGATAAATGGGCTCCAGCTCGGAGGCAGTTCACCTGTGAACCTGGAATGATGGGATTTACTGAGGCAATTTTTAATTCACTAACTGGCCATTATTGACAGGCTACTAGGGCCGTTTTTTTGGTTGGTTTTTAAGACAACAATCGATAAAAACAAGGGCAAACAGCTTGACTGGCTGGAGGGAGACCTCGCGCGCGCGCGCTCTCTCTCTCTCTTTTTCCTCCTTAATTAACAATAACATTCAAAACCCTGACAGAGAGTAATGGTGAAATAAATTATGGAACCACTTATGTATGAAGCCATACATTATTAAAACTACTCTAAATGGGTCCTTACGCTAAATAAAGATGGTCATTTTAGGAAACCAAGCATCTCAAGAATTAGGACACAACGTTATCCTGACCTGGGACATAAAGTGTGTCACTTCGCCAGGCAGCCAAAGTATCAACTGTCCTTGAGTTTTATTAGCATTTATATACATCTCTTCCGCTGGCCGAGTCTCAGCTTCAGTTATTTACAGTCGTATATTTCTGCTGGTTAAAGATAGGAGAAGGAAGCACAGTGGGCAAAATTCCTGTCTAATATTTACACTCTGCCTGTTGTAACCCGTCAGCAAAAGCAGCTGCATTTGTTCTCTATCCCGTAAATGAACCCAAGGGCCACCTTTGCTGACATCCGACCGGCCCTCCATGTGTCATTGTGTGCGGGTCTCTTTGTTGCTAAAAATGTCGATTTGAGTATGGTTGTAATACTCTTTATGTTATTAAGTTCTAATACAAAGATCTTAATGAATGCAGTTAGGAAAAGCTTAGGAGCCCCTTCCTGATTCAACCAAATCCTTGCCGTACAATTTCCACTTTCACTGCTGCTTAAGTTGCTCAAATAAACAAGAACATGTTAAGAATATTTTCTTTGGCAGCTCCAGTGGTGCTAAGCTCTAGCCTCACTTCAATGTAAAATGTACTGTAACCTAACATATGAATACCATTTCTGACACGGCAGGCCAATCATCGTTCTGGTGTGTGGCTCTCCACGGGAGCGCGTATCCTCTTTGCTGCCGAGGTGCCCACCGCCCTGCTGGGAGGAAGGAAATCTCACCACGTGGGAGGCCTGGGCACAGCGCTCCTGGGCACAGCGCTCCTTTTACACACCACGGTCAAGCGTTCATAAAAATGAATTTTCAAGTGACACCGTAACTTGAAATCTCCATGCTACGCCATGGAGATCATTATAATCAGAGCAATTTCCTCCTAATAAAATTAGCAAACAGTAATTATGTATGTTTCTGTAACTTAGAGTCTACACTCTGTGCAAGAGAAATCCACTTGCCTCTCAGCTACTGCCAGGTGATTACGAAACACTGAGCTCATCGTTTTCACAGGCTTACCCTGCTTAACAAAGATGTCCTGGTTTGCATGCACGGGGGCCACGCTCAGAAAGGCTTATGGGGACAAGCTTTGCACAAGCATTTTATTTTTTAATGACTACAGAAGCTCTTGGGGCTCATCATATTAAAAGAACAAAAAAGGGAAGCAGAATTGGTTTTTAATTACTTCTACCTCTAAAGCTAACCATCTTAAAACAAAGAGTTCTTTAAACATTCAGACACCAACTAAATAAAATGCGACTTTTTGACCAGTTTTCTGCCGGTGTCACTATTGCTAGCATGGATAGATCAGATAAATACATACACACATACATACACACACAGGACACATACACAGGACATAGTAATCTATCTTAATTCAGGTACTCATCTGAAATTCTAATCACTTTTATTAAGGCACCATTCAATCTGAGTACCAATTTGGAAATCACATTTACCATTTCGGCTCCCTCCTTTTCTTTTAAATGAACACATCCATCCTGATCCAGTTCTGTTTTTATGTGCCACAGCCTTGGGCTGCCTGCTAAACTGCCTTACTTCCTCACCCAAGAGATATCATCAGGAGACCAGACAAAGACAAGGCTATCTGGATAAACACACTTAGAGATGCAGCTGTGAGTTGTAAATGAAAGATGAACTACCTAATGACATGGAGATCAAGGTTGCTCTGGCTTCAGAAGGAAAGAATCCTAAGTATAGGAAAAACTCCACTATTAAGGAATGTGAACAGCACCAACTCACAGAACACAAGAGCATGTGGCCATTAGGGAATGATGGGATACAGTTGCATGGGACCCGAAGATATTGTTCCCCAACCCACTTTATGTGTGACTTCCTTCTCCCAGGTAGCTATGGATGGTGGGTACACAGGCCACTCAAGGGATAATAAGTAAAACAAAGTTTCTTGTCTAGATTGTAACAAAAATGTTTCTTCCCCTTTTTATTATGAAAGTTTGATTGTTCAAATTATCACAGCGTTCACCTTAAATTTACATGATGTGTATGTCAATAAAGTTGAAAAAAATTAAAATTAAAAAAGTCTGATCGTTCAGACCTGTAACATAGTTAAATCATTACTACTTTTCTTACCAATATGTGTACAGAGGCAGACATATTCCTGAGGTTACAAAAAATACCTTGGTAAGAAGCTTGATCAATTACATGTTGAGTCCTTTTGGAAAACTTCATATGAATGTATTTAAAATACTACCAGTCAAGTACCATTATTCAAATCATTCATTCTTTCAATATTTACTGAATGTCTCTAAAATACTACAAAATATATTTCTAGGAAGTGTAATGAATAGAAAAGAGGGAAGGTTTGATGCCAGCCAGACTCCAGTTCAAACCCCAGCTTTGCAGCTTTCTTGCTATGGAATCCTGGGTAAATCCTCCAGACAGAGAAAGGACACAGTGAGGCCCACCTCTGTGCTGTTACGAGGACTAGGTAAGATATTTCACAGGTCTAACCACACTTCCAAAGCGTCTAGCTGCTCTCACAGTGTTCTCCTGATTTTAAGTAAGAACTGTGCCCGGCTGGTGCAGCTCAGTGGATTGAGCGCAGGCTGGGAACCAGAGGGTCCCGGTTCGATTCCCAGTTGGGGCACATGCCTGGGTTGCAGGCCAGGTCCCCAATGAGGACCATGTGAGAGGCAACCATACATTGCTCTTTCTCCTTCCCTTCTCCTTTCTCTGAAAATAAATAAATAAAATCTTTAAAAAAATAAAAAAAAAATAAAAGACTTACTCATTATTTAAAAAAAAATACATAAAGGAGTAATACTTACCTTGTTTCTCAACAAGGTAAGCAGCTGGATATATTAGCCAGATTTTAAATGGAAGCCACATGGCCTAACATAAGCCCAAGCACCCAGAATGCTAAATAAAGCTTAACTAATACCGATCATGACGCTGAAGGAAGGAATATAAATTAAACGGCTTCTATGCTGTAGAGGCCTGGCTGAATTTTCTAAACTGGACTTAGTTTCTCTGTGGTTGAAGGGAGTTCCCTGTTCACGATTCTCTCTCTGTAGTCACCATGCATCTAGCCACAGCTCACTTCCTCTCTCTCCTTCCTGCCTCAGCATCCCACCCTTCTTCAGTAGCTGATTGGAGAATATAGATTTCCCAGAGCAATTCTACTCTTTAATATCTCCACCCCACCAATTGGTTCTATGCAAACAATTTTACCTGATTCTCATATTAAATGTAATCACTCACCAGGCAATGTGTTTGCATATGTGGGAGTCCTACATACAACCTGCTAGGATTTGCCTGGTCAGCACAAAATGCATTTCAGAGCAGCTTATGAATTCTGATGCCCCTGAAAACCTATCTGAAGTGCAGCCAGCTCTTTCAAAGATACATAAAAGTATCTCTGCCACACAGATGCCTGAGACTCATTTACAGACCAATTACAGGACTGGAGCGGCAGCAATGTTTTACATTTGCTCTGTTTTGTATTTTTAGCCCTGGCTTTTTCCTCTCGTGGATTATGGTAAATACGACATTTGCTTCCAGAACGTGGGACTCGCTGAGATCATAAAGGAAAGTGCCTAACAAGCAGATTACCTTTGGCTATTGCATTATAGGGATACCGACAGTTACGCTAAGTGGCTGGATTTAGTCATATTCAGATTCTATTAAGCTGCCTGGCCTTCAACACACAAATAAACAAAAGAGGCTTGGTGTGTAGTGTACTTCCAACTGCCTGGCCCCCAGGCGGCACATCCCTGGGCGAGCGCAGAGAAGGCCTTCAAAACAACACCCACAGCAATAACCAAATACAGCCAATATTTCTGTGAGTTTGTTCTTTCCTTCTTTTAACATTTTGTAATCTGCTTTCTCAACATCCAACCAACGAAGGAGCCAGGAGAACAAAGTAAAAAAAAAACAAAAACACTATCATTCTGCTGGGAAGTCCATACTGCCCATCAAACAGAGCCAAATATTAACAATTTTGCGTGCGGCACTGTATATAGTCCTGAAATGATGACATTCCTTATGACTTTATATCCCACGGCTAAGTCTGTTAATGCAGCATCAAACTACAATTTGTATATTTTGCCTAATTGCCCAACTGCACAAATCATTACAAGCATGATGGGAAGATTTTTTTCTTCTCTTACTTGTAAGCCTGCTGCTTTTCTGACCTTGCCATAAATTAGCGAGATACTGAGTTGTAAATCTAGAGCTGCAAATGTCTTTCAGAGGCAATTACGGTGAAACTTTGTTCCAACATTATGAAAGGTGGCATTTTCACTAGATGATGTCCATATTAAACACACCACCCGGAGGCCTCAGAGCGAACCTTAGGATGAAAAGAAAACGGAACACGCGGCTGCGCAGTAACTGTGGAGACGCTGCAAGGAGCTCAGTCCATATAGCGATGCCACTGATACACGGCAGCACCGTGAGTATATTACATTATTTAAAGAGCTGTCGCCTGCAGGTCTGTGCATTGTACGCAATAGTTTCCCCTTTTTTTCAGGAATAAGGTAAAGACCTCTTATCACTCTGAAAAAATTTTAAAAAAAGTCAAGTATAGCCTTTGAAGAGAAATAGATTTTAATAAAGATGACAATAATTTTTTTTTAAATTCTCACCTGAGGATAATTCCCCTCACTGCTTTCAGAGAGAAAGAGGGAGGGGGGGCGAGGGAGGCACTGATTGGCTGCCTTCCGCACGCACCCAGACCAGGGTCTGGGACACACAACCTAGGCATGTGCCCTGACTAGGGATCAAACCCTCAACCCTTTGGTTATGAAACTATGCTCTAACCAACTGAGCTACACCAGCCAGGGGAACAATAATTTTCTTACTTATGTGTTTAGGGGTAATCTGTAGTCACAAAAATACGTGCTCTGTGAAAATATGAATTTGAGTATTTTTTGTTAACTTGATATTTTCCCAGCTCCTAGAATGGTTCCTAATATATAACAGGTGCTCAATAGAGAGTTAATACACAAATGAGTAATAAATAATGAAATAAAAATGACACTAAATCTCCTTCTGAATGCAAGGAGAAGTTTGGTAGGACATTAAAAGTCAATACAAAGCCTAGACTAAGATGGTGCCTTGGGTAGGAATTCTGAAACGGGGAACAAAACACTGCAGGGCGTGTTAAACTGTATGTTGGAGTGAAGCACCCACGTGAGCCATGCAAGAGGTTAGAAATAAGGGGAGAGAAAAAAATGACATGCACATTAGGACACACCAACTCATCCATCTGGGGTGAAAGTGTTTCAAAACACAGATATCCTCAGTGCTGCTGAAGTTACGAAGACAGTACCGGCAAGACATACCTGGCATGAGGGAAAGTAGGCCAGCACCCGATCCAGTGTGACAGGAAAGGAAGAGCAAGCTCTGAATCTTAAGCTGCAGTGGCAGAGTCCCTAGGACCTCGGGAGAAGTGAACGTGTCTGTCTGCAGCATTTCAAGGGTTTGGAGATTTTTAATGTACTGGAACCACAATTATTAAAAATTAAAAAAACATCCAATTGAGCTGGATATCAGAATCATGAAAAAGTGGGAAAAAGAAGACCCTTCAGAATTGGTGGGTTGAGGGGTTTACCATCTCAAAACCTGAAGGGGCGTGGAGTGGAAGAGTGACAGGGATGGCAAAGGAGGTGAGGAGGGACTAAAGATGCAGGGCGGAGGGAGAATATACCTTGGCTTTACGGCAATCTCCTCCTAACTGACCTGGCCTCACAGCTCACCTGCCCATTCGTCCCATGCACCGCTGCTGACTTCTTTTTTCCTATGATATGTTTCTAAGCCCCCTTTGGTCTACAATTTCTTCAGGACTGCCCCCACACTTTTAATTTGGACATTCAAGTTCTTCACCATTGGATACAGCTGGCCATTCCAGTTCCTTTCCCATTTGCCCCACAAGAACCCTTGGGCACAGGCGTTCATATCGTGCCATCTGCTTCTGCCCATTTCTTCACTCACTTCTGCATCCTGAATATAGCTTCTTGCCACATTAATTTAAGACCCAGAGAGTGATCAATTCTTCTCCAAACTTACCACATATTTCTTGTCTATGTAAGCCATCTGAGGAGTAGTGACATTTTATATAATTTCACACCCTGTACAACTACCTCCTTATATTATTTAACAAGTAGGATAGTGTGGCCTACTATAAGGTCTGCTGCCTAAGAGTCCAAAGAACATGGTTGGAGTTGCAGCTCCATTACTTACAAACTGGGCCACAGAGCATGGGTAGGTCTGTGCTACAATCTTCCATTAATAAAATGTTGGCTGTAATAATGTGACAGATACAGTCTGCCCAGAAAGTATCCAGCCATGTAGCATGCAAAAGAGACATTTATTGAAGAAGGTACAAAACACAAGAATAGAGGGAAGGGGGGAAGGTTTTTCAGGAACATGTATAAAGGACACATGGAAAAAACCAAAGGGGGCTAGGATCAAGGGTGGGAAGTGGGATGGCTGGGGTGAGGGGAGCAGTGGGGAGAAAATGGAGACAACTGTACTTCAACAACAACAAAAAGTGTGGAAAAGAATAAAAAAGAAAAAAGGAAACAAGAAAGACATTTGCTAATTCCCAGGAGTTAATGTTAAAAAAAAAAACAAAACCCACAAAATATGAGAAATGTTGTACACAGGACAATGATGCCTCAGTCTCCTTCCAAGTAGGCACCTTAGGACCTCACACAGTTCTCCCAATAGCTATCAGCTACCTTGTCCTATTTTTCTAAATCTCACTGATGGCCTGAAATCTCTTTCCTTTCAACAGTGACTTTAATTTTGGGAAAAGCCAGAATTTGCATGCCACCAAATCTGCACTCTATGGGGGCTGAGTCACCTGGGTGATTTGATGTTTCAACAAAAAGCTCTGCACTAGATGTGATGTATGAGTGGGTGTGTTGCTGTGATGAAGCTGCCAGTCACCAGTTGCCCATAGCTGTGGCCTTCCAATTCATCCTAATAGTTTCCATGGAGGAATGTTTAAGTTTAATGCAAAATTTGATGCAGATTTGTTGCTCAACTCGCTCAGTCACTTTGAATGTGATGGCCACACAGTCACATGCTCGCTCAATGGCATCTACTGCCCCCACTGACCAGTACAGTGAAGTTGCCATTGTTCACACACACACATTCCAGTCCAGTCTCCTTGGCTACCAGGTTACACTGATGTCACACAAAGCACTGTTATATTAACAATGGCTGGAATTTTTCCAGACAGACTTTTGTATCACTGCGTTGTTTAAAAAATCAAGAGATACTGTACACGAAGTACTCTGCAAATTATTAAAACATTATATACTATACATTATGTTTTTATTTTTCTTCCCAGCTAGACTCTGAGTATCCTGAGGGTAGAACTAGGTCCAACTTCATCTGTCAAGGCAGCATCAGGATCTAAATAAATGCATCAGGAACTAAGTGAATATGCAATGATTCAGTATTTGGCACTTCAAAGTCAATAGCAAAGAGCTGGAGGAGCCAGGGCCTGTTGCTTTGTATTCCCCTGCACTCCAGGCTTGTCTAGTCTAGATTACACTAATTCATTTTCCATTTGGCTCCAAAAAATCTTTCAAGAATGTAAATCTCCCTCTACTACTCCAGCTCCTTAAAATCTTTTAAAGCTCTTTAAATAATCTGCAAGCTCTTCCGAATGATCCAGGCTTTTTAGGAACTAGCCTGTGGCTATTTCCGTACCCTTGCTTTTACCCTCAAAGTCCCTGCTCAAAACCTGCTGGTCCCAGAACAGAACCAACAGGATCTTCCATCACTGTCCCTCAGTGTGGGGCTGCCTCTCAGTTCCATGCGTTTGGCCAAATCCTATCCGACTCTCAGGCACCCCTCAGGGACTCTTCTCCCCCACGCTAGTCCCTAAGTCTAGAAGTGGTTAGGAGGCTCAGTGCTAAGTGCCACAGCAACACGCACATGACTTCCGTGGGAGGTCTGCTGACAGAGGGGCCACGCCCTCAGATTTCCGTTTCCAGAGCTTAGCACAGTGCCTGGCACGTGATGAGTGTCTAATGTTTTGTAATCAATGAAATACTCTATGGGTGAATTAAATAAACAATGTTAGTAAGCTCCATTTCAATGCAAATAAGTGATGGGGACTATTTCAGAAAATCATTGTGAATTAACAAATGCAAAGACATTAAATGTCAAACAACGAAATGTATGTGACAAGACAAAAAGAGCTCAGTATTTCATACACTTTTTCAACATTTCAAAAATTTTTTCATGATTAGAAATGAAAGGAGTCCACTCAAAGTGAATAAAACTACTGAAAAAGAGAGGTGCTTCAGGCTAAAAGGTAGATGGCGGCGTCAGCGGGGGAGTGGGGGGCGGGGGGGGGACTATTCCAGGTTCCCAGTATTTCCTAGAGAAGTACCCCAGACCACTACAATGGGCCACTCATCAAAAGATGAAGTCTGAAGTATAATTCCTGTCCTGTTGGGTATCTGAAACTGGGAAAGAAGGGTCAAAACCTATCAACTAGATTTCTGTTAAGGCAAGCTCAGTTCCTGTCCAGTATTTTTCATGATCTGACTAGTCAATGAGACTATTTTCCAAAATGTTGGGCTCACCATCACATAAGAACAGAAAATGACCATTTTTACTTTTACATTAAGTGAAATCCCAAGAAACTGTCTCCACGTTTAACCTCTTAGGAAAAAATGCAGATTGTTGGGAACCGCCCTGCCTGGTTTCAGAAGCTGTAACCCCCCATGGCTAAGGCTGAGTGAGAGACATTGGGACCATAAGCCACTAAGGAGACAAAGCTTATCTTCCTGGCAGGGGCACCACCCTTTTACTTCACCCTGTTTGGCCCAGGGTGGATGCCAATGATGGGTAAGATTCCTCAAGGGAGGGGCGACCTAAGACAGACATGGTCATGATGGGGTCACCAGGGAAGGGCTTGGGGGACTACAGAAAAAGGGGTGATGGACCCCCACTCCTTGGCTTTGACATAGCCTGAGTCCTAATTCTGTTTGGGAGAAGTCTCCCAATCTCTTGGCTGCCTTACTGCCCCTGCCTGAAACAATGCTGGAGGCGGGTGCAGCCCAGGGCAGGAACGGGCAGTTCCCCAGGGCGATCAGGCCTAAGAAAGAATGCATAAAATCCTGTGAAACCTGCTCTGCTAATACTGTCAATTTAAATGATAAGGGTCTAAACATAAAATGAGTTTGCTTCCCAAAGTTTTATGGCCCTTTGGTTATCTGACCCTGACTCAGAATAAGCCCTCACAATTCTTTGAATGTTATCTATTGTTTGATCATTACTGCCTGACGATGACTGATGAGCTTTACCTGTATTCCTGTGCAAATTAAACTCAATAAAAGCCCACTGAGGAACAGGCTCAAGGCCCTTCTCCTTTGAGAGATTGGCTACCTTTCCTCCCCAAGCAGATCGTGTCTTGGTAAGACTTATTCTCACTCATGGCAGATAGGGGAGCTCTGCAGAGCAACCCCCCACAGCAGATGAGAAATTAAAGGTGGCTTAGTCTAGAGTAGAAACAATGCCCATGAAGAGAACTAATTAGAGGTAGGTTACGATTTATTGAGTGACTGATGTATATGACTTGAGGGGGGTTGTTGAATAGAACAAGTGAATGATGAACCCTAGAACAGATGCTAGGAATGGAATGGGGGGTAAAGAATAAGTACAGTATTTGTAGAACTCAAATTTATAGGATAAAGCAAGTAACCACATGTGGGGCAGAGGGGAGAGAAAGGGAAAAAGGTAAAGCTTTTATAGGTTCTCATAACCTTGAAGACTCTCAGCACTGGGACAGAGGCAAGGCACTGCAAGGAGCGCCCAGAACACCACTGGGAACACATGCGCCCATCACACCGAAATCGTTCACAAACTTGGGCGGTAACTTCGTCCCGGAAGGTTTCACGTTTACATAAAAATCACATAATCTGCATAAAAGTTTCATACCAAAAGGTAACTGAAATACTTACTAGGAAACATCACTATGGCCCCTTTTAACACATAAGGCCATTAACATAGGGTTTTTTTAGTCACTTAAAAATAATGATGACGATGAAGAAAAGAGGAGGAAGGAGGAGGAGGAGGAGAAGAGACTCTCTATCGTCAAGGGGCCTGTTCTATCTGCGGGCCGGGACTGTCTTCGTCTTCTAGTCCCGCGGCCAAGCACAGGCCCCGGGCCCAGAAAGAACTCAACAGATACTACTGCGTGGAAAAATAAAAAACAAAAATATTCCTTACAAAGATCAATGATTCAAAAATAACCCTGAATTTTGAAAGGGTTTCTTTTCTCACTCTTTTAAAAACTATTTAAAGTATATTTTGTACAGATAAGGTTTCTTGAAATATAATTCTTAAAATTAAAAAAATTTAAAGTTACAACTAAAGCATGAGGTTTCATAAAATATGTAAAAGGATAGCAGCAAGCTATAAAATTCTGGCAATTAAAAAAACTAGATTTCAGCATAAACACAGCATTTATTCATTTCAGTTTCATTTATTCATTACGAGTAATATTCTGAGATGCATGGCATTTCTATAGGTGCTGTCTATACAGGGTAGTTAAAAAATTCTCAATGTGATGATGGCAATTCATTTTCATGACTTAAGTAATTGAGCCTATCTTTAGAGTTATTAATTATAATTGCATTACACTGTATTTCTAAAGGAAAATAGAATAAACAGAATATAATCACTATTAACACACTGTAAAAAACAGCAATTACATATTAACTCCCATCAGTTCAGTCACATATCATTGCACTTAATGTCTTCAATACGCTCCAGGACCAAGTTAAATGGAAAGCATTAACTTTCTCTCTTAGACGTGATAATTTATGGCATTTTTCAATCACAGCACCCAAGGTTCCATCTTAAATCACTATAAATTATTTAGGAGGAGGAACACGGCTTTATTTCACACACGCAAGAGATGGTCTCCTATTGAACACGTGCCATTCACTTTAGTGCCCAGGCTTCCTACAAGAAGACGAGGTTGGGTATCCATTTGAACAAAGGCAGTTCATGACACCTGCCCAAGTCTTTCTAAAATAGAAATTTCGGAAGCACGTATTCAGGCGAATCCTTCCTGTTAGATTATAAAGTCTTCGAAGGTGAGGCTCTTTCTGCTGACCACCACGGCACGCAGCACAGCCTGGTGCATTCCCTGCTCGCGGATGTGTGTCAGCAGACGGAGTGCAGGAAGAGGCACGGGACGAGCGTGTTAAGAGCTGTGTGGCTTTGACAGCACTGGCTGCTCAGAAGTGCCCCCATGTGTCAGCGGAAAGCAGGGCCTGGACGGTTCAGCCATAGGTGGGACTCCAAGGCAACATCACCACCCAGCATGGCCAGGTACCCTCCAGGACACACGCTTTTTAGCCTCAGGACAAAGGTCATTCAATCTGGTGTCTCAGCTTACATTTTAGAAATGTTCTAATATTTAACACGTAAGCGGCTCCAAGAAACAACAGCTGGTGGGGAGTGAAGATTCCATCATCATTACTGTCAACATTTCCAGGCCCGTCCGATTCCGCCTCAGTGCCGTTCACACTGCGCTAATTCTGCTCTGGCGGTTCTCGCCATCCTCAACTGAGTGTGGACGGGTTGGCATGCACACTGTAGTTACTAGATTACGCATCTGTAACTTCATACCCTCCTTTGGGCATAGATTACAAAAACACACATTTGAGGTTTGTCTCCTTAATTATAAGATTTTGGATAACTGAAAGAACATGGATAATTCTATTTTTAAAAAGTTTATCCAGGGGGAAAATGGGGACAACTGTAACTAAACAACAATAATGAAGTAATTATTATTACAGTAAAAAATTTATCCACTTGTTGAAATATGTGTAGAACTAGTTGAAAAAGACCAATTTGTTATTTTGTACAACCTAATTTGACTTACTTTTAAGGCAAAGGCACATAAAGACACTGTGGGTTCTTCTCACGAATAATAAATAATGATGGTAATAATCAGAGCTCATATTTATGGAGCGCTTAACTTGTACCAGGCCTTTGGGTAAGTGCTTAATATCTGTTAACTCACTTACTCTTTTCCGTATCTCTATCACGGAAGGACTATTACGCAGGCCACTTGACAGGCAGGAGAACTGAGTGTGAGAACTCAGCCCCACGCTGCACAGGGAGAGGCTGCCGGGAGCAGAGGCCGTGGGACTGCAGACCCGAAGTCCCGACGCCACTGCACTGACCTGGCCTCGGCCCTGCGACTCACAGCATCCAACCCAGAGAACGCGCCTCAGTTCCAACACTGAAACCTCAGGGGGGCAACGCCAGCGGAGTGACCGGAGAGCATGATGTAGACCATTTCTAACGCACTGTCGTCTACTGACCTCTTTAAAGTTTCCAAGAGAGGTTATTCCAGCTTCCTCTGCAAAGCCAACTTACAGCAGTCTCCTATCTCAAATCATGAAAACACTCTGTGGACCACACCTTTCCTTGAGTTGATGTATTACGGAACCACACGTTTTCCAAGTGGGCTTTCTTTCTCCTTGGATTTTTTTTTTTTTGTGTGTGTATATAACATGTATTTATTTTGTATATATGTTACATATGTAGGTGTATATACATACACACTCATACATACATACTGTATGTATATATGTGCGCACACACATTCACACTAGATAGCATTATGAGAAAAAATTCCTGTTTTACCTAAATATACCTGTACATAATTAGGTAATTAACTTTTGCTTTATATATGGATAACATTAAGTCCGTAGAATGGTATGGAGCAGAGGTGTGACCTCTTGTTTCAAAAATTCCAGACATTCTCTGGTACAGCAAGGAATATTTTAAGAGTGATATTAATACTGTACATTAAATTTTTTAAAACTACTAGAAGGAGGATGGACTCATGTGGAGAACATTCTAGATGGAAGAAGACGCACAGGAAAGGGGAACACCCAGGACACTGTTATCTTTAGTTCCACTCGGCAATCAATCATGCATTAGACTGTGGTTTCTTGGTGTGGTCCTGCTGTGTTATTTGACTTCTCTACTAGTATTTAACTTTGCATGTCCTGCTTTCCCAATCAGACTGTGAGATTCTCAGAGCCCAGGAACCATGGTATAGTCTCTACTACCTCAAGTGCTCAGCGGAATGCCTTTCTCCTTGGAACTGAATAAATATTTGTTAACTGGCTGAGTGACTGAACACGTTGGCTCCAGGGTTTCAGGCATCTCTGACCCTTACCGTCTGCGGCTGAGACACATTTCTAAACAAGTGTCAAGCAGCACATTCAGGCTCCATGTCTCCTTTTAAGCATCTCTCTATTCCCAGCATCTAGCAAAGTACGTGCTACATTACAGACTATAATAAACATTTGTCACGTGGTTGTAACGGTTCTCAAAGGGCCAAGAATCACCTGGGAGCTTGGTGGACATGTAAAATCTCAGGCTCCACTACCAGAGTTTGATTTTGCAGGTCTAGAGAGATATCCTGGAGTCTGCGCCACTGTGCCAAGTGACGCTGGTACTTAGACCTCAGGCCCTACTTTGACAAGCATCAGCTTCACCCTTCTGCTGCTAGGATACTGTTGGGGAAGGTCTTTGGTCAGAGCTGCCCAAGCTATTTGACCAAAATGCAGAGGAACAGTAATGATGAATTTTATAAAGCAGCTGACAGTACCCCTTGTCCTATGACCTCAAGTTTTATGATCTCTTGAGAAGGAGGAAAACATGATTGTGGATTTTATGGTATTCCTCAGGCAAGGGTATTTCTTACAGTATATTTCATGGGTATTGATAAAATTATTTTCACTTTGTGAAAAATCTGTTTGCTAAGTCATGAACTATACAGTAGAGACAAGTTGGAGCAATTCATATTTAATAAATGAGAGTTCAATTTTTTTCAGCAGGCAAAAGAAATATAATGTACAAGTCACGCACTTGGTCGAGGCTCTCCTGACTGCCATTATTTTATGTCATGTACAAAAACAAAAACAACAAAAACAAACACAAAACCTCCAAAACAAAACAAAACAATACAACACATGCCAGGGATGGGAGAAGTTGCTAAAAAGAGATATACAAGCTTAATAGTAATTGCACATAAATTATTTTAAAACAAAAAGTGAAACATCGATGCCACTGTGGGAGAAAAATGAGTATTCTCAGCTAAGAGAGGGCACCAAACAATGTCATAGCACATGACACCAGAACCAGTCAGTGCGGTGGACTTCTCGGGAGGAAAAGTGCATGGGAGTCAGGACCAGAGATTCCAGTCTCCCTCTCGGTGCCACCCTGCTCTCAAAGCACCAGTGAATGCAAACGCTTAACCTTTAGGAATTCCGTGTGGCTGCAGCAATGGGCAGCTGAGGATCAGGTTGAGAACCTAAGGTTTCTAAGAGCATTATGTGAGGCTCTGTGATTTGGACGATACCCTCTCAAGCCACTGGCCAGAGATATTTCAATTATTTGAAAGCAAAGTGTTTCAATTCAAATTACAAACACACACACCTTTTAGGTTTCCAGGTCACCCTACCTCCTCCAACCAGGAGGGCCCTGTCTGCTCGGGTGGAGGCCGGGAGGAAGGCAAGTCACCCAGCTATCCCCATTCTCTCCTCTTCTCTCCTCTTGCCGTCCTTTTCAGGCCCCACCGCCAGCAGAACTAAAACGCAGGAAACAAGCACTCATTCGTTCAGTCACCGAGGAGGTGTTTATGAAGGTCTGTGACATAGCAGGCATACTTTCCACGGTACCAGGATGATGGTGAGCTAGAGGCTCCTGGTTCCTGCCTGCCTTCACGAATACCCCTAGCACAGAGGACTGGCTCGGCCAGGGGTAATTACAGGAAACGGAAGTGCTGAAAAGAAACCCACCTGACGCCTTGGGAGTCTAACAGTGATGCCCAAGTCACGCCTCAGGGCGTCTGTCAGGGAAAAACTAGCCTGTGCCCGTCAGATACCCAAGGGGCTGCACTTCTGAGGTCACACTGGACTATCTGCTCTGCCATCGCTGGCGCTTTCAGAGCGCCCACAGCAGCCCGCCACACCCTTTCACTACGAAGAACCGCAGAACCGTGGGAGCCAACCCAGCCCTGTGAACAGCAAACTTAGCCTCCCAGGACAACGGGAGAGGAAAGTTCTCCCTGAGTGGAACACCTTTTCACCAGGTGTGAACGCTGGACTCGACCACAATGTGTCCTTCATGCGGGCCGGGGCCAACGGGGGACAGCAGGGTCCATTTCCCTTTCTAATACTGTCGTCCTTGGTTCAATACATGCAAGTATCACTGCGCGAGCGGCTCCACACCCGGTAGAAAATATCCGATACACAATTCTAACCAAAAAATACACAGAAAACCTATTTGTGCAGAGAAAAGGCGGCTGTGAAACTACAAAAAAAATGCACTGCACATGTACTGAGTTTTTCAGTCCCTGGTTAACAACTGCTCGTTTGGGGAGGGGGCATTCTTTAACCATTTCAAAGGCTTTGCAGGTTCAGTCCTAAGGAATTACTCCCCTTCCGCGAGGAATCTGTGTGTTTTACTGGACCTCCGCAGAGAGACTGGATGAGGACAGACGGGCAAGTCAGGCCAGAGGGACAGGCGTGACGTGTGCACCAGGGCGGGGAACGGTCTCTGCACAGAAGTTCCTTGGCCCTTGGAGACTGAACTTCCTGCATGAACAGGGCTGGGGTCCTCGCGGACCGTAGTGAAGATTAAATGGAGTGATATAATGTGCTTCAGAGGGCCTAGTGCACGCTTCCCTTTTGTGTTTAAGGAACACGATGCTGCCCTTCTGTTCACACGGTAACAACGCGGTCCGTAAGACTTCCCTTTCACAATCACTGCCGTTGGCACAGTTAATTGTGGTATCACTACACAGGCCTCTCAATTATAAAACATAAACTTATATTTTTGTTGTTGTTCTTGGTCCCAAAGCAGAAGCTGTTGGATCAAAGAATCAGTATTTCAATGGAGAGAGGGGACACCTGTGCAGGGATCAACACTGGAATGAGGGGCACTTACTGGCTCTACCTTTCTACGTTCCAACTATTTAGAGAATTCTGACCTAAGGCAAGAAGTCTAGGTTTTTGATATCTGTCCACTCACGGATCCAAAACCTGTTTTCCCTGGCCCCGCTCTACCTCATGCTCCACTCAGGGATCTCCTTAGGAAAGATCGGGGTGTTTGCCTTCTTCCCTGAACTTCCATGTTTCCCGCCTCGCTACTTAACGCTGGAAAGCTTGCTGGGCCGCCAGAGTAGAGCACACAGGTAGCCCCGCTGTCTTCGTCGACCTACTTACACAGCTGTATACTTTCACTCTTTAATTAATGGCATTTTCATCACTCACATTTGGCCCAGCAGTTCTGCCATCCCTCTCGTAACTCTGTAGCTGCGAGACAAATAACCATCAGTACCGCCTCTGTGATTATTCAGAGTCCTTATCTGTTCTGCCGTGAGGCTGGCAACTCCACTGGTGCCTGAACAAAGCAAGTTTCATTGCACAAATGACCAATATTTGGGATGCTTGATTAACAGTGTCCTAAGGGTCCCCTTGGTGGCCCTGTTCTTCTGTGCTCTATGACACCCTTTGGACATGTGATTAGATAACACTGTGTCACTTTTTCTCCTAGGCAGGCAGTTAGCACTGCTTTTCATTTAAGTCTTTTGCCGGTGGAGTGATTTTGCTGCTGTCAGACTGCATTATGGATATTAGATCTTGAATGAGCTGTAACTTTCTGCAACTGAAAATTTATAACACAAAGACAATTTCATTGGGCCCTGTCACTGTTTAATACACAGCCCCTGACTACGCAGGACCATGTGGGTTTCTAAGGCGCCGCCTCTACTGCCCACATGTGCTGAGTGACGAAGGTGGTTTATTCTCATTCCTTTACTGTGCTCTGGAGCCGATTCTGCTTCAGTGACCACAGAACATCCACAGTTCCTTCCCTGGATGTTCCACCCTCTTAGACACCAGACTTCTGCCCTCTCACAAGCACATCCTGCTTGTAAGGACTAGTACAAATGAAGAAACAGAAACACAATATTTAAAATCTGCCCAGGAGCTTATTTTACATGTTAGATTTTTTTACAAGAAGTAACACGGAAGATCTTGCCTTTTTCTTCCTTGTTCTTGGTTATACAATGGTGGACAGGTTTAACTGGCAGCAATATTCTTTTTTTAAAAAAATTTTATTTCTTGATTTTTAGAGAGAAAGGGGTGGGGTAGAGGAAGGTGGGGGGAGAGAGAGAGAGACAGACAGACAGACAGATGCACCAATTTCTTGTTCCACTTATTTATGCATTCATTGGTTGATTATTGTATGTGCCCTGACCAGGGATCGAATCTGCAACCTTGGCTTATTGGGATGACGCTCTAACCACTGAGCCACCCATCCAGGCAGCAGTGGATTTCTTAAAACAAAGCAGGAAGGGGACAGCGAGAAATATGAATAAAAGAAGAGGATAACTAACTTCGACACACATTTGCATACAGATATAAACTGTCCCTTCTGTTAAAAATAAAAGTTTAATCACTAATCTTCTACTCTTTTAGAGTTTAATCCATTAATGCAAGACTTAAAATTCAACATCAACCCAAAATATTACTCAAAATCTGCTATGAATTGTATCTATAAAGTAGCAGAAAACCAATTATTTTATTATGCTTGCTAATTTAGGACTGCTGGCTTTAGCCAGCTGCAAAACTAGATCCCTGGGAACACCCTTTAAATGATCTTTCTTTCATCATGAATTCCCCTCTTTCCCTGAGAAATTACCTAGGCCAACTTACTACTGAGCAGCAACCAGCTGCAAAGTATAGCCCGTGTATGACTTTCTGACTGTAGCCTACAACTGCCACCATGACGTAGCTGAGAACACGTCATCCTGCTTCACGGATCCCCATCAATGCAGGACACAGACGATCCTGGGGAGGAAGCCTGGGAATGGTGAAAACTTCTTTGTCCAAGCAGGCAAAAACATACATTGGAGAAAAGAAAGCCTCTTCAATAAATGGTGCTGGGAAAATTGGAAGGCCACACACAGAAGAATGAAACTAGATTACAGTTTGTCCCATATACAAAAATTAATTCAAAATGGTTCAAAGACCTGAAACAATAAGTAACGTAGAAGAAAACACAGGTACTAAACTTACAGACTTTGTTCTCAGAGAAGACTTTATGACTCTGGGCCCAAAGACAAGGGAAGTAAAGGCAAAAATCAATGAATGGGACTGTATCAAACTGAAAAGCTTCTGCACAGAAAAAGAAACGGCCAACAAAAAGGCAACCAACCAAATGGGAGAACATATTTGCAAACAACAGCTCTGACAAAGGGTTAATGTCCAAAATACATAAAGAACTCATACAACTGAACACCAAACGAATAAATAATTCAATTAAAAAATGGGCAGAGGACCTGAACAGACATTCTACGAAGAAGACATACAAATGGCCATACAAATGGCCTTTTCTATATGAAAAGATGCTCAACTTCCATAGCTATCAGGGAAATGCAATTCAAAACCACAGTGAGATACCACCTCACTCCTGTTAGAATGGCTGTCATCAGCAAGACAAGTAATAAGTGTTGGAGAGGCTGTGGAGAAAAAAGAACCCTCATTCACTGCTGGTGGGGGTATAAACTGGTATAGCCACTATGAAAACAGTATGGCAGTTTCTCAAAAAATAAATAATACAGTTACTGTATGACCAAGCAACCCCTCTTCTGGGTGCCTGACCCAAAACTTTGAGAACATTTATTCTCATAGATATGTGCACCCCTATGTTCACTGCAGCGTTATGATGGTGACCGAGCCATGGCAACAACTGCAGTGTGCCTCGACAGATGACAGGGCGATCATGTGGCACACATATGCAGTGGAATACGCCTCAGGCGCAAGGAAGATGAAATCCTGCCATTTGTGACAACATGGATGGACCTGGAGAATATTGTGCTAAGTGAAATACGTCAGAAAAAGTTAAGAAACACATGATTTCACTCATGCGGGATATAAAACTGACAGCAACAAATGAAAAACAGGAAAAACAAACAAAAACTCACAGACCCAGACAACAGTTTGGAGGTTACCAGAAGAGGAGTCGGGGGGCAATAAAGGGTTACAGGGGTCAAATATATGGTGACAGATGATTTGACCTTTGGTGGTGGGCACACAAGGTGATATACAGATCACAGATCATAGAAATGGACACTTAAAACCTACATAATCTTATTAACCAATGTCATCCCGATAAAGTTAATAAAAAAATTATTTTCCCACAAAACTTGTGGTGGTTGTTATTTGATATATCTGGACTTCACGACGAAGCAGTGATGAAGACTGGGGTCGAAGTCGGCTTTTACAACAGCAGAGGTGTATTAAGTGCAGGATAACCTTACTGCTAACCGAAACCTTTTCTCAGCTGGGATGATGAATCTCAGAGCTTAAAATTGGGCAGAGAAGTCCTATAAAAATGCCATGGCACTTCTTTCATGACCAGTGTACATAATGAGCCCCAGGGGGTCTCGTGCTTCTTGGTATAGCATATCCTTCATGAAACCAAACACTATAAGAGCTGCTTCCTTTACGACTTAGTTAAAGGGCACTATCATCTTTGAAACTGTCTTCCTGTCGTCTGGCTCCTGAGGCAGCACGTCAACGCCATCCGCAACTCAATTACTGTCCTGCCAAGTTTCCGAGGAAGTCAAATATTCAACTTTTCAAGCTACTTTATTGTGAAATCTTTTCAGTGTAACTGCAATTTGATGCATTTTAATCTATTTTTGTTATTTTTTTGTTTAAGAAACTGCAACTAACATGTAACAAAGGCTGAGTTCATTTTGAATGGTCAAGGAATATCCGTTAATAGGCAAATTCACTAAAATACGGTTTTACGGGTTTCACATATTTCTAACAAATGCATCAGCTTTTTCTGAGTTTCACCATTGAGTGTATAAATTAGTAGTGAAAAGGTAAAACAGAAAAAGTGACAGTGAACTAATAACAGATGGGGTTTCAACTACAATTATTTGTTTAGCATTTACAAATATACATACAGAAGTGCATAGGTATATATAAATACACATATAGGAATGTAAAGGATTGTGCTAGTAGTGATGTGGGGAATAAATATAAATCAAGAGTTTAAAAACTCTTAAAAATATGTAATCTGATGAAATATAAAAAACATTTACACTTCAGGACTCAGGGTCACTAATACAAATACATATTACAAATAAATATATACATATAAATATATATGTATACACTTCCGATTTCAGTACTTTTAAAACAATAGAGAGTGATAAATGCCACAGAAGCATAAAGGGCTTTGGGGCATCAGAGAAAGAACAAACTTCACGGCAGCAAGCGAAGAGGGAGCGGGGCCACCCTGAACACCTGACAGGTGTGACGGCTGCGGCTCCTGCCGCTAAGACAATTTTGTTCCCTAAGGGTTTAATATTAGGAAAATCTGAACTGTAACAATGCGGGCATGAGGTGTCTGTTGAAAGCACAGATGAGAACGGATGAGTAAAGAGCGAGAATGTTCCCTGGGGTACGTAATAAACTGTGCAGGCAAACACTCAGATTATTACAAGGCCGCAGCAAATAATGGTAACCACTAATGACATGTGTATCATGAAATGTGCCAAACCTCAAAGACTCACTCTGCATCCACAGATATGACTGTTTTCTTCTGTCTTCTTGCTACTACGTTACATTTTGTGTCTCAAAATCATTGCTTTAGCTCTGTGCATAATGTTAATTACCTAAAACCAAAGTTAATCCAGGGAAACCCAATTTTTTACACACGTCACCAATATTTCAACGTTTTATTCAGAAAATAGAAAAGATCACTGTGCTCTGATATCGCTACACACACACACACACGCATGTGTATTCACTTGTACGTATCAGGCTATTTTGGCGATTCTGGGGAGACGTCAAACCCCTCTCTCACCCTCCTCCGGGCGCACTGATCCCCTGTAAGGATGCTGGCCCACTGCTGACATCTGGGAACGTGAGAGTGGCCATGTGTGAGAGAAAAAGCAAGTGCTGAACTAATGCAGGGCTGACACGTGGTTCTGAAGGGATCAAAGGGTCAAGAAAAATCTACGAGAGGTAACAGAAACAAACACAGAATGGCGAACTGGAAACCCGGCACAGGCATTACTCCCCGCTCAGACACCGGCCACCACCAGTGAGCTGCCCTGACGTGGCCGCTGCTTTCCAGGCAGCGCGTTCGGGTCACTCACAGGAGGCGAGAAGCGGCTCACGCCACCGGAGAGCAAGGGCTGAACACTTTCTGTCAGACGGACAGAAGGGTCTTACTCTGAGCGATGGAGAGCAAATCTGAAGAAATACACTGAAAATTATGAGCGTTGTTGACAGAGGAATGAGACGAATGGCTGACATCGCTGGAAGCCACACAGGCCCAAAGGCTGCGATTTTACAAACAGGAAATTAGAGTACGCGCAGAATATTACTCTGAAAAATCGCAGACGTGTAAGTTAAGTTGCCAAGGAGGACATCAAAACAAACAGCATAAATGAGTTTCAGGAGACGAGTAGACACTTCAATAGGGACAGCAGGGATTTAAGGCTACAGTGACAAAGTAAGGAGGCAGGACAGTGAAACTGAGAGGTGACAGGCAGTGTGACAAAACGTTACCATCACTATTTTAATAGCATCAACTCTGGACTGCTGGGCCATTTTCGAGTAACTTAAAATGAAGAAGGTATATTATTAGATAATAGATCATCAGTTTATTACAAACGAGAGTGAATGAAGGAACTCAATCCTTCACAGGAGGAGTATTTTCAAAATTGAGTTGTGAAGGTTGAGCTCTCCTTTCTGAGCCATTCGGTTGAGTGAAATTCTCATCTTTTACCAAATTACCCGTCCCAAACCTGCCTCTCTTTACCCGTGTATCGTACTCAGGGGCGTTCTCCCCTATGGCAACACTACAAATAACAAAGGCCATTGAGTTAATTCCAATTCCTGGTTCACAAATGTTTAGATTTACATCCAAGCAAGTTAATTTTACAATCAAAAGAGAAATGACGATTCTTCCCCACCCTGAGCCCGAGTGCTGGGCAGCGCAGGGGTTTGGTCTGCTCAGCACCTGCTGTTTAACGATCAGCACTGGACTGGGGCCCAGAGGTCCTCACACTCCATTTGTGTAAGTTCTTGGCCATTTCCACCACTGATCAGGTCAATTTCAAGACAGAACCTGTTGAACCTGAAACCATCATCCTTAATGGTCCAGGTAATGGTTCCCATTAGGAAGGAAGTCATTTAGATTGAAGTAACTTGTAAAACAATGTCATGCATTACATGGGAAAATTCTGCCTTATGCTGACTGGTGACCTTCCTGTTGAAATTTCATATGTGATGACAGACTGTGAGCTCCCTGAGAGGGGGGACCAAGAAATCTCATAGGAACCACTACAGACCGAGGGCTAATTACAGTGCCTGAAATACAGTGGGCATCAACAAATACATGCTGAATAAATAAATTAAATTTCCTATTTGCCTGACATAAACAATCACTAAATGGTGGAGAATGTTAAACACTGCCATTTAATGTTACATTTTAAAATGCTGAATTAGTTTCTGTTTTAGATATGAAAAAGAGTTGAATTACATGCATATTTGTATTACAATTTATTTTCAACTGAACCACCTTAATCCCAACTCATTTCCCTCTTTATTAGGAATAAAAAAGCTAAGTGATATGATTCTTTCCTCAAACAGACACAGAAACAGTTGGAACCAATCTCGTTTCACAGGAAAGCCATCAAGGATGACAGGCACGCCCGCACTGAGTGTGTGTAGGTGTAGACACACAAATGTCGAGCCTTTCATCATTCTGAGAGCCAAGGGGGGCAGGGCAGGAGAGAGAAAAGTGGGAGAGAGGGGCTGGAGAGAGAAGACACATGTTTTCATGTTTCTGTGTATATTAGCTCTATAATTGCTTCCATGTCTCTCGACATTGTCAGAAGCAAAGCACTTCCAGACAGCGATCTGCCCGTGTCCTCATCACTGAAGAAGGCTGGCCACCGTCTGCACGGCAGGAATAGCCAATTCTTCTCCATGACAAGCGAATTTCCCATACTACTAAGAAATTGGCCCAATATGGTTTTCAGCACCAGAGACCTCACCAGCATTTCAGAGTATCACCCTCAAACTCTTACCCCTGGCCACCTATCAAAACCCTGCCTGTGAACTGCGCTCTCTAAACCTGCTGGGTATGTTTTTAGAGCCATGGCTGAGTTTTCTCAGGCCCATTGCTCTTAACCCCTTTTTCGCTTCTGATGTAGGGTGGATTTTACGGTGGATAATGAGAGGAACGGGAACAGGGTCAGAACAATAACCACACAGGGCTATTCAAAATGCTGGAAGATAGGAAACACGTGTCCTGGCAACTTGGGACGATGGCGTGTGGCCTTAGAAACTGCCCACTTCATGTACCTGAAGGTGGCCTAACAGAATGTCCTTATAGAGGACACTTCAGAGACCATGGCCCTTCCTGGTTGAAGAAGACGCCTCCTCCTTTCACATCTATGACTTTCACTCCATGGATCTGCACCCGGGGGCTGAGGCACTGGCAGGAAAAAAGGAGAAATGCCAGAGGTCACATTTATCTATGCTTGCTTTTCTTCTTTTTCTGGCCACTTCAGGGAGATTCAATTTCAGGGTTGTAAATTCTGGCCCCAGATTCGGCGACGGTACTGCCAGATCCTGGGACAGATGCTGTCCTTGCCCCTATGGGCCGCACCCTACGCAGGTCAGGGGCCCTGCCTCCAGGTTCCACAGATCAGTTATTTACTTCTTGCCAGCAATTCCAGACTTGAAAACAACTTTCTGTACTTGTGTCCAAGATAATAAGTTTCCTGAAGACAAAAATTACATTTTGTAAGCCGCTGAGCTTGGCCTTCATCAGCACCTGATGTGCACAAATCAAGCTGTAACCGACTTGCACGAGAGAGCTTTTGTCCCACATTGCTTGTTTCTGAGAGGCCCATTCATCCTGGTTTCAAAGGAGCAAGTCCAAGGGGAGGGGGGAAGGGGAGGGCCCACTCCCTCCTACAGGTTATGGAATTAGGAAGGTTCTGGAATACTATCTCTGAAGGGACTACTTTCTGAAGATGTCTGAATGGCCACAAATGAGCGGCTTGCTGTAACCCCTGTTTGGAGGGTACAGCTAGTTAGAAACTGGCACAAAGACTCAACTGATTTTACCATTTGGATTTCTGACTTTCTCTAAAAGGCAATTTCTGAACATCATAAAAGCCTTCTTAATTTGGCTCTGTATTGTGTAAGGCAGATGTCCTTGGTTACTAAACTGATTGGTAAGTGGTTTATATTACTCTAATGGTTACCACGTTATTGCAAAAAAGAACATAGTTGAGTAAGGCCACAAAGCAACGCTTCTCTTCCTCAGTACTGGGGACAACAGGATGTCACATTCAGAAAGGATGCAGATAGCCAGCCTTGGGCCTACCGCAAAGATCCATCCTCAAAAAACACTGCTTTGGGTCTTGACAGTGCTATGGTTTTCAAAACTGAATGTTCCATTCATTGGATTCTTGAAAAATATGATGGAAGGCAGGACAGAAACCAAAGGCAATTTCCAGAAACGCCTGAACCACCTGGAGTATCTCAACCTGGATGTGAAGTGCACTAAGCCTTTAAAATGACCTCACACTCTGCCATCACCCCAGGCCATTCTGTTATCTGTCAAATACGAATGAAGTACCCACCCCTCACCCTCAGTCTGCAGGAGCCCTTCCTTGTGAAGTCAACTTCCTCAATAAAAAGCATAATAATTTCCATGAAAGTCATAAAAATCTTTTCTCTTCCCTGTCATCAGAGCATTTATTTCTCTTAGCTTACTGGGCGCTATGTACTCAGAATAAGCCCTCCCAAAAAACAGTGCCTGCAAAAAGCCCCAGGGGACACCCCTCATTCAGACACAAACACATGGCAAAACCACCTTCCCCCGAGTGAAATGTCAAAGGCTCCAAGGACAGACACTAGCCTATCAGCACTGGCTAACCAGAGTGTGGAACTTGTGCTTATTTTCACGTGACTTGGCCAGTGTCTGCCTCCTCTATTTGACCATAAGCTGCTTTGAACATGAACCAGCTTTGTTCTTGTTATTTTATGTCCATCATAATATGAAGCCTGACAGTCGTAAGGCCCTAAATATTTGCTGAGGAAGGAAGGAAGAAGAAAGAGGAGGAGGAGAGAGAGACAGCAGAGAGGAAGGAAATTAGGACGCTTGTTGTAAAATAGAAAATGCTGCTTAATGGTTTGGCATTAGAAGAGTTTGCCTAATTTTTTTTGCCTAATTTCTTTCACGCAAATAGTGCCAACCTAAAAATACTCACACATCTAACATGAAATATATATTCACAGAGAGTGGCTACCCTCAGAAAACAGTGAGACAGGTCTTTAAAATTTTATACCAACCATGTAATTGGACCCATCAAGAGAGAAATTGGTTTTCTATGCTTGGAAATTGTGTGTGTGTGTGGGGGGGGGGGCTATTATTTCTGAATTTCCAAAATAGCATTTAGTTGAAAAGTCCAATTGTGCAGACTTACCAACTTCTGAGGCCAGATCGGGGTGTATGTGGGTGACTTCCGCACCCGACAGAAACACGCTTTGGTGTCTAGGTCATGGACACCACTGGCTCGAGCTCATTCACAGGCTGCGCAGCTCTCGGCGCATCTGCCAATGGTCATGTGTTAAAGCTGTTGATTTGAGAGGCACTGGTTGGCCAATCCGCACACTGTTTGAACTGCACCTGCAGTAATTTTGCACTTGAAGGACTGCAGGCCTCAGAGAGGAGCACCAGTGAAGTGTTGGTAAGAGGCTCAGCGCTATCTCTAGTGCTGCTGCAGGGCTTGCGATGGCCCTCGCACGGTAATCTAGGAAATCAAGGGCCCACAGCACCACAGTAGCTGCAGGGGCTGGGAGGGCTGGGGACGGGGGGCGGGCAGGAGGAAGAACCGGGGCCCGGATGCAGGAAGGGTAAAAGCACGGGCTCCGTGGGCTCTCAGGGCTGTGGAGCTCCCCCATTTTCCTTCAGACTTTTGAAGAGTGAGAAAGCTCCCCGAGTGGAAGCTTTCTGGAGGTGGGTCTTTGGAGGTGCTTGATATTTCAACATCAAAGATAAATTGTGATTTCTAAAATGGTAGGGAGTAATGTGTTTAAGTAATAAAAAATAAGCTTGAAGTTTAACTTTCTCTGGGTAAATACCCTCTTATTCAACAATGCTGGAAAGATCAGAAATGAAGCCACGTTAGAACGTGAAGTACCTAGAGCAAAATCCAGCAAAGTTTTTCTTCTTGAATGGGGAGTACAGGGCAAGTGGGCAGTCTGCCACCTTAGACAGACTATTTGGGGAATATCTGCTCCCTGGCATTAATAAGCAATTATCCCTTTCTTCACTGATGTGTAAATTAACAACTAAATATGCATACTTTCCACCTGCAGGTACCTATACTTTCTTGTACAGAAACTCCTTGAAGACAGAGTCCCCTGCACCTGGCAAAGGTGTCTGACAGACAACAGGTGCCCAGAGGATATCTGCTGACTTGAATGAGCCCCTCCATTCACCTGTGGAATCAGCACTGTGCCCACATCCAACTCGGTTCTGCACATGTCAGGAAAATTAACAGCTGGGAAACTGAAGCATAAAAAAGAATGTAATGGACTGTGATGGAGTTACAAGATTGTATACAATGACCAAAATGCATCAAACTGTACACATAAAATGGTGAATTCTACTTTACATAAATAATACCTTAACAAAAAAAAAGAGGAGAGAAAAATCCAAAGGCCAATTAAACAGCATGGGCCAGGACAGGGAGCAAGATATGCGGTCATTACGGAATGAGGCTGAAGGGATTTCCTTGTGTATATTAGAAATTTGTATGTTTTCTTCTATGAAAAACCTATTTGTATCACTTATCTATTCCTTTTTGGGGCTCTGAATTCTAAAATATAATTTTTAAAAGGTTTTAAATATTAAAATATATGAACTTTGTCAATAAAAAGAACTAAAGATTTATAGTACAAACATGACATTTCTGAACATGACATTTCTCCTGATATTGACAGAATTAGTTATTAATGGTTAGACTGTGTTAAGGGAAACCATAAATTTGACTGGTTGTATCATAACCATTTTTTAAAAATTGAAGACACTATGAAAGAGCCCAGGAAGAGAGTGCTTGTCCCACGCTTTCACAAGAGATTATGTCGGTCGTCCTGAATCGCAGGAGATGTCCTAGCTTGAGGGGAGGAGTGTGGCTGACACCTACTGTTCCCTAAGGAAGACAGATGGTAGTCAAGTAAAATCTGACTTTTAGGAAGCATGTCTCCTGATTTCCCCAACTCAATCTATTGCTCTATTTTATCAAACTCTACCAAATTTATCTATTCAAATTTACTTAAGATATGTAAAGTTTCAGGGGGGAAAAAAAACCAACATACCTTCCAGACCATCATACCTTCGTTAATACAAAGAGACAGGTGACAAGGTTACATGACACTGCCTTTCTGACGGATCTTCTCACTGAAAAATGATTAGTCCCCATGTAGTTTCAGCCTCGCCTGTGTATCTGGTCAACCAGACGGGGGCTCAGGAAAGTGCCTCCAGCAGCCCATTGTCTGAGCATCTCCACTCCCCTCTCTTTATGAAGTCACCCTCTGCGACAGGCAGGACACCAGGGCTCCTCCATCCTCATTTCACAGAGAGTGACAGAGAAGTTAAGTGGCTTGTGAAAGGTCAAATAACCAGCCATTGGTCAGGACCAAAATAGAATCGGCGTTTGCTGACCTCCTTGTCTCCTGCTCAGATGAATCAAGGACAAGAAAAGTGACTCCTGAGCTGTAAAATAACAGGACAGCCTTTTGATTTTCTCATCCTTGAACAGGATGAGCTAACACATCTATCTGGTTTAACATCTCTTTGGACACCCAAATGAGAGGCTATTGAATTGGTGGGGAAAACTGAAGGCCAAGAACCCAAAAGTTAGTAACTTCCACTTTTCCAGCAGCTACCTACAACCTCAAGTAAAAATTGAAGGCTGTTGTGTCTCAGTTTTGCTCTCTATGAAATGGAGACATTATGAACTACATATTGAGTATGCTAATCTTTCAACCGAAGTAACATACCCTTGGGTATTGACACTTAAAGCTTTGGGAATGGAAGATATGAATGTGGTTTCTGAGCACGCCTCTTACCATGAAAACAAGAATCAAGAATCAAGAGCTGGCAACCCCCTGAGAACGGCACACTGCCCCCTGGAGCAGGACCACCGAGGAAAGGGCTGAAAAGCCAACACTGATTTAAAACGGGGCTCACTCATCACGCAACGGGGCATGGAGCCCTCAGTCCGGCACTAACTGTCGCTCTATCACCTCTGCTGTACACATCAGGCTTGCCATAGGGCCTTATTTAATTCACAGACATGCTTATACTTCTGCAAAGCTGAAAGCTTTTAATTACTATTTGTAGAGCATCTAAGACAATTAAATGCTTCTGATTACCCTTTTGTTTTTTAAAAACATAGGAGCAGAGAGTAAACACTTCCATACAACCATTAGAGCAAAATGCCTTCTGAGGCAGAATGCTTTGAATACTTTGTGCCTTATAAAAAATGTATAAAAGGGTAGCACAGACAAAGGCTGTGAGGCGTGACACGGCCTATCACGTTGTGCATGCATGAGTTAGCTCTTACAAGATCAGAACCAGGAGCTAAGATGAATACCATTCAACCCAAGCCTGATGCGTTGGAAGTTCAGTATCACGTCGCTCAGGGTCAGCTGAAAGAGCCACTCAAACGTATCCTCTCTGGAGAGTCATGCATTTTAAAAGTATTTGAGCAAATGTGTCATTTATCACCTAGAATGAAGATTCCGGTTTCCATTTTAAGGTGAACAGCGATTGCATTTATTTCCTGATACTGTCACATCTGTGGTCTTTGTTTGTTATCATGAATGTATCACGAGTGCCCAGCATGTCCTCACATTAGTCCCAGGTCTGGAGGTGGCCACCTGGGCACCTGTAGGGAATAACAGGAAACCCGGAACCGCAAGAAAACAGCAAGGCCCCTTTGGCCACTGTCATCACCAGAGAACCAGTGGTCTTTCCGCACGATGCCTAGCCTATTTCTACAGCGTTGTACATTTTACAGAACATTTTGATTTTTGTAACATGAATAGGATTTATATCATTCTACTCATTTGGCAATGAGAGTGACTTGGAGAGGTGACCCTTCCAAAGTCACACAGCTACTAAGCATCAGAACTCAGACAGGTCTTCTAAACTAGCCTATTTGGCATTCAAAGGAATCTCTTAATGGTCTTTAAAAAAGGCGAGGGGAGAAATGTGATGTAAAGGAATAGGAGGAGCTCTATCACTGGTCGTCATGTGATTTACAAACCAAGGCTGGTTTGTAAATCACAGGATGGAAACAGGAAACAGGACGGTCATGGTCTTGAGCCAGACCACCCAGATTCAAAGGCAAGCTTTGCCATTACTAGCTGTGTGATCCTGGGCAAGTTTCTTAAGTCTCTGAGTCTAAGTTTTCTTATCTTTAAAATGAGGGAATAACAACCTACCTCATGTGACTATTATGTGAATTAAATGGGTTAACACCTGTAAAGCATTTAGAATGATATCTGCCATACAATAACTGCTCTGTGAGCACTGGGCAAGTGAATGAATAAATTATTCTACCATGATGTGTTCTTCTCTGGCTGACATAAACAACTTACTGATAAAGTTGTAACAGACATCACCTCACTGACATCTTATTAAAAGTTCCTTTTAACTAATCCTGATACTTTTCTTTGCCATAAGACCAACAGAAATACAGGGCTCTTTCCTCACTTATTTTAAAAAGTAAAGCAACCACTACAGGACATCCAACCTATTTCCCAGACTCCTAGGGTCTCTCTTCTCTCCCAGGCTTAGAAAAGCACTGACTGATTTCACCCAATAATTACATGGATTGATCAAAGGAAGAAACTCTTTCCACCAAGGTGGTCCGTCACTGGCCCCCAGACCAGTGCAACGCGGCTTGAAACCTGCAGCCCTGACCACCAGGTTTCGGTCATCCTCCCAGCTTCTGTGACCTCATAGATTTAGTATGTACATAAAAAAGATCTACTTTGAGCCCTGGCTGGTGTAGCTCAGTGGATTGAGTGTGGGCTGGGAACCAAAGGGTTTCAGTTCGATTCCCAGTCAGGGCACATGCCTGGGTTGCAGGCCAGGTCCCTGTGAGGGCCATGTGAGGAGCAACCATACATTGCTGTTTCTCTCCCTGTCTCCCTCCCTTCCCCTCTAAAAATAAATAAAAATAAAATCTTAAAAAAAAAAAATTAAAAAAAAAAAAGATCTACTTGGAGAAGATCTGGCCATTTACTGTCAGTTAAAATTGCACATGGCTTGGTCTTTGCTCTTCTGAACACGTGATCTCTAAATTTCTGTGGTCTAGAGTTCTTGCAGAGACGCAATTCAAATACATGAAGTAAAAGGATTTTAACTTCAAAATTACTAATACCATCCCACAGGATGATGGCCGTTTAAAAAATCATTTACTATTTTCCTGCACTTACCTTTTAGAAACCAGGATACAGTAGCACCACACTGGCTGCTAAAGGGAAAAAGGTCTTTTGTGCTCTGTCTTCACACATCAATCGTTAAAGCATACATGTCAGATGTATTTCGAAGAAGGGTGGTGTAAAATGCGAAAATCAACCTATTTTCCCCTCTATGATAGGGTGAAGAGGCACACATAAAATCAATTCCTATGAAAATTAGGTTTTTACTACCATTGACAACGAGGAGCACCCAACTGGATTAACAGTGGTGATGAGGAACTTGAATCTACCTTTATTTTCATCACACATTTTAGTATTTTGTTCCTTAGGTCTATTGTTTTTCCTCTGCAGCTCAGTCAAGTGTCAGCTATGACTTTTTGAGGAGCTTTGAGTAATGGGATCAGCTAATGTTCTGTACATGAAGAAACTCCATATCATTCGCTTCTCTAAAAATACGGCTGCCTGCCACCGGAGCCAATCCCCAGTGATGAATAGCTGAAGGGACGAGGAGGTCTCTAAATTTACTTCCTATCTGACAGGCCTTCAGCAGATACGGGTAATGGATCCCTCTGACTCACAAATTCGACTCCCTCCTACTACAAGCAAGCCTTCTCTTTCTGATACGAGAAAGGGCAAGGATTCTTAATGACCCAGTGCATTCCTCCCTTCCCCTTTTCAACCGCCCAACAAAAATGTGTGAACCGTCTGTAGCATCAGGCTCTCAGCAGCTGCTGGGCTGGACATAAAAAGTTGCATAAGACACACACCCTCTTCACCCATTAAAAATCCATTAGCATCTGATTTGGTGCTAGCAATCAAAAGGAAGCTGGAAAAAAATTTAATCTGTGTGTGTACACATCACACTGCTCTAGCTTCCTGACCTCCAGAGACCCACGTGGTTAATGTGCATACTGAACAAGTTGCAATGAGTTCACCTCCACACGTTTACGCAGGGAAACTGCATTCGCTGGGTGTGACGTTTGGAGTCATCCATACAAAAATGCTTATGTAGCCCCTACTATTTTCCGGAAGCTACGTGCTACCTGTTGGGAGGAACCTGGTGGTGATATAAAATGGACAGAAAGCCATAAAGTTGGTTCCCTCTGAACTGATAGCTTTAAGAAAAAAGAAACTGACGTATTGGTTGTATACTTGAGCTAATCAAAGCTTAAAATGATATGCTTTACACTAAGACTACTGCATATTCTGCTGTGGGTGTTTAGACAAGGTAACGGTTCTTCCAGAGTATAAACCCCTTTGCCAAGTCTAAGATTTTAAGGTACATTTAAAATTTCTCAGGTCTAAAGAATTAAAGGGCTTTTTGTCAACCCATTACATTGAGACAATCCCTTAATAAGAATCTTTTCTTTTCAAAACCCACCACCACCATCCACTCACTCAACCTCACACCAAGATAAGTGTCTGGCTGCGCTGAAACACTATCTGAGTACCTTCACGCCCCGTTTTGATTTATGACTCTGAGAGTGTAGCTAAGTGGGAGTGTCAACTAGTCTTAAATAGCCACAAAGCGACTTGTGACTTATCCAAATGTGATGTAATCAAAAGATTTGATACAACATCTAAAACTGTCAAATTTGCTTCAACATGCTATCTATTTACTGATACCATCAGTGTTTCTCATGAATACCCCTTCACATCTGTTTTTTCCCTCGAATTTTACATACATACTATTGGCCTATTATGCTTGTGTATATAAAGGAATCATTTCATATTCAAAACACTTTTAAAGGTCTTTCTGACCATTATTCATTCTCATTTGTTGTTTTTACTTCCACCATGTTCTGTAACCAGGCCCTGTGCTAGGCACTACAACTAGAAAGACAAATGAGAAATGGGAAATCTGTAATTGAGCTATTATATCATATTTTAAAAAATTAAGCAGGAGAAATGCGAGGAACATAATAATCAAAGCACAGAAGCATTTGCCAGAATTGAATTTGTTAGGAGTTGTTTTTGCCCAATTACTACTTTAATTGAACCATCCATAATTCTTTCCTCTTATGTTTTTCGTCCAGAGGAAGGCAGACACCAGAGGGCACACATGAAGCCAGGAGCCAGTATGCTTTCTGACAGCAGAGACTCCCTCAAGTCTATCAAAATCACTAGAAGAAGAAAACAAGAAGTGATGGTCCCAGAAAACGACACCTGTCAAATCCAGAACTTTGATCTCATCTCTCATGTTCCTGGGCCAGCTGCACAGGGAACAAGCCAGAACCCCGACTCAGTTAACTCTGCACGTGGGGGCCTCCTGGGGGACCCAGGTCAAGACAACCTGTGGTGTTGAATAAGGAAGTCTGCAGAACCCAGCTCCACCAGAAAAGCAGAGACCCTTTCCAACTCTGATGTAAGGAATACTTGCTTCCAATGCAGGACAACTATGTGGTATTATGTGGACACCATTTACCTGCCTCCCCACTGCATGTGTATTTACAGGTACAAATGTGGGAGACTGGGCTGTCTCTCCTGTCACGCTCTCTCCACCACTGTATCTGCGGCATGATGTTAATTACCGAGACAAGGCCACCGAACATTACCGTCCCGTTTCCTTCACCCTCTGATACATTTCTATATTCCCTGAACAGCCAATTAGTGATAGCACAGAATCCAGGAGAATGACTCCTATCATATCCGGTGCCCCCAATTCCCCACGCACCATCTAGCGGTGATGATAATTATATTATCAGTAATGATGATGCTGATGATGGGAATCTCAATGAATTTAAAAAAACCTAAAAAGGCCATTTTAACAGTGAGTGGAACAGAGCCTTGATTTTCTTTTTGGAAACATTTTCCAAGAAACACAAAGGGCTCATATTACCTAGACAAGAATCACCACGGCCTCTGGGTTAGAAAGCAGGTTAAAACCATCATGTTTTCAAATAAGAAGATACTGATTTACTGAATAATTAAACACTGCATTTCCTTGTTCACTGGCTTTTCCAAATACTGATAGCAAGGTGATAAAGTGGTTTTTAAGTTGGGGCACAGGCTTCAGATATGGAAAGGCAAGGCTTTTACTTATCATGACTTAAGTTTCAAAACTTCCATCACAAT
>PVJI01001355.1:0-185522 GCA_004026765.1 Micronycteris hirsuta
AAAAGAACTTTTAAAAGGGCCCTTTCTCCCCCAGAGACTCCATTTTACTGCAAAACAGAATGGCATTCCTTCCATTTGTAAAAATATATGTCGTATATGCCTTTCCTGACTTGAACAGCCCTTTCCAACCGTGTATTTGAATCTGTGAAGTCTTTGAAATGTTTAAGATAGCTCGATTAACCATGGGAAAGGCAACAACGTTAACAAGACCTTGAGCACCAAAGGCAGGCCTGAGCTGGAAAGGTCACACGAATCCCCCTTGTAATGGTGGCTTTCACGGCTACCCAAACGAATGGCTTAAAATTAACTAGCTTGGTTAATAATTCAAACCCACAGGCTGGGCAAGTTTTAACGTTTCAATGTTGGTTTACAATTAACCCAGCAACAGAGTTTTAAGGTGTTTGATTTTTAATTAGTCTATTGATTTACCAGTCTGGTTAACAATACTTTATTCCTGTGCGCTTTATTCTGTCTTCCATCCTTATTAAGAAAGAGGGATGGTTACGGCTCTTTTCTCCTCTGGACAACTCCAGGCAATGGCCCTCTCCCTCCCCTGGGGCGCAGAACCTGCCCTTGAGAACAGAAGGTGTAAAGTCGGAACACCTGGATTCTGTGGCCTTGAGCAAATGAAGGTAACCTGCCTGTGCTTCGGTTTCTTCATCTATAAAATGGGGTAAAAGCACCTACTCACAGGACCAGTGTGACCATTTAATGAGATGACTCATAAAAACCAGCGGATGAGCCCCTGACACAGACTAAGCACCCGGAGCCCTGGGCCCCTCCTTCTCTTCCTTGGTGGCTCAGAAGCTGTCTAAATTGTCAAACTGAACCTTTCAATACCTCCCTTTGCAAAACCAAGAGAACTGAGAAGGTGGTGTGCCTCGCGTCATACCTTCCTAGAACAAAACCGACAGCAGGGTCCTTTTCACTGGCAGGTTTAGGCATGTCTATTGAAAAAGGTCTGTCCAACATGCTTTATTTAGGGGACTAGACAGGCTGCGAGATGTCAAAGTCCTTGCCAAGGTCACACTGCTCAGCCGCAGGAGGCAAACAGGTCTCAGACTCCATGGTCCCTGAACTGACTGCCCTCGTATGCTTCATTCTCATCTGTCCCCCAGCTGTAAGTTATGGGCGAGGTGAGCTGGAAATGTGTGTGTCCCATGACCTGCTGCAATTCTGTGACAAAGCCAATAGTGTGGCATGACCTAGGCTTGCTGCAGGGACAGCTGTGATGTCAGTCTCAACAAAATAATTAAAAATGCTACAGAGTGCCCGGTCATTCCCACCACCAGAAGCCAATCAACAGATCAAAAGTAGGCCTGAAAAGTAGCTTCATCAGTACTTCTACAGATCGCATTAAGTGATTCTGAGATGCAGCCTAGTTTGGAAACCACTAGTCGAGGAAATCCCATCTGCAGGATAGCCTGTAACTGTTCCTGCCCCACAGATTGGTGAGAAAAGGCCAACACACCGTGATGTTTCACATCCCAGTTCCTTCAGAGAATGCTGCTCCTGCTTTCCAGAACGTTTTTCCCTTCCTTCTCTATCTACAGACAGACTATAGTCTATAGGTAAACTCCTATTCATCCTGCAAAACCCAACTAAGAAAACTCCTCTTGAGGGCCTCCCCTGACAACGCCCTTCCCGGTTCACCCACTGGCACCTGTCATCTGTCCCAAGAGCTGTGCTACCTCAGTGCCTAGTTCATAACTTCAACTTACCACTCACCTACCTAGAGCATTAATACCAACCCTGTGCTTTTCAAACTTTGTGCTATCATGACACTTTTTTACTCCTCTTAAAAAGCAAGGAACACCCAACAACTTTTGTTTATGTGTGTTTTATCTATCAATGTTCACTATATTAGAAATTAAAACTGAGACATTTTTTAAATAGGAAAAAACCACATCCCATTAGCTATCAGAACAATGACATCAACACAGGCCACGAAGCCTCTGGAAAATTCCACTGCACATTTGTGAGAGTAAAAACGGTAAATAAATTCTTGAAGTTGTTATAAAAAGAAGTTTTGGTATCACAGTCTCCTTGAAAGGGTCTCAGAAATGCCCAGGCGTCCCCAGACAACGATCTGAGAGCCATCGTTCTAATGCATTCACCTGCACATCTGTGTCTGCTGAACTCTGGGAGCTACTGGAGGGCAGGGACTGCGTCTTATGTCTTCCTGTGGTCCTGAAGCCCGGGCTGGAGACTTGCTTTAACCCTTCCCTCCCAGAACCTACCCAAGGCCCAGGAACCCCACCCAAATAACTGTGGTTCCCCCTCACTGGAGAACTTGCTACACTCCACCTCCCACCGGTCCCCAGGACCCGGCTGGAAGGGGATGGTCCAGGACTATGCTAGGGGACCCCGACCCTCTCCCAGGGTGAGCTTTCCTGCAGATAAGCAACTCAAGAGATGAGCGCTCATGCCGTTTATTTACAAGACGCTGCTTCCCAGAGAACACAGGACACCTTTCAGGCAGGGATCTGAAATCTTCTGACTTGCTTTCCTCTGATTCCCCTTTAAGGAGCCTCTGGGTCCCCAGGTTACAGAGGCCCAAGGAGGCACTGTGGACAGGGGCATTCTGGGCCCAGTGGGGGCCAGGCACAGAACCCAAGGCTTCTCGAAGGCCCGGACTCTCCCTGAAATCTCAGCAAGGCAACCTCATCATAGTGGCCTGTCCTCCTTGAAACGCCCTTAAACAAATGCCCCAAACCATATCGGTTCCATCCCTCTTCCTCTTCCAGCCACGCCCCCACCTCTGTCTACTACACACAGAGTATTTCCCACCAGCCACCAGTTTCCCATTTGCTCTCCTCATACAACTTAAAAAAAAAAAAAAAAAAAAAATCACGATTCAGGAAAACACACCCACGCATCTCGCTCACAGAACATGAAGCCATTCCCCTCAGCGTGGCTTTGTCTCTGCTCTACAACTGATCGTGGAGGGGAAGGAAAGGACTTTTTATACCAAAATGCTGCCTCATTCTTACCCCACAAGGCCTCTACCTGGGTGCGCGTTTGCAAGTCTAATGTTGATATCACTATTCGACTGTGCGTCGGAGCCTGGAACACAAGCCAAGAGCTCAGAGGATCCAAGGCAAACTCCATCTGACAGCCACAGCCCTGACGGCTGCCAAGTCTGATTGACTGGTGGGATATATTTAGCTGTGGGGGAGGCGGGGGATCAAACACTGTTGTGCCACCGAACTCAAGAACACTGTGTTGGTAACGACAGACTAGCAAATAGACAGCCAAGAGCCATTCGACTACATCATCTGGCATCCCGGGCACAGAACCCTCCTCGCCTCCGTAAACTACACAGATTTCAGAAGCCACCCACGCTATCCTGGGTTTAAAAAAAAAAAAAAAAAAAAGGCAATTAGAGTTCTGCAGCAGCAATCCCCACAATTATTCTTTGGAAATAAACAAATAAGTAAATATGATCTGTTCCTTGGCTCTCCTCCGCCTGCTGCCTTCCCGGCCTAGGACAAGCGGGATATACTGAACAAGGCCAAGGTTAAGCAGTTAAGCCTTGCACGCTGTGCTTCCATGTTTGCAGAGGGCCTGTTTTAAATCTGGCCCTCCCCACCACTAGCTGCTACAATACCTGTATGGAAATAAAAGTTAGCAGGTTTTCTCTTATTTCCTTTCTTTCAAGAGAGGGAAGCACTGAGAGGAGGGAGGTTGTCAGTTATTCATTACAGACTCCTTTGCTAGATGGTTCTTCTTTAGGGGACGGGAGAGGGGCAGAGAGGGGCCCAGCTGGGGAGTCACGCAGACTCCAGCACAGAGACCAGCTCTACCAGAAGGTGGGGACCTCGGGCAAACGGCTTTACACCCTGTTGGTCTCAGTTTACCAACTGCAAGGTCAGGAAAATAATTCCCCATCATTGGGAGGATTCGGTCATTCATTCCAAACACTTATGGAGATTCTACTACAGGCACTATGGATACAGGGGTGTCCAACCTGCAGCCCGCAGGCCGCATGCAGCCCAGGATGGCTGCGAGTGCGGCCCCCTAACACAAAATCGTAAATTTTCTTGAAACATTATGAGATTTTTTTTTGGTGATTATGTGTCACAAGGTATTTAATGTGTGGCCCAAGACAACTCTTCTTCCAGTGTGGTGCAGCGATGCCAAAATGTTGGACACCCCTGCTAGAAGATGCTGAGATACAGCCACAAATAGAATTCCAAGTTGGAAGAGAGGCTGCATGAAACGCCGACCACCACCACAAACACAGTGCATGCTCAGTGCATGGGGGCTACTCGGCCGCCAGGACCCCTCGTCTGCTCGCTCACCTCCAGCCTGCCTGATACCATTTCCTCCCTCACGAGGCCTTCGCGCGGCTCTTCCGGTACACTGCGCTTTGGAGCAGGCTACTCCCCGGTCTGCCCCGAAGGCTCTTTCCACCCCGCCTGACCTAACTCCAGCCAAGCTAAGTCGGCCCTGGATGCCTCCCAACAGATGCCCTGTACCATGCTCCCCGTCCCCCTCTGCTCTTCCCCCAGAGCACTTCTCATTAGTTATACTGATGCATGTATTTGTAGGATTATTGCAGTATCTTTCCCCCATGGTTTCCTGTGGGCTCCATGCAGGCAGAAGCCTCTTCTTCCACCCGTGAATTTCCCCTTAGCACCTAGAAAAGCAGTATCTGTCAAAAACACATATCTGTCAGTGGAATGGGTGGATGGATGGAATATCCACTTAATGGAGGTAGCCCAGCTGTCCTCAAAGGCCTCTCTTCCACCTCTAGACACATGATTCCACGGAATTAGTCCCCAGGCGTGTAAAACCACCGTGCCTCAATGTTCTCATCTTCATCATCAAGTTCTACAAAATATTCAAGACCTTCAGGTCGTTGTTTCTGTGTTTGTGTTTAATTAAGTCTCAACACAGGATACATTTCTCTGAACACAGCTGGATCTTTGGAGACGGCATTTTCTTAATGAAATAAAAGTAAACTAGGTGTGTCCTGTTAGACGGGAAGTGTCATGAGGTCTTGAAAAAGAATAAGTAAATTGAGGCTTTTGTTTTGAGCAAAATGCTGTGCCATGAAGGATTAAAGCCAGCAATACTAAAAGGGAGAGATAGATGATAGATAGAAAGAAAGATAGATAGATAGACAGATGGATAGACGGACCGATAGACAGACTGACCGCCCAGGCATCTCTAAGCAACACACCTGGGCCAATGAACCAGAAAGGTCACAGAGGCCCAAATAAATCCTACAGTTCCTGTTTTTAGGACAAGATTCAACCCCAAAAGGGAGCTTTGGGATCACAGTGAAAGGAGCTGGAGGCCGTTCAAGCCCCTCCTTCCGCCGTCAGGACCTGGTGTGGTCTCTGCTTGCAGGGGTGAGGGAGGCGATGGTTATTGTATGGGTGGAAAACGGGCTTAAATGCAAGCCCATTAGAGAAGCAGAGCCTTAATTTATCAATTAGACGCCATCTGTGGATTGTGTTCCTTGAAATAATTGTTGAATTTGACAATGCACTGCAGCTTTACAAAGTTTCTGCCATCCTTGATGCCGTTTAATTAAATTTCTGCACTTAACTTTGATTGCACTGAAAGCGCTGATGCCTTCCACAGATTGAGTTCCTTGGCCACCTGCTGTGATGGAGCCAAGCGCCCTTCCAGAGCAGAAGAAAAATATGTATTTTTCTTTTCTCTTTAAGCCTCGCCGTCCCTCAGTCTTCGCCCAAAGGGAATCGAGTCTCCTGCTGCACAGGGGAGACCGTGTCCCCAAACCCAGCCCGCAGGGCCTCCCACCCCACGCCACCTACACAAGGTCTTTCTGTTCTTTCACGGTGTCTCACAGAGACAGTTAACAAAACAGAATCCCAGACGGTTACCAAATGCAGAGAAGTGGCTTAAAATAGAACACACAATAATCGGCACAGAAAGCAACCAAGAGCACAGGTTTCAGGTGGGAACTGCTTCTGCTCCCAAGAAAGAAAGAAAGAAAATGCAGGTCAGCTCAGGGGTGGGACCCCACACCGGGAGGGGGCCTGGGGCAAGGGGTCCACACTGCCTGGTTAATCTGGAGCGATGAGCCTGGGCAATGCTGTATTTTCCAAGCACATCTGGAGGGCAGTTTCTCACCTGCCTGGTCTGAGAGAGACAACGACCCTGCCCACACCGGGCTTCCCATCAGCCTTTGTTTACTTATTCTGGGCGTGTGTGATAAAATATACGTGACTTAGAACCACCTTCCTATGTTCTGCCTCTGTACATCTGATGACCCTCAGAGAAGCGGCATCAATATTTCTCCTTCTGTGCCGGGCCTATGGCCTTTAGCAAAATGTCTTCCAGGCTCATCTGTGCAGTCGCATGGGTCAGAACTTCCTTCCTTTTTTTAAGGCTGAATACTACTCCATTATATAGATACACACTTTGTTTATCCATTCATCTGTCCACGGACATTTGGGTTGTTTCCACCTTCTGGCTATTACGAGTAATGCTGCTACGGACACTGGTGAATAAATATCCGTTCAAGTCCTTGCTTTCTATTCTTCTGGGTCCATACCCAGATGTGGAACTGCTGGATTGCAGAGTAATTCTACGTGGAATTTTCTGAGGAACTGCCACACTGTTTCCATTGCAGCTGCACCCTTTTGCATTCCCACCAGCAATGCACACGGGCTTCATTTTTGAATGGAAACTTCATAATCATGATTCATGCACTCGGGCTGAACACGGCCCTCCCCAGATCTTTTTAATACAAATATTCTATGAGGGGTATCATGGCGCGGCGAGCACTTTAGTATGAATTTTTTTCAAGTATGAAATACCAGAGGGGTGGCACGTAAGGAAAGAAAAGAACAAGGGAAAAGACCAGGCGAACAGGTGTGAAAAATCAGCTTGGCACATTTTTCTCCCTAGAACCACATGGCTCCTCTAACTCAAAACCTCAAGTTCAAAAGATTGATGGACGACAGCTCCAGAACTATAAAATAAAGTTCTCGGGAAATGCAGTCGCAACAGGCAATGGATCGTTACAACAGCCACTTATGCAAGCCGTAAACTCGCGGGGCCAACAGAACTGGGTCGGATATTCGTTTCCACAGCGGCAGGGGAGCTGGAGACCAGTCCCTTCGCCGGCTCCCTTTCCGGGTCATCCAGGGAGCGCTCATCCGGAGAAAACCAAAGGACCCTCTGTTTAGGGACTGAAGCCTGCAGTTCCCCCAGTACAAGCAAAGACTTCCCCTACCCAACACTATTCCAGAGCAAAATTAAAATTAAAATTTATACTCAATTTAAACGTCTGGTCACGACTCTGCTTCTCCAGAAGGCAATTTGGTTTCTGTATTCATTCTCTGACTACCGAGAGTCAACCTTACTTTGTTTACAAAGATCCTGCCACCGATGGCGGGGGGTTCCCTGTGCCTCCATGGGCCATCCCCACAGACCCACAGACCTGAGGCCCAGGCAGAGGGAAGGGTTGGCTCAGTTCCAGGAGGGGAAGGCAGGATCACGAGTCACGAAGGTATACCCCATTCCCAACAGCCAATTATCACCAAAACAGACATAAATTCTGGCTTTTCCAAGAGCACTCAGATTTTACATAACTTTCAGCAAAGATCATGTGCAGACTCCAAAAGGCAGTGGAAGTGCCCTGCTCCACCTGGGGTCAGGCTGACTATATACATGTATCAATCAGCCGACAAAGGGGAGGGACCTTCTTATGTTGGACCATGTGTTCCAATTTGGGGTTCAGAAAGGTGATGAACTGTTCACCACATGCACCCCGTCAGTGCAGCTGAGCTCCCCTCAGAAGGAAAGCGATGTGGGAGATGCTCCAGACGCCCCACCCACATCGTTAATATTCTACTCGTTACAATTCGTAGCAAATTTTATGGACAAGTTATAAACCGTCAGAATTAAGCAGTTCACACAGAAATCTGCAGCTTCACCTTAACCGTGCAGCACCTCCGCACCCTGTAATTAGCCTCTGCCAAATGAATATTAAGTCCTGTGGAGGGATGAGGGGTCAATTATATCACCGAATGAAGAAAAGAGAAGACACTTGTCTTGGCCTCTGGTTCTGTCTTAAATTAACTTTTAATAGGGAACAAAATGTTATATTCGCTTTTCCTGTATTCTGAAATTTTTCTTCTGTGGGAGCAATAAGATATTTTAAAAATTGAAGAGAATTGAGAAACCAGAGACGAATCACTCCATGGGCTCAAAGCTCAGTTCCAACATCTTCTCGTCACGGGTTGGCACAGGCATCAAGAAAGCGCCCCCACAGGCCAAGGCAGACTCAGGGACAAGGGCCGGTCGGCTCCCGGCCCAGAGCCCCAGACGGTGTTCCTCTCCAGGATGCCCAAGCCACCTTCTGCTCAGCCCTGTCACTCTCCTCAATGACACCAACCCCAGTAGGCGAGAGACCCTCCACCTACCACGAGGCCGAGGAAAGAGTGAGGGGAAGAATTGTTAAAGGAAAAGTTTCAACTTTTGCACTAAAACCCTTTCTGAAGTGAGGCAGGGTACAAGTTCCAATGACGCACAGAGCACACGTGTGAGGTCCAGCACACGACAGCAGCCCTGAAACGTCGGTGTGTGGAGACCCCCGGCTGGCCCCACGTGCCTGTGGACACCTGGCTCCTGAGCCCCATCCTCACGAAGCGTGGGTCCGACCTCCACGGCCTCTTTACTTGCTTCAAGAGTCCACTTCTTCACTGTGAATAAGAGCAAAGAACCTTCTGGAAAAGCATGTCTATGGCACGTCTCTGGTCCTGAACCCTGGAACACCCCCAAGGGGATTTCCGAAGAGAGAAGGTGGAGGGCGGAGCTGCCAGAATTACCTGGGAGGACGTTCCCAGAATACTCTGAGTCACAAGTAAAAATGTTGAGTGACATCATATAGTGGGTGACAAGCAGGCTAAGGCGGTGACTAGGAGAACAATAAAAAAGTAACTGAAAACTATATTCAGTGCGAAAGAAAGCAGAGTAAGTCAACTACAGAGGAAATGGCAGCAGGGGGCCCCAGGGCCCAGCAGGGCTTCCTCAGGTATTTCCCAGGGGCAGGACCCTGTAGCCTGGGGTGGTACCAGCTGGCCGCGGCCATGCAGTGGCAGGTGCAATTCCCCCAGCCACTCTGCCACCAGTTAATATTAATAATGCCACCACCAGCTTTTCCTGAGAGCGCGCTCACACAGCCAGGGTGGGGAGGAAAGGCAGTATTGGGAGGGCCGTTCTACAGATGGGAAACTGAGGCTCAGGGCGGTAAGTCCCTGTCCAGAATTACAAAAGCTGGTAGCTGGATTTGGGGCCCTTGTCTTTCTGACTTCAAGGCCCACGTACTGATTATCTCCCTTGCAAACTGGATTCCAAATAACGTTAAAATACCCACCGTGAGTCAGACCAAAAACTCGCCATACTGGAGACCCGAACGGCTTTTGACTGGAGACTCTCAGCAGGCATTTTCCCCACCTCGCACCCCAAGCACGTGAACTCGGGGCTTTCGGGAACTGCGAAGGGGGAGAAGAAGCAGAGCCCTTTCTCCAGCAATGACAGGAGAGAGGAGGGGGCAACTGCCATGGGCCAGCAGGACCACCTGTTTGTTACCTGGTCTGAAGTGAGGTCCCCATTCTCCTACCCAGGTTCTGATGGACGGCGGCACCGAGGGGTTGCGGTGGGTGAGCAGGGTTGCCCTCCATAAAACCAGTCTCCCAAGCGTTCGGAACGCCCCTCAGAGAACCCTAGTGACCTATCATCCCAGAGCTCACCTCCACTCTTCTTAAGCACATTTCCATTTCAATGTGTACGAAATTCAGTACTTCTTTTATTTGCCCTCAAATTGCTTTCCTCAGGCCTTGTACTTCTCGTAGTCACGGAATCACTGTGTGACCTTTAGTCTTTTAACCTCTCTGGGCCCATTCATCTGCACGATGAGACCTTTGACCTTGGATTTCCGAGGTCCCCTCCAAACTCTAATGATCAGGATCCCACATCCTATGTTCGCCTTATGATATACCACTTTGTTGCTCAACCAACCCGACCGCACCTTTCCGGAGGATCCTCGTACTTCAATGCCTGTCTAGGGTGACCACTGGCCCATGAGATGCCTTGGTGTAAACTAGGAAAGGATACTACGGTAGATACAGCCTTGCCTTGGAGCAAAACTTGGCTTCCAGCCCCCAGGTGATCAGAAGCCTTGTTCACTGAAACCACAGAAACAGCCGTATGTGGCAACCCTGTACCTTTCTGCTGGGCATGACTAGGACCTTGCTGCTTGTCAATTCTGCCACCAATAACAACAAACAGAGCAATTCGTATTTGTCGACTGTGTTACATGTACCAGGCACTGTGGGAACTTCTTTATTGTTTGCTTTAAATGCTACTGAGCAGACATCAAAAATACTAAAACATATATCTACACTATCAAGACAATAGAATCAACACTCATATATATACTTATGAACCCATTTAAGAGAAAAGAATTAAATTTGCCTTTTTTGAATCCCACCCATTCCTGCCTTACTCAGAGGTAACTATTATCCTGAATTATCAACAATAAATCGCTTTTATCAACAATAGCGACATGAACACTGCCGCTCCATTGTGCGGATGAGGACGGCGGGGCTTGAGAAGGCTAAACGACTTACCCAAGGCCACGGGGTTGGTTAGGACACCTCTGGGGTGCAGACACATGGGTGCCAGTTAATAATGCAACCGGGATAGACCAGGCAGTGTGGGTGAGGGGTGAATGAGGCAGATCCAGTCCCGCCCCAAGGCACCTACAGTCAGGCCGGACCCCAGATGAAGGTCCATCCGAGTGCAGAACCCTGGTTCTTGGTTCCCAGGGAATGCTGCCTCCCACCTGTTTGAAAAGCTCTCATCCAAACGGCATCTGAGGATTCTGTGGCAGGACAGCCTTCGAAGGCCAGGGGAGAGCATGACATTCTCATCCCAACATTTGAAACACACACGTACACACAGAACAAAACCAAACTCAGAAAAACAAACGCCCCCATAGGGAGAATAGCTCTACGTTTCTAAGAAAAGGCAGACTATAGTTGATGAGGCTCCAACTATAGACTTGAGTCATGAAACATGTTACCTAGCAAACACTTAACCTTAAACATCATTACAGTTTTCAGAAAAGCCTACTTTTAGCCCATGACTAGAACCACCCTGGAGAAAAATGCCCGAAGGAGTCATTCTGGTTTTACAGGTACAAAATCCTATCCAGAAAAAAAGCAAGATAAAGAAGAAGAAAAAAAAAAAACCCACGAAGGCTTTCTCACCTTCCCTTTGCCCTCAATTTTTCAATGCTGTTTTCCTTCAGGGGAGGATAGCGGCCAATCTCCGTAACCCCCTTGGAAGTCCAGCCCACTGACTTGGGGGTCTCTGAAACAACAGCCCCCACAAGCTACCTCTGGGGGCTCACATGGAAGTGCCATTTCAGAAAAAAGCAAGAAAGCACTAGCTGACCCCAGACAGGAGATGAGGATGGACAGGAATCCTGGCTGAGTTATCAGGTCAGCCAAGGTCAAAGGTAAGGCCGAACAGAGTCAGTCAAGAGAAACAGCAAAATGCCTTTAGCTCAATACCCCACCCAGCAAAAAAAGGAGAGAGATTAATTTATTAATCTGGACAGCAAGCATTTTCCCCTGAGCATTTTCTCTCCGTATTTACTGATCAAATCTTTGTGAATGAAAACACAAGCCTCTTACTGGGTAAAGAAAGACACACACAAAAAGCCCCTCAACTGAAAAATCGAGTCCGGCAGGTCGTGATTTCACCTTTGAGTGAACAGGACGCGGCCACAAAGGGCTGGAGAGGGAGCTGGTGGCGCAGCTCCCACTGGCATCACCGTTAATAAGTAAGCAGCAGCAGCCTGTGCAAAGCTCTCCTCGCCCTGGCAAGCGTGCCCACGGGGCTGAGCAAGCACGACCTGCCGCTGCCAAGAGTGCACAGGGTCTGGGGCTGGGCAGCAGAGAGTGGGGGCCCCCCGGGCGCTGCCCAAGTGCAACTATGGTAGTTGATCTGGCTCTGAAGCCCAGAATCTGTAACCAGCCCTGTCTAAGCCCCCCACTTCCTACTGTTTTTCCCACCAGTTGCAAACCCCTGCTCTGGTGGTCTTGGAGCTTAAAGCCCTCCAGAAGCTGTCACTTGGAAGACCGGAAGTTCAGAACCCTAAAGAGACTAGGTGTGCAGCCCCCCGGGTCTGTGGTTCTTAGCTGCTCTAAGAGGCAACAACCTCCTCTGCATGGAGCAAGGGGGGTCTTTGTGGCAATGAACGAAGCTGTCCTCAGGGAGAAACGGGGCCAGGCCTGCTTTGTTTCCCCGGGAAGGCCTGGATCATTAGGGAGAGAGAGAGCAGAGAGCATGCTGGCAGGGGACAAATCAGCCCGCAGAACTGGGGCAGGGTCCACTGAAGGGGAAGGGCAGCTGGGCGGGAGGGGTGCTGGTGCATCTACCAGCTCCAAAATAACCACACCAATTTGCACACGAAAAAGCAAACACAAAACCCCAAAGCCAGGACATTCAAAACAGAAAGCAGCTGCTAATCACCTGTTCAATATTTTTTTTTTCTTAAATTAGCTGCAACCAAGAATTTTCAAACTCTCAAGTACAATACACAGCTTAACATTTTCATACACCTGTAAAACCACTAAGTTAAATCCCATCACAAAAGACTCCAACTTATAAAGGAGCAGTTCAAATACAGTTCTTATCAAATACAAACAATGGAAAATGATTTAGGCAGAGAACATCAGTCACTGGAAATTAACATTTGAAAAAAAGTTTTTACATAGAAACCATCTGTGTATCTAGCTGGTGCACTCTGCTCAACCACCGGCCTAATTAAGGAACTAGGAACCAAGGCATTACATAGCAATGCATTAAGTTTCGTGTTGTCCTTTTCTTTGAGTCTGCCTGAAATCTTATCGATACAGAACGCATTGTCCCTTCCCTCTCTAAATCTAAAATGACGTCTATGTCAAATTGTTGAGACCACTTGTGGATGACAGACAAAACCCATCTTCTCCCGCCAGCATCCCCCCACCCAAGGACATCTCTGCTTGAAGTGCAGCTGGGCCAGAAAAGTATCAAGAAGAGAAAAATGAAGAGGCAGACCTACTGGGAAAGAAGTTAGGTGAAGAGGGAGAGCTGGTACGCATGGGCAACAAGGTCCAGAATTAAAATATAACGCCTTCCCCCATCACTCTTTCTCCTGAGCAAAGGATTAAAAAAGGCCAATTAACAGCTATCACCAAAATGGCGGTTTACATCTTACAAAGCACTTGGTGGATATCTCAGTTGATGCACAGAGCAATTCAGTGACAGGGAGATAAGGAAAAGAAGCCTCAGAAAGGTTAAATAGCCCATCCGGGGTCACAGAGCTAGTTAATAAGAGCCAGGCCAGCGCCTAGAAGCCAGCCAGGCACTGCCCGCATCATCGCTTCTCAACAGCTTCATCAGAGCAAGACAGGGTTTGGGCGCGGCTCTCGGAGCACGGGAACGATGGGGTCTGAACGACCCAGAAACGGCACGTGACGGTACTCCTTCATGGGCTGTGTGCTCCGAAGGTAATGACGCAGGGTTCGCTTGAGTTTTCACTGGCTCCCCAACAGGAAGGCCCCAGAGGACAAAGGGAGACAAAGGGGACACATCATTATGTCACAGACACGCGGGGCTCTGTCTGCTCAGCACCTGCCACTGGGGAACGCTGTCTCCCTCACCCCGTGCAGCTCTAATGGGACTATCGGTCAGACTCGGGTCCAAGCAACAGCGGGCTCTGTGACCCAGGCAAGGCCAACCAGAGAACTCCCCCGAAAGTGACATTCAGACGCCAAAAGAAAGCAGTAATGTTTCCACTGGAACTGCCAAGCTAATACGTGCCTCCAGGATCCCGATGGCCACCTTATCCAACTCAGAGAAAACATTTATCTACAGAAGGAGTGAATGGAGTCAACCCACAGAGGGAAGGAGAGGGGAGAGAGGAGGGACAGAGACAGACACGAGGGCATCCTGTGAGCCCCTGGAACCAACCATGACAAGGCCAGGGAAGCTTCTGGACTTCACAGTTACGTGGGCCAATACACTCCCTCTCCTCCTTGAGCTTGTTTGAGTGGGGTCATTTGAAACCAAAACAATGTTGACTTGTGACTCTTAAGACAGTGTTAAATATATACTGGCCACAGATTCCATGTTTTTCAGACTATCTCTGTTTTCAACACTCGGTTTTGTGGCCCCATAAAACCTCTCCCGCTCTTGCCTTCTAGGATTTACCCTGGCTCAGCAGCTGGATTAATCTTTTTCAACAGTTAATCATACTACATCAAGCTCTGGCTCAAATCCCTCCAATGATGTCCGACCACAATCTCCTCTTCTTGGACTTCAAGGTTCCTCTTATCTGGCCTCTTCTTCCCTCTTCAAACTCATCCCCCACCCCTTCTCCATCACACCCCCCTCCACTGCCACCACTCGGCAGAAGTCCGTTCCTGCCTCAAGACCTCCACATGCCCTGTGGCCTCACCCAGAGCTTTGGTGGCTGCTGCCCTCCCTTAAGGCCAAGTATCACCTCCAAGAGAGGCGTCCCTGAAACACCTCTCCATGATGATTCATATCCCCTTATCCCGTGACTTCAGTAGCCACTACCTGGAACTGTATTTTATACATATTCATTTGTTTATTCTCTCTCCAATTAAAATGTCAGATTATGGAAGTTCTCCAAAGGCCTTCTGTACCCCCAGCGCCCAGCCTGAGTAAACATACGAAATCCCCATATTGTGGCATCCACACAATATCTTCCCAGGCACTCAAATAGGCTTTTCATCCCAACACTGAGATCCCCAGATGCACGCAGCTGACCGGAGGCTGGCAAACCACAGCCTCTGGGTTAAACGCACTCTGCTGTCCTGTATGTGCATAATCTGTAAATGAAAGATGGTTTCGACACATGAACATTTGTACTTGATTTAATCATAGAAAACGATAGCTTTGAATTCAGCAAAATGTTACCCCCCCAAAAAAAATAATATCCATTCTCATTAGTAAGCCTGTGTTATAAGCAAATTGGACTCAGCTATTGTTATTACATTTTGAATTTCATCAGTAAAAAAAAAACCTATATAAATTTGTTTTTTCTCTTGTTATGTAAGTACTTACATAATGTCTCAATATTGCTTCTTGACCCGCAAAGCCTAAAATATTTACTATCTGGCCCTTTTACCAAAAACAAAAAGTTTGCCAACCCCTGTTATAGACCATTTATGACGGGAGGAGGGAAGATTTACTAGGTCAGTCCAACCCCAGCACCAACTGTTAACGAGGAAACAGCAAGACCAGGTCGCATTTGCTCTTAATGCCCCGGGATCCAGAAAAAAATAATCAGATTACGTCTCCAATCTACTGAAAGCTCTTAAATTCAAAGGCCCCAGATAGGAAGCAGATACTCTGCTTCAGCAAATACCCCTACAGGAGAAATGATGCCTCCACCTGGTCCCCCTTCCCCACTCTACTCACCTACTAAATAAATAAGGAACTAACTGTGTTTTGCTTTAGAATCCAAGAGGGGCTTCTCCATTTGTTCCTAACTGAACTACGCCTCAGTGCGCTGAGTCTGCCATTAGCCACGCGCTCCCAGAGGAGTTCCAGGACACACAAATCCTTGGGAACCGCACTTCAGAACATGTCCAATCCACCAAAACGCCTCCATCCATCCCGGAAGGCCCAGCCCCGCCTGCTCCCGCTCCACCCCACGGTTGGTCCAAGGATGACTTAACCAGGAGCAGCAGGCGAAGGCTAAACCTCACTCCCATCCTGGCCAGCAGAAGTCCCATAATGGTCTGGGACACACAGGAGCTGGACTCTACTTGAGCTGCCAGATGCTGAAGGAAAGAAAGGTGCCCTCCCTGGGATGGAGCACATTGCCCTGATGTTGGCACGGACGGGAGCTCTCTGAGCAAGGATGGGCCAGGGACTGTTGATATTCAAATCATCATTAAATGACTCAACTTTCCAGAAATAAAAGGTGTCACAGTGGGAAATTCTCCATCTTGACTTTCTTTCTGGCTTCAGAGAATAAAGCTGCTTAGCAGAGAACCAATTAATTTTTAAGCATTTCTTCAAAATTACAAGAGTCACCCTCACCCAGTCCAGTCATTACTAATTTCCTGCTTTCCACACCCTGATCCTTAACGCCGCCCTGTATAATTGCTCCGTGCCTGCAATTGCGTAGCTGCTGTGTGGGAGGGGCTCCATCCACATTAAATCCCTGTAGCAAGAGGCTGAGAGGTTTGAACACATGAAAACACCCCCTTCAAGATGTAAATCCTAGTCCAGGTATAGGCTTTGCAAGGTAACTGCTACTCAGGGATTAGCTAACATTTATTCCATTGACCTTGCCCCTCTGTCTCTTATCCGGGTCCCTCGATACCTCCTCCTAACACCACAGACCCTCGTGAGCCCAGAAGAACAAGAAGAGACGCACGCAGCTCAGCGCTGGGCAAGGCCACTCTCACGTGTTCACATCCAGAACGAGGTTCCGGCCACCAGTCCCAGGAGCCCCTCTTCCTCTGCTCCCTCCTCTTTTCCCCCAAAGTCTTGCAGTCCTAGTTTCTCCCCTATTTCCTCTCCAAAACGAGAGGAGCAAATTTAGAGCCTTCTCTTCAGACGTCAAAAAAATAAATAGGCAGGTCAACCACAGATTTCTCTACCTGTGGCCTTAGCTGACCAAAGTAAGAAGGTGGCCCCAGACTTCCTGCATGGGGGCACCTCAGAGGACAGACCATTAGAAGAAACCGGTCCTGTTTGTGACTTAACATCCAGATTCCTTCCTTTGACAAGTATTTGTTGAGTGCCTACTACGTGCAGGCATTGTGCCAGGAACACAACAGTAAACAACATGAGAAATCCCTACTCTCCTAAGACACATTCCGACCGCATTTAGGGATTTGAAAGGCATTCAAAAGGAAGAGAGCTCACCTCATGCCTTTCCCTCACACATAAAATACCCTTCTCACTCATCCAGCCATTCATTCATTCCATCAAGTCACACACAAACCTTAGGTCAGGCATGGAGCAAGGTCAGTGGGGGCTCCAGAATTCAGAAACAGAAGGAGCTTAGGAGCAGCAACCTTCTAAGTGGGAAGAGAAAGGGGTTGAGGTTTGTCTTCAAGCTACAGAAGCACTCAGTTTTCACTTAGCGTATTTATTTGTGGTGGATGGGAGGCACTGATGGAGTCTGGGGAGGGAACAAGGCCCGGCACACCACTATCACAGGCCCGGGGAATTCGGAAGTGAGGAAGGCGTGGTTGGTATCCTCACTGAGATTACACTCCCACAGGAGCATGTATGGGTGGGCCGGTTATTCTCCGTCTGACCCTCCAGAACCATTATCTGCTCTTTTCCTCTCTGCTTGGTACCTGGAGAGACTGATCTCTACAGAATGGGTCTCCCGGGCTCTCTTACTCTCTGGCTTCAGGCTGCATTTGGCCAATGGTAGACACTGTGAGGAGAAGACGGGAAAAAGAGAAGCCACCTGTGATTCTGTCCCTGTTTGCTGGGCCTCGTTCCCCTTCCTCTGCAACAGCCTCTACCCAGGGGTCCTGGCCACAGCTTCACTCCAGCAAACAACTGCTCAGTCCTCTTGGCCCTTTGGACTGGGGGTTGGTAACTGCTTAGCACTGCTGAGAATCCCAAGGTACTTCATCATTCCTCACAAACCCTTAACTCTGTCTGCTCCTCTGTAAATCTCTTCAATTACCCGCTTTCGGGAGGCATCTGCTTCCTGCAGGGACCCAGACTGATAGGATACAGTGGCTGAACAGAAAGTGTTGTGGGAATCGACAGAGAGAAGCACAGCCTTCCGGGCTCAGGAGGAGAAAGGGGAGAGGTCAGGAGAGGCTCGAAGACGAGGGGATGCTTCAGTCGCATAAGCAAGAGGAAGGCAAGAGCGTTCCAGGCCGAGGAGCCCCATCCGCAAAGGCACAGGAGCACCAAAGCCAGCAGGACCAGGGATCTCCCAGCAGCTCAGTCCCGCAGGGTGTGAGGGGCACGAGTGACGATCTGAGAGGAGGGCGACCAGATAATGGCATGCCTTGGAGCAGTGCCGAGGCAACTGGACTTCAGGCTGAAGCAGTGGGCAATCTCCAAATACCAATCACATGGCGACGCCATCCAATACTCCATGCGTTTCCAGACACATCCCTTCCCTGGACAAACTGAAACTTGGCATTCATTTATGACAAATAAACATAATCCCTAAAACGGCTATTTTCGGAGCACCATGTCCGGACTCTACAGCAAAAAAAAAAAAAAAAAAAAAAAGCTATTGGACCATGAAATATGGTTCACAGTAATATCCCTGTACACACACACACACACACACACACACACACACACACCCGGCACTGGTCACAACAGGCTTTGGAGCATTAACAACCTCAGGTGAAAACACACCAGTCATTAACAACTGATTTCGAGAAGATTACAACCTACATAACTATCATTGGAACCCGTAAGTTACTTAATATAAAGTGGTTCCATATGTTTCATTCATAATTCATGTGGCATCAGTCAGCAAGAATCCATTCAGGTGACATTTACTAGTCACTCGATGTGCTTTTATTTTTCCAAAAGGGCAGCAAAGAAAGATGTAATTAAAGAGATGTTCTGGTCCTAGCGGATTAAAAAATTATTTCTTAGACTTCCTACCCCACCTTTGGGCTTCTAGGTGTATATATATATATTCCTGACACTGGCTTTAAGAGGCTTCAAGTAAAGTCCACCTGCTTGGTAAGCTCACCACGACCGATGTTTCCACTCTTTTTGCTGTTCCTGGGTTGGAAGCACACAGGTGTACCGAGTATTATAATAAAACTAGTAACAGAAACCTATTCCTCTGGGAACTCGTGCTACTGTACAGGGTACTCAAGACACCAACGCGCACAACTGATACTTCTAAAGCAGATTATTCAAACATTCCATTTTCCTCTTCTTTCTTCTCTTGCCTTCCCCCAGTATGCATAATGGACTCCAATGTTGAGAGCTTTCCCGTATTTCTTTAATCAGGATCACACATAAGTGTTAATTAAGAAGAAAACCTAAATGTTACTCCCCAACTACGCTGAGTGGAGAACCTCTGAGTTTCCTTTGTTCTTCCTGTGAATCTCCATTTCCAGGTGTGCTCCCAACTCTCTCCCATGAGCGAGTGTGTGTGCGTGTACGCGTGTGCGCACGCACACACACACACACTTGACTCAGCTGGGTCAAGAGTCAGACAGCAGGGAGCACCACAAGGGAGAGGCGAGTGGATGGAGGGGAAGCCCAACGGTAAGGCAGGAGGGCTCAGGGACACCGGCCTGGATTCCTTGAACCCAGGCCTCTTTCTTTACTAGGAACAGAGGGACGGAGTGGCCAGCCACAAGCCCTGATGCAGAGTCGGCCCAAGACCGCTCTTACTTCAGAAACTGCAAGGAGGCTTCTCTGTGCCCCAATTATCTCCTTGGCTTGCTAGCCAGGACTCAAAGCCTTTGAACTGGAGACAAAACCTTTCGGTCCATAATTTGAGATAAAAGGTGCAGTTGGGAGAGTTAACGTGCACGAGTGCTAACAAGATCAGACCCTTCCTAATGCAGGTGTAGATGAAAGCTAAGGAGCCAGAACGGCGGAGAGGGAACGTGGCCTGGGGGGGAGAGGGGCACTAACTTAGGCATGTCCCGTTCTCCCACAGGCCATCTTCTCTGGGTACAAGGGATTCGAGCATTTGAATTCCGGGGTCTGAGCGGTGGCCTTTAGTCCACTGAGGTTGCTCTGGCACCCGTCACTGCTGGCTCCCGTTTCCAGAACCCCCATCTCGCTCGGCTCTCTCACCTCACAGTCCTCACACGCAGCGCCACACGTGTGACCCAACCGTTATGAGACGTACTCAAGTCACTTGTGCCACTAGCAGCGTACCGAGCACGCTAACAACTTAGCATTTAGGAAAGCAGCACAGATTCTACCATATTTTGCCCAAATTTTTGAGGAAAAAATAAGAATGTGCACTATGCATGGGCAGTACTTATTCCATAGCTATATAAATGTTTTTAATTCTTTTAATTATGCTTATGCATTAAAAGTGTAACTCCTGAAAGCAACAATGATATCCATATGAAAAATAATACCCTGGAATACAATCATCAGTTTTGTTTCTGAATATAAATAAATTTTAAAAACTGAATTAAAAAATTAAAACGAAAAGTTTTTTCCCTGAAAGTTTGGGCCAAAAACGTGGGTGCACATTATACAGGGCAAAAAACCGGTAGGTTCTTCCTACAGTTTCCCCTGCTCCCCCTCCTACTGCAACGTGAGTGCCCATGAGCAGGGTAGGGAAGGGCTGCACATGCAGCAAAACACCAGGACCTGTGTCCACATCTGGCAAACGGGCTGCGAGCTCCAAGAAGGCAGAAACCAAATGCACTTACTCGCTCACTGCTGGATCTTCGCGGCTGGCCCAGGGCCTGGCAGAGGGCAGCACCTTAGAACGTTGGTTGGTTCAGTGAAAAAGGAAGAAGGAACAGGTGGACATGGGGAACCCCTAATTCCTGGAAAAGGCTGAAGGATCACTTAGATGAATTGAAAACATCTGTTCCAGCTTACTCCATTGAAGCCGGTGACGTGGGGAAGGCAGAGACAAACTACTCTGGCGTGAGAGAGACCCCATGATGAAATCCTGTCTCTGCTTCCTGGGGTAGGAACCCTGGGGCAGTGACCTCACTGACCATCCCGTTCACAATCCTCAAGACAGAAGAACTCCAATGAAAGAGCCCTGGGGTGCCAGATAGGAATGCCAGGAACGGAAAGGCAGACCACACACCTGCGTCGCAGTAACACCTACCGAAAGGGGTTTGTGCCCGTGGGGACAGAGTGGCAAGCAAGGAAACCCTCAGGGAGGAGGCGGGCGAACGTGGTCCTTTTCCTCCCTTAGAATTTGAAAAGTGCTGCTATAATGTTGCATTCATTATTAAAAAATTAGAATGGTTAACATCATTTTTAAAGAGCTATTCTGGAACGAAGGTCTCATAATTCAAATACTGATAGAATGGTAGGTCCACTGTGGAGTCCACCATTAATTCCCACCTCCTTTCTAGAATGCGTGTCACACCATTGTGGTCCGCGGCAATTTCCAAACACGAGGGAGGGGCCAGGACTGCCATACCTCACTGCCAGGAGCAAAGGTGAATCGGAGTATTGACTATTGGGCTGTGTAATTAAGAAATTTGCTACAGCAAAATGCTGGCAAGTTTTCCATTTGTAACCAAGGTCAAAGACAGAAGCACAACCAGTGTGTATTTGACATGGCTAAGAGAGGTCCAGGAACTTTAAGTCATTATCTTAAAGATAATCACAGTAGGCCCTGGCTGGTGTAGCTCAGTGGATTGAGCGCGGGCTGGGAACCAAATGGTCCCGGTTCGATTCCCAGTCAGGGCACATGCCTGGGTTGCAGGCCAGGTCCCCGGTGGGGGCTGTGTGAGAGGCAACCATACATTGCTGTTTCTCTCCTTCTCTTTCTCCCTCCCTTCCCCTCTCTCTAAAAATAAATAAATAAAATCTAAAAAAAAAAAAGATAATCACAGTAAATTTAAAGTACACACACACAGAAACATAAATTTGTTCCATACCGCTTTTTATAGTCTGTTTAAATTTTCTTGTAAATGGGACACTTTGCAAAATGTTTAATTAATGGTTCAAATAACAACAAAAAAGGAGGAATCCTTAGTCTTAGCAGCACTTAAATCATTCAGCTTGGACTAGAGTTACTCATGTGTTTACATTATTCCGCTCTAAGAGAAGCTGTTTCTCCATCCCCGGAGAGGTGCAGCCTCAGTTTCTCGCCCACGTGATGTCAATGGGCTGGATCAATGAATTCAGTGGGTTTGCAGCTTCATTAAGAAAAAGGTAAATCCAAAAAAAGCATATTATTACTTCTATGTTTCAAGTCTTGTTCAGAGCAAATATTAGAAAGGGTTACTTCACCTGTTAAACTTTTCAAACTTTAAAAGATTTTCTTCTCAAGAAATACAAGTGGACAAGTAATAACATATGAGAGTAATGTAAAGTTTTCTTAGAAAATGTCCTTATGGTAAAAAAAAAAAAAAAAAAGGGAAATCAGTCAGTATAAGGAATAATATTAATTAAATAATATATGTAGCATGAGAATATGGCAAAAAGTCATGAAGGTGATAAGTCACATTTGAGGGATACAGACCTAACACTGTCCATCGATCACCTTGGCCCTTCCCTTCCCCCTCCTCCATCCGCCACCCGTGTATTTTGAAAAACAAGCTGCAACCGTCGTACCCAAGGGGAGCCTGGGAAACGAGACACAGGACTGCTGAACGTAAGGGAGTGTCCCAGAGGGGATCCTGGGACAGAGAATGGGCAGAAAAGAGAAACCGAGGAAAGGAGAAGTATGGACTTTCATCTTAAAAAGAATAAGATGCCTTAAAGAATATCTACTGTGACACCTTTTGTATAAGAAAGAAGGGTAAATCATAAAACATATAAGTACCCGTTTATGTTTACAAAACTAAAAGGCAAGCCAGAAAACGAAGGGGCCAGTCACCTCTCAGGGGCTGGGAGGTGGGTAGGAGGGACACCAACATGGGGGCAGCGCTCCTCGCAGAAGCTTCCGGGCACCTGTGAGGGTCCCCTGTAGTGAGGAAAACTCAATTAACAAGGAAGGAAGGGGGGCCGGAATATGAAAGTGAAAGCAAACCAGAACCACCGCCGAGTGCAAGTGAGGCAGGGAGACCGCTCCCGTCAACTCCCGGACACAGAATGCGACCAGATACGCCCAGTTTTCAGCTGGGGCAGGCGGGAGTGGCAGGAGAGAACGGCCCACAGACCTCAACCCTTTTTACAGGGTTGCTTCTTTTTGCAGTGGCACGGACAAGCAGCTCTGCTTCCATTTTAGATGGATTACGGGACAGAGCAAAGCCATAAATGTGCTGACGTCGAGGGCCGGGGTCCTCGCTGCGGGCGAGGGCCCACACAAGTACGGAATTGGGAGCAAGAGAGAACCCATGCGGATGGGCTGGAATGGAGGGCCGGTGTTAAGTGCGTGCACTGGGCATCTACACGTCCATGCGTGTGTGTGCGTGTGGGTGTGTGTGGACGTATTTTGATGTTCATTCAGCACTTCCTAGAAGTCTCCCTGAAGCGAGCCAGAAGCAACAGCCCAGAGCCAATGAGCGAAGACACTTCGGTGGCAATGAACACACCTAACACTCAGGTCCTGGTCTCTAAATCCTTCCCCAGTAAAGGAACCGTCTCCTTGGAGAACGACTCACCCCCAGGCTGGGACAGGCTGGACGCAAGATGAGCCTGGAACATCCTGTTATGCCAGAGAGTAAATAAACGCTCCCCCAAAAGTGTGGGGTACCTGTTCTAAGGAGCCAGAATGAAAGGCCTCCCACTGGCCAAATCTGAGACAATTAGAGCACCAAAACAATGAAATACAGTAAAGAAGTATAAGCCATTGGAAAAAAAAAAAAAAAAAACCAGGATTCCACATGAGCCCACGCGTACAATGAACAGGTTAGCACCAATGGAGGGAGGGAAGGAAGGGCCCTGGCGTGCAGGAGAGTGAGCGGTGGAGGCGTTTTGCCGCCAGGAGAGTAAAGACTGCAGTAGGTGAAGACCATCCGGGAATGCTCACTCTAAGTGGGGCTTCTGACGAGAAGCATGGCCTGCAAGTGTCTCCCCACAGCCTGCTTACTAGTTACAAGGGAAAACGTAATGATTATATCGTGGAGAAAATCAGACAACACCTTGACCAAGCGACCAAAATGAACATAAGCCAAGAGGGGCCAGGGGACACCAGGTGCCCCAAGATGTAGCGCAAACACATTTAGGTAGTCCCCTGGCCAGGAACGCAGAACTTGACTCTAATCATAAGGAAATATCAGACAAGCCCTGACCAGTGTGGCTCAGTGGGCTGGACATCGTCCCACAAAGCGAAAGGTCGCCAGTTCAATTCCTGGTCAGGGCACGTGCCTGGGTTGTGGGTTCAGTCCCCTGGTCAGGGTACGTACAAGAGACAACTCACTGATGTTTTTCTCCCTCTCTTTTCTCCTCCCTTCCCCTCGCTCTTAAAAAAATATTAAAAATTAAAAAGAATATTAGACAAAAATGTTCTACTGAAAAAAATGGGATTACATTCTTTATAAACGCTTAAGTCATAGAATACAAAGAAAAGATGTGGACATGTTCCAGATGAAGGCAGCCCAAAGAGACACTAAAACACGAAACGGAATACCTGGCCCTGCATTACACTGTCCTTGAGGGGAAAAGAACACTATAAAGGCCACACCGGGTCAAGGGACAAAACGAGTGTGGACGGTGGTCGCCATGAAAGCACTGTATCGATGTTCAGGTTCCTGCAGTTTATTACCGTCCCAGAATTAGGTAAGGGAACTCCCCCATGCACAGGACATGACTGTACTTCAGAGTGAAAGATCACGATGTATACACTTATTACCAAACAACTCGGGGTGGGGGGCGACGTATGTCTATACAGAGAAAGAGAGCGACCCCAGGGCGTGGGGAGGTGGCCCGCTCACGAAGGAATGACTGATAGGAAGATATGTGGTAGTTCTTCATATTTATTCCTAAAAATTTCCCCCTAACTTTTAAGTCCTTTCCTAGTGAAAACAAGGGGAAGGGAAGGCAAAGGGGGAATATGAAATTTTTGCAAATTTGAATGACCTCAAAAGAGGAATCAAGGTTACAGAACTCTGTAATGGGTATTATTAAATAAATATTTACGTAAGCATAAATCCCCAAAGCAATCAATGGATCCTTGGATCATTTCAAAACGTGCGTGTGTATGAACTGCGATGGCAAAAGCCTGGGTAATGCCCCAGAGAGAGATGTGATTATACCCCATTCTTCCCTTCTATTTTTCAAAGTTTACAGAGTTATTTTACTTTTTTAATTTTTAAAGGTAGTTTTGAGGTCACTGACACATTACTAAAATTTCACTGCATTTTCACCATGAAACTGCGAGGCCGTCAGATGCCAGTCCGGAGGAAGGGCAGAGAACCGCGTGAGCGGGCGCAGCCTGTCCGATGCGCGCGGAGTGAAGACCGGGCGATCCAGAGGTTTCCGCTGGACCAAGAGGAAGTGTTGTTTTCCACCGTCACTGCTAAAATGCTGCTAATTAATGACCAGACGTTTCTTCACTAGAAGCCAAGCATCAGCCAAGGAAGTTTCCACTCAAATTCATCCCACGGGGCTCCCCTGAATGCCCACAGGCTTCCGCTGACCCCAGGGGACAGAGGCCCAACTGGGAAACTGGAGGTCAAAATCTTGGGTGGCCCAGCGGACCAGGAGCATTCGACTTGGAAGGTAAACTGAGTTTCAACACCACCTCTTACTGCCCAACCCTCCCCCCCAATGCGGGGACAGGGTGGATGTCCATGTCCCCATGAGGAGTTTTGCCAACATGCCTCACGTCCACATAAAATATAATTTTCAGACCAATTAGCTCAAATGCATCCCAACCGAAGCGGCATCTCCCCTGTCCTCATTACGGGGCCATCCTATTCAATTCCTAATGAGAGGAAAGACAAAGGCAGTGGATGCAACAGGGTCTACTTCAAAAATTCTTTTTCTTTTAGCAAAGAGATCCTCTTTTGTTCTGGTTAAACACCAATTACTCTGCTCTCTAACATGCAAATCAGCCAAAAATAGGGCAATACCATGGCTCACTCCAGCTCCACTGCAAGTCTGAATGAAGGAAAGAGAAGGAGCACGGAAGGGAGAGGGCGAAGAGAGAGGAGGAGAAGAAAGGGGCGAGAAAAGACGAGGGGCAGAGGCAGATCCCTGGGGCTCTGCAATTCCCAGTACTTTGTGCTCAGATAGAGCTCTTCACAAAGAGCTTTTTTGTATTATCTGCGGCTGGTGCCCACGAGCGGTGATTTTGTCATTATCCATAAAAATAAAGCAAGAAAAGGAAAGCACACTAAGGTCTACAATATAAGCAAGAAAAGCAAAAGTGGCCAACACAGCTCCCACGTACCCACTGCTCCCACTTGCTACAAACGCTGCCCACAGAAGACACGCGTGGCCACCACGTAGCAGGGGGAGGAGGAGAGAGAGGGCGGACAGACGGGGAGATGGTGTCCTAGCCTTCGGAGGTGCGGGTCCCCAGCCAGGCGACCGCGTGAAGGTGTGCTAAGCCAGGAAGCACCCAACTCCACCTCTCACTAAGGTACCAGGTGGTGCTTTGTTTCACTTTGTTTTTCCTTGTTTTAGTTCTCGCTGAACTGATTTCAATCTCCTAAATATGTTATTACTTTTTTTTTTTAATACAGGTATGTGAAAGGGTATAATCCTAGTTCCTCACAGCTCCAAAGAGAGCCTAAGGGAAATTTCTTGGACTTTCCTGGCACAGGAATCACCTGGAGATTCTGACTTGAAGGTCCGGGGTGCGGCCTGAACTTCTGCATTTCTAACAGGCTCCCAGGCTCAAGTGATGCTGAGACCCCACTGAGCCAAGTCACTTTCCTGGCTTCTTCCCCCAGTTTACCTGTCCTTCCATGCTTGACTTGACCTCCTTCCCTGATCTACCTTGGCCCAAGTGCTGAGCCCTCCCTGGACTCCCACAACATTTATATTCTAGAAGAACAAAGAAGGAGTCGGATGACCTTCTCAGACCAGGACTGCAACGTCAGACTCTCCCCAAGGAAGCACCTGAATTTCCCTACGATGCACCCACCAGGGCTCTCCTCCCCCCTGAGCACCATCCTGGACAGAATAGGATATTTAGAGAGCTACGCAAATCCAGGTTCATGAAAGGACCCTGTTCCTGCTGAGGCTCGTTCCTGGCAGGTTGAGGGGACAACTACCAAGGAGGAGTGGCCTAAGAAGGAGACAGTGACCATCTCAGGCGTCTCCCTGCTTATGAGAGAGTTTGGCACACTGGACGTCTCCGCAGAGGGGCACACGCTCAGCCTCCAGGGCCCAGTTCCAACTCCACCAAGTCAGAAGAACAAGCGTCCAACCTCCACTCCAATTAGAGTCCAGTGTCCACCTGCTGACACTTCCTCCTACGTGTTCCCTTCCAGGAAGAAGTGTCCCACCGCCCGCCTGGCACTCGGGACTCAGCAGGCCGGCACTGGAAAGACTTCCGTGCTGAAATGACCTGGCCGCAATGAGGAGCATCCCCCACGCTTCCCCTTTCTGGTCCTGCCCTCCTAACAACCAAGGCTGCCTAGCCAGGCATGAATGTCCCTCTGTCCCTCGTGCCCCATCCCTTCTCCCAGAGGAACAAAAGAAAGGAGCTAACATTTGCCGGGCCCCCGCTACGTGCCAGGGACCAAGCCACTACACTGCACCTCTTTTGACCTCTGAAAGAACTGTGCAGTGTTGACACTGTATCTCCATTTCACAGACGGGCAAACCTGGTCCTGGTACAGACACAGCACAGCAGCTGGGGTGATACAATGTAGCGGGTATGAGGCTGTGGGACCTGGAGGCAGGCTCCCCGGACGTGCGTATAGGTCCACCACCTCCAGCTGGGTAAATCTGGGCCTCAACAAGCCTCATCAGATGGTGTAAAATGAAACCTTTTGCAAAGGGTTGTCATGAGGACTAAGTGACATGTACAGTTAAGGCGAGGCAGCCTAAGGCAAATGGTCAAGAAATAATTGTTATCACTCAAGGTCAACACGCTTGAAGGCTTGGACGGAGGGGAGGCTGGGTTCCAACACCCTTGCTGTACATCACTGACTGCCCAGTTTCAGGCGGGCCTTCCAACTTTGCAGAGGAGAATCCTGTCTACTCTTGGGGGCTCTCGGAGAGCCACTGCAAGGGGACCTTTAGGAATTACTCTCGCCTAGGAAAGCCGCTTTCCAGGAGACCACAGCCCTGAACACCCACTGAGCAGAGACCATGGAAAGCTGGAAAAAGCTCCAAGAGTGATGGGGCCTAAAGGTCCTCAAGTGGCGACGGCCAGCCACTGGTGGACCACAGACGCGTGCCCACAGTTACTCTAAGCACAGGAAGGCTGCGGTCCACAGCCTCAAGCACTTACATAAAGGATCTCTCCTGGGAGGGAAAAACGGGCATGCTGGCATCCCGGTGCATCACCAAGGAGAACCGTGCGGAGAAACCAAACTCAACCCCGCTCCACCCTGAACCCTAATCCACAACAGCAGCGCCGGGGCCAGTCAGTGCAGGACGCGAAAGGAGGGAAGGAGCGGGCCCACCGGACCCGCCAGGCCTGAAACAGGAGAGACAGAATTGCAGAAATGGAGGCAGAAGCTGAAGGCTGGTCAGTGAGGATCAAACGCAAGAAAATGGAAATGACTTTCACTTTTTTAAGTGCGTGTGTAAGATGAAACACTTGGAAGACTGGTTGGCTTTGAAGACGGTCCTGAATCAATCCTTGAGACAATGACCCAAATATGCCGACCCCCTGGGAGGCTGCCCAAAGGCAAAGCCAGGCCTCAGCAGCACCGCGGTGCCTGCCTGTCCTTCCCAGGAGCCCTGTGTGATGGACAGTTCTAAGGAATACCCTATAATCTGCATTTATGCCATTTGTCTCTTTGATACATAAAATACAGATATTTGCATCATTTATTTTAACATGCGTGATTTTCTTCTGAAAGCCACAAAGAGAATGTCTGATCCCCAGCCGCGCCCCCTCCCTGCCACCCGCCTTCCGCCTTTCCCCCTCTTCTTTAGAAGCCTGAAAACTTAAGCCTGGCACCCCTGACAAGCCAAATTGATCCGGAAAGGATCTTCAGAGACCAGTTGCCTTAAAAGAACAAATAAAGGACTCTTCTTGCAAAGGAGATGAGGAAGACAAAGGGAAGCCGTGGGGCGGGTCTCCTTCCCACTCGGAAGCACCCTGGAGGTGACAGCTGGGAGGGCTGAGGGAGCGGGGCACAGGAAGTCGCCCCAAGAGCTGCTCATCCCACTTTATCTGCCTTGTGGTAGAACTCAATTCCGCACCCTGAAACCGCAGCCCCAAACAAGAAGCCAGACCAGCAGCCAAAATGAGGAAGAGAGCTTCCCGTACCAATGGGGGACGAGGAGGGGGGCAGCGGGTGGAGAGAGAGAGAGAGAGAGAGAAAGAGAGAGAGGCCTACGGGCGGGCAGACAGTGGCCCCAGGCTGATGGACGTATGCCAGCCGGCTGCTCAGGGCAGAGGCCCGGCTCTGAGTTATGCAGCCTTCAGGGTCCCCAACAACCAGGAGCAACCAGTTTTCTCACAGCCCGCCAAGCCACTGTCTTTATTTACGCCCTCCCGAGCACCTGGGTAGAAATATGGGCATGGAAAGGCCACGTGCCCCATACTTCCCCCCGGCGGACCCCAGGGGCGCTGCCATGCTGCATGGCCAGTGCAAATTCCCTGCCTTTCCCCCGGGGCTCCCCTGTTTGCCGAGTTATCCAGGCCGCCCTTCCCCCCTGTGGGCCCCAGGGACGGCACCCATCACACGCCTGATGGCCCTGCCCAGCCCTGCAGGGAGGGCTGATCATCCCCACTGTCTGCCGAGCAACACGAGTCCAGGGTGACTGACCAGCACGCCTGTGTCTTGCTCAAACCTTCTGCGCACCTCACTCCACTCACCTCTCGTTTTGCTGGTCATTTTTTTTTTTTACACATTTTCCTTTCTCAGCCATTCCCAGGACTCACTATGTGAGGACCCACTATGTGAAGAACAGCACTGCAGGCGCTGAGAAGGCAGCACAAACGAGACAGCGAGGGCTTCTCACGAGGCCTGCCTCCAGCGTGGGGACACAGGACAAGGACCAGCGGGAACGAGGCGGTCCAGTGTCGCACTGTGAGTGCACAGGGGCAGACATGTGCTCCCTCGGCAGCAACGGGGAGCGCAGATGGGGTCTCACTCCCCCCTCATTTCTCTTAACTCATGCGCCCCCCCCATCACTGTCCCTTCCAGAGAAGCCCCAGCACGACCCACAGGCGAGGAACAGTCACAAGACACTTCTCACTGTAGAAAGCACCCCTCCCACGGCCACCGGTCAGGGAAGGGCTTGCTCCCTCCGTCAGCCAAACCCTGGGGCCGCCTCCATCACACGCAGCTCTCTGCTCCCAGAGGGACTGCCGTCTACTCTCCTCGGACGTGGCCCTGGCCGCCACCCCGCAATTTAGACACAGTCTCCTTCCGCAGGTCTTCCAGAGCCGACGCCCAGAGCAAACTCACGCTGGGAGCTGACTCCCGGGCATGAGCGCGGGGCACGCGCAGGACTGATGTGGACGAGACGGAGCCAGGCTCCAAACAAAAATAACACAACTTCCGCTTCATGAAAGATTTGCACGGGAATTTTCTCACGTAATCGTCACAACTGTAAAGTACATAATATCGTCCCCGTGCTGCCGGTAAGGAAACAGAGGCTCGGAATTCCCATGCTTTGTCGAAGTGGTGAAACTGGACTCAGACCCAAGCCTCCCAAAGGTGAGCGCCCTCCTTTCTCTGCGCTAGCCTGCGCCAGCTCGTGTGGGACCAAATGAAGTCCTTGCAGATCTGTCCTTGGCATCGAGGTGCCTTTAAAACATACCTGTATTTTACATCCAAACGACAGAATGTTATGCAGCAGTTACAATTCATGTTTTCACAACCATCTAATGCACATGTGAAAATTATAACAAAGTACGATTAAATTAAAAAAACAGAATACAAAACACACACAACGCCATAATATGAATCCAATTCTGAGTTTTTCCCTATTCTGCTTTTAAATGTACATGTAAACATAAAAATGATAATGCACCAAAACATTAAACTGTTGTTATCCTAAGTGCTAGAATTATAAACCTTTTCTTACACTTTTCTATGTGCTGTAAATCTTCTGTAAGGGGCAGGCATTCATTTTCTCATTTGGAAAAATATACTAATAACCATTCCTTGTGGAAAAGAAGGAGCCACAATCTTCCCTTGGCAACAGACGAATCCATAATATAAAGTAGGACCCCAACCTAAGTCACCGTCCAGCCAAGGACCCAGGGTGATGCCAACACCAGCCTCCTGTTGCCAAGGGGGTAGCCACCACGGGAACAGCCACCAGGGGTTTTGCGCACCTGAGCACCATGCCTAGCCAGCGACATAGCGGCAGGCGCCTTCCCAGAGGTCAGAACCCAGCCTCTAAGACGCCCCCAGCCAGGAGGGCTGGAGACCAAGTAAAGAAAGGGAACAAAATGGGGTGGGGAGAGGGAGCTGAAGACAAAATGAGTCTCGGAAACAATAAAATGATTAATCTTTTTAAGCTGTGATTATTATTAGCTGGACCACACAACACCAAACAGCTGAAGTGAAACCTAAGGACCCCAAAGGGGCTTCTGGCGTCAATCCTAGATCCCGCAACGGAAAAACACAAGCAATCCTGTGGGGCCTTGAAAAAGAAAGTGAAGCTGGAGTCTGCCTTATCGGGGACAGTGTCCAGAGCTAACGGCTGCTTTCTGTGTAACCAACCTCTCTGAGCCTCGGCTTCCTCATCTGGAAATCTAGGTTAAAAGGCTGCGCAGAAAACATGACTTGAAGAGCTGGAAGAAACTGTGGTTGTTAAGTGCTGGGGAAAGTCAGCTGCAATATTGCGAGGACTCCCAGGTACCACTGGAGAAGTCCACATGCAGAGGAACTGAGGCCTCCAGCCAACAACCCTGTGCGTAAACTTGAAAGCAGACCCTCCAGACCCAGTCGAGCCTTCAAGTGACCTTAGCCCTGAATATCTGCGAGACTTCCACCTTGTAAGTGACCCTGAGCCAGAACCACCCAGTTAATACGGCTCCAGGTTCCTGACCCTCAGATACTCTGTTAGATAATACATGTTTGCTCTTTTAAGATGCTAAATTCTGGGGTGATTCGTTACGCAGCAATGGGAACTCATTCAGATTCCGGTTCCTGGCACAAAGAGCTCTTGAGATGGTTCCTACAATATTTCCTCACTCCCTGAATGTCCAAAAATGCACCCAAAGTGAAAAGGTTTCCAACTGCTGCTGTTCCCTCAAAAGCTGTTCCTGTCGGTCGGCCCCATCAGAGGAAACAGACTTCTGGTCGCTCAGGCCAAAAACCTTGGCTTTTTCTTAATTCTCCTTTTCCCGCATTTCCAACATCCCAGTCTTCAGCGAACCCCACCTTCAAGACTGATCTGGAATCGAACCACTTCTCACCACCTCCGGGTCCGTGGACAGTTACGGCAGTCTCCTAACTGGCCCCCTGGCTTTCCCCTTTGCCCCTCTGCCACCTCCATGCCGCACAGCAGAAGAGGTCCTTCCGAGATGCAAGCCCTCTCTTGTCAATCCTGTGTTCAAAACCAGAGCGGAATTCAGCAAGAGCTTCTCTCACAATGAAAGGGCTGATACAAACGCAAATGGACAGCAGGCCACCCTTACATTTCCAGGGGTCTTTCAGCACAGATTAGATGCTTTCATCCGCTGTAGGAGGCGGCCGATCTGAGGGCAGAGTGGTCAGCTGGCTCGCCTCTTCAGATTCATGAGGACTGCAAGGCCGCTCAGATGCATTGTCCACGTCGGAGGAAAATCTATAGGTTCATGCTCGCTGACTTCTCAAGGTCAGAGACAGGGGACGAGGGGTGCAGGAAGACACCGACAGAGCCAAAATATGTCCAGAGAAAATATCCTGACACTGATGGGTGCCTGGGCAACGCCAACGAAGAGTCATGAAAATACCTATCTGCCACTCTGGCTACTCAACAAGGATTACGCTTGTTTTAAATTAACCACCAAGAACAAAGGTGGATAACTACAGGGCACTGTTTTAAAAAAATTCACATGCTCAAGTCTTTGGCTTTAATTGCCCTTCAATTCATAGTTCAGTGTCTCCTACCAGCCTTAGCTTGTTTCTCTTCCCCAGCCCTTGTGCGCCAGCTCCAACCACTGGAGGAAGCATTTTAATGAGACCTTGAGGAGCGCTGCTTTCAAAGGCGCTCCCTGGCTGCCCCGCCAGTCCTCGGCCCACCCCGAAAGCCGAGCCCCTTTGCACGTTCACCTTCAGCGCCACCCCAGACAGCCCTCCCCACGAAGCGTGAGGTTTGCCATTTTTAATCACCACCTGCCCAGATGGCAGGGGACCCCGATGCGCTGTTTCATTTCATCCAGCTCTCAGATTTTATCAGCATTTTGCCTCTGCCAAAGAGTAGGGAAGAAAGAGGAATCAAAAACCTTTCCATTTCAGGGTACTTGGACTTTCTAAACCCACTCGTACTTCAGCTATCTCATTTCAAACTCAGAAGAAACGCACAAGGCAGCAGAGACTTAAATCCCCATCCATCCACATGCTCAGCAAGTATCTACAGAGTGGCCATGGAGGTAGGAAGGGGGCAGGATGGAAGCCATGAGGAGAAGATAGAGTCCCTGTTTCCCTGGGAGGTGACAGTGGGTGGAACAGACCCCCAGGGAACAACAGGGAAACTAAAACAGAAGAGCAAAATGACCTTCCCAGGTGACAGGCTGGGGTGAAGCCCTTACTGCCGAGCCAAACAGACAACTTTGGTAGTTCCAAACAAGAGGAAGGACTTCATCTTTCTCTTGATCTTCAAGAAAAGTATGCCAACCCCAGTGGGCCGGTCTTTTATTTATTTTTTCTTCCTTTCTTATTTAAAAAAAAAATTTTTTTTTTTAAGGTACAAACCACATGTTGGCTAATTATACCAGGATAGAGTTGGTTTGGTAGATCAAGAATCAGTCCTTTTAAAAAAAAAGGGTTGCCTTCAAGAGTTGGAGGCATGGAAGAAGAGAGATCAAATGCTACTCTGGAATTTCTAAGGGGAAGGAAAAAATGATGCCCGAAAGTAGTCATTTGCTAGCAATGGAGAAAACGTACAGCCATTTATATGTGCTAGGCAGAGTTTTGGGGGGGTCTTAGGTATTGACTAAGTCTTCCAATCCTTATTGCAACCCTCTGAGGAGGAGAATGATCTTGTCATCCCCATTGTGCAGATGAGAAAATTGAGGAACGGAAAAGTTAAATGATTTGTCTGGGGTAACACAGCCAAGGGATAAAGCCGGGATTGATCCAGGCTCTCGAGTGTTACACTAATCAGTCAGCCCGCCTCAGTCAGTCCGTCTGTCTGTCTGTCTGTCTCTCTCCCCCTCTGAGAAAGTTTTTGTATTTTGCTAACAGCATGAAATCCTTGTAATTTCCCTTTTATTTTCTTGGCTTTGTTTTTAAATACCTTTAACCCATCACTTTGCACAAAGGCTCTCACAACAGCGGACATAAAATCAACCATAAAATTAAAGAAAACGACATCCATAGAAGGGGGTATTTTCAATACACCAGTAATGAGGTCGGCGACACTTCACACCTGGCTCTCAGCTTCCTGGTGGCCCCACTGAAAAGGGCGACACGATCAGTTACAGAATTTTCTTCATCAAAAGGAAACAAGCTTATCGGTTTCTCAGGGAGAACCAGGCTTTCCTTATTACTAACTGTCCACAGCATTTTTCTCAATTAGCAACAAGAACACAAGGAGGTGATGCACGTGGGCTCTCACCGGTACTGTTTTAGAATACTTTTAAAATCGAGGTTGCAACATTAAAAGCAACTTGGGGGAAGGCAATGCCGTACAGAGCTGGGTCTGAGCGGACAGCCCCCCTTGTGTCGAGTTACAGAAGGGAGAGCGCTACAGACAAAAAATAAACTTGTCTCTGAAGGTGGACGCTCCTTGGGGAAGCAGATACGCCTTCACTGCTCTAAGGTGGCCCCGGGAACACGGAGGACGCTGAGGAAGGCGAGTAGAAGGGAAGGTCCCGCACCAGGCAGTGCGTGAAGCGGGGCCGAGGAGCCTCCGGAGCGTCCCTGTTCACACCTCCGCTGCACAGACGCGTCTCTCAGAGCTTTTCAGTCTCGTTCCAAGGTTGGCAAAAGGGAAGCTACCGCCATTTGCATGGCTCGCCCAACGTGGCTGACCCATGGCAGAGTGACAGGCTGGTCACCTCACGTATTCCCCCTCTCGACTCTCCCACTGAAAAAGCTACAGGAAACCCAAGTTCTTGCCCTCTCCGTCTGCCCCTTCTTTGGCTCAGAAACCTAAAGGAAGTGTCTCCATGGGTTGAAGGGTCGTCAAGAAGCCTCATGGAAACATAGACTGAAAGAAGGGGCAGTGTGTCCTGGGTCAGTTCCTCAAGACAGTGTCCTTATTTACTTTAAACTGCTTTGCGACACAAAGGAACAAAACCTCTTTGAGTTAGGAAAGGAATATAATCCAATCCCTCATTTTACCAAGAACAGAAATCACAGTCTTATTCAAGGTCACGTGCACTAGAAACCTGAACTCCAGGGTCCTGCCCCTGGCCAGGGCTCCGTCTACCATGGTAGGATGCTCCCTTGAAGTAGACAGAGTGAAACCCAAGTGTGTTTTCGACTCTCCACCTCCTTCGATTCTCTGTGAGGAGGACAGAGACAAAAGGGCTCCTGGGTTCTGTGCATGGGAACACCTGAGACAAAGTCTCAGGAGGACGGGAATCATGCAGGTATCTTTTACCTGTTTGCAGGTCAGGGATGAATTAGAGGCTTTTCGGAGTGAGAAAGGGGAACAGGAAGGCAATCAGGAGACACGGGCTTGCTGTCCGCAACAGTCACCAAACCCAGAGCGGCAGTCAACCACGCAGCCCTGAATGCTCAAGCCTACTGCTTCCCCACGGACTGGCTGCCCACTGTCCAGTTTGGTGACTGAAAGAAGTTGGAAACTCTACCATTCACCCTCCAGAGTCATTATTCAACAACAAACAGGAGCTATTTTTAGAGCTTTTTCCATGAAGGCGCCATAGGCGAAGGCCACCAACCTCTGAGACACAGAAAGGTTAAATAAGGCTATCTGGCAAAAAAAAAAAAAAAAAAAAAAAAAACCTTTAATAGGCAAGTTCCATTTCATATTCATCTGCTCAACACAGCTTCTCATTTTATAAATGCACCTTAAAATTAACAGGAGGACAAGCAGCTTTTCCCCGGAGCCTCTGTGTCAGTTCTGCAAAATTACGTAACTCAGAAAACCAGGGTTCTGATTGGATTATGCTCTCAACAGCCTGCTGGCTGAGACAAGTTCACTGCGCACATCAGCTCCCCGCAAGGGGCTCCAACACAGAGAAGGTAAGCAGGAGAGAGGGACACGGGACAAACCCTTTTTCAGTAACTCCTGTAAATAAGTCTTTGAGAAACCTCGGTACACCCTCAGTGACCCCCCACACACCCACTCTCACTCCCCAGTCAAACTCCTCTATGGGTTTCTGGCCCACCCAGATTGGGTAAGAAATTACACAGTCCGGGGCTTGGGTTTACCATGTTGTCTGCCCTAATGGAAGTTTACACAAGCCTCCCACATAGGGGCATTGTTAGAAGGAATCAAATAATTTACTGTTGAACACTCGGAGTTTAAAGGACAGAGCACGCTCTTGGGAATGCAAAACATTACCATTTACCTGTTTTCTTTTTTTTTTTTAATGTATTTACTTGTCTTTTACAACCAAGCCAAACGAAATACAGCTTTTTCCAAATGTAATTGGAAGTGCTGAAAACCTCTTCTAATAATTCTATGTCCACAAAATGTAGGGCTGTTTTGCAGGGAGAAAGTCAAACAAGCCCCTGGAATGCATTCTCCTCGCCAGGTGAGGTAACACCCGGCTCCTCCTCAGGTATCTCATTTCTGGGGTACCACCCACCGCACAGTCTGTGGGCGCACGCTAGCTGCTGTCTTCCCTCCCCTTCTACAGATGACAGATCTGCTTCCTTCACCATTCACAGATATTCAAACAAGTATATATTTCTACCAGAGAGCCCCAAAGTCAACTGAGAGAGGAATCAGTGAGAAATAAAATTCAGTCGTATAATCTGGCAAAATATAAAAGCGCTCTGACACACACACATCCCCCCCAAAATACACACTTTAACCCAGAAATTCACGGAGCAGAATGTCTCCTCAAGCAATAATCAAACAAGTGTTTTTGGTTTTTTTTTAAAAAGGCTACTCAAGGATGTTCAGTGCCTCAGCATTTACACAGGCAAAGCTGAGCCGCCCAGCTGCCCAACCGCAGAGGATTAGTTAAATGAGGTTATGTCCACACAATGGAGCATTCTGTTACCACTGAAAAGGTTGATGCTGAGGTGTGTACCCAGAGCGAACGAGGCATTCCGAGCGTCAGAAAACTGTGTGCGCACCATAATGCGATCTAATTTTTTTTTCTTAAGAAAAATATACACATATGACTAAGCGAAAGAAGCCAGAGTGAGAAGGCTCCATACTACATGATTCCAACGACATGACATTCTGGAAAAGGCAAAGCCCGGAGACAATAAAAAGATCAGCAATTGCCAATGGGGGGGGGGAGGTAGAGGGGAAAGAGGGAAAGAGGCAGAGCACAAAGGATTGTGGGGGCAGTGGAAACAGCCCGTGTGGTACTACGACGATAGGTCCATGGCACCGTGCGTCTGTCCAAACCCACGGGCCGAACAGCACCAAGAGTGAACCCGAATGCGAAGTGCGGGCTTTGGGTGACGATGACGTGTCGTGGAGGTTCACCAGCTGTGACAGCTGTGCCCCGGTGATGGGGGGGTGTTGGCGCAGGGGGAGGCTCTGCAAGTGCAGGGGCAGGAGGCTTCTGGGAAACCTCTGTATCCTCCTCTCCGTTTTACTGTGAACCTAAAGCTGCTCTGAAAAATAAAGTGTGGAAACTTCTGTCATTAAAAACAAAAGAGAAGTGTAGGCAAAGCTATGTCTATATTTACACTGGAAAGCTTGGAAGGAGAGACGTGGCAGACAGCTAGGTGGATGGGTGGATGGAGGGGTGAGAAAGAGACGCTGATATTAGTATTTTGGGAGACTTTATCCTCAAGAAGCAGTGACACTGCTTTTGAGCCCCATGCATTTATTCTGCTTTTAGAACATTAACTTTGCTGAGGAAAGCAGGCAATTTAAAAATTAATTTAATTACTAAAGAAAATGAGTAAAGAAAAAAATCTGTGTCCCGCCCCCCCAGCCCCCGAGAGAGGGAAAGGTTTACCTCTCCCATTCCTGGAAAAAGCAGTTCATTTCGCCCAGGTGGAAAGGGAAAGAATTATTGAATGAGGCCGGATTTTGAGGCCTGGCAGTGGACTCCTGGGTACACAGCAGCCAAGGGCAACTTTCCTGTCCCGAGCAGAACGACGAGCCTGTGACACAGGTCCCCCTTTACTCACAAACTAGGGCCTCCCAGCACCACCCCCTCAGCAGGCGACCTCGGGGGACTCTAGGAGTGGTTCCGTTTTTGTGACGTGACTGTAAAAGCAGCTGCCACTCTGACCATTGAAGCAGACACAGTCAATCCTCAGTTTTGTCTGCAAGAAGCTCGGAGAGTAGATTGGGGGGCGGGGGGGCTGTACAGCACTCCCCATTGATGCTGGAGAGAGGGCACAGGTTAAGTGATCAGAGTTTGTCTGATGGCGATTCACAAGTCACATGCTCAGCCAGCAAGCAAACCAACCAAGGGCAGAGTTTCCACTGCCTGGGCTGAAATCCACGTGACTCAACCCTTGTGGCCAGGCACCTGGCTGAGCAAGAGAAAAGGCACGCAGCGAGGGGTATCGGATTTGAGTCCCTGCAGTCCGTGCTGGCTGTGTGACCTCGAGCAAGTCACTCCGCCTCTCTGGGCTTCACGCGTGCCATCTTTCCCGATGCTGGACAAGCTGATGGCGAAAACAGTTATTACTCTGGACCGTCTGTTCCTGTAAGTGCCGCTTTCCATCTGGCACTCGGTAACTGGCACTCAACGACACGGCTGATGTGATGGTTTTCCCTGTAACTCCCACACCCCATCATTTCGTTCTCCTACGAAACGTGCTCTGGTGGCGGGTGGTGCTGTTCCAACTCTGTGACAGCGAGAAACACAAACACACGAGCGGGGCCAGGCAGAGTCCTGAAAACGCTCCCACCCTCTCCGACAACTTTGCCGGCAGTGCTCGGCACAACGTGCCGGGCACGCCTCCCTGGAGGCAGAACTGCCCACTGGTTAAAAATCAGGTGATGAGAGTTCGAACTCCACATCTCCGCGTCCTGGCCATGTGATCCTGGGCAAGCTGCCTAACCAGCAGCAGCCTCAACGTTCCCACCTGCGAAGCAGGGACCAAATGCGTACCTCTCGCTGGGCTGTCGTACGGTGAAATGAGTGAGTGAGATGTTCAGCCTGGCACACAGTGAGCACATAATACATGTTCGTAAGTACTGGCTGGTATCTTCCATCCATCCAATCAACTTTCACTAGGATTCTTTCCAAAGCGCTGGCTACTCTGGAAGGCTCTCAGGAAACACAAAAATGTTGAATAGAACACAATTCCTATTTACTGTCTAGGGAGAAGGGACTAACTTGAACCAATATAAATAGGCCCATGACTCCTTACCCAAAGTCCTTGGGCCAAAGAGGTTGGAGTTTAGATGTTTCTGATTTCAGCGGGGTACATGTACCTTTATTACAAAGAATCCGTCCCCCTACCCCCACCCCCGAAACTGGAGCGGGATCTATGGTCAAGCAGATTGGGATTTCTTAAGCAAAACCCTTGCAGAGCTGCGGGAAGTGGGATCAAGAAATTCTACAAAATGTCTCACAACAGTGCAGGTCAGACTTTGTGGCCCAGTGAGCTACAAGACACCGGGTTTTCAGAACTTTCTGGGCATTGGGATCGCAGATAAAGGTCTGCAGACCTGACCAGCAGTCGCAAGGTGTGGGGAGTCCACAAAGCGAGCAACAGCGAACAACCAAGTGGGGGTGACGGGGAGGTTCCCCAACAAAGGCACCATTGAGGATGACACCCGAAGGTGAAAGGGCAGCCTCAGGGAGTGAGGCAGGTGAACATTTCTGGCTGAGGGACCAGCAGATATGAAGGTGGGGAGGTGGGAAGTGCCAGAGAACGTTCAGGAACAGCATGAGGTCTCGGTATGCAACCTGAAGCGCCGTGTCGAGCGGCAAGAGAGGCCGGCCGAGGAGGCGGGAGTCAGCTCCTCAGGCACGCAAGCCTCACACGAGCCCTGCTCAGGAACCCAGGTGAGTGGGCATGCATTCTCGCGAAATCCCCTGGGTGGCCTCCCTGTACAGGGACAGGAAGAGGAACAGAGAGAGGAGGTGCCCAGCTGGGAGACTGTCAATGGTCCGGGAAGTGATGATGATGACGATGATGCCAACGGCAGCAGAGGGGGTAAAAAGGAGGCACGGCCACTGCAAGCTGGGGTGGCCCACCCGCCCAACCGCGAACAGCACCGAGGACACAGCCCACACTCGTCACAGTCGGGGTCTCATGCAGGCCCCTTTTTCAGAGGCCACTTTCTGATGTGCCAGATGACAAAGTGACTACTTCAACAGCCCTAGAACCTGAGCTGGGAAGCCCTCCTCCTCCTCCCAACCCCTCCCTCCTCCAGGTTATAGCCGCTTGTCAAAGTACAGAGGTACACGTGAGCCCAAGCAGCCCCCCAGAGACTCAGGAAGCACGTCTGAGAAGACGCAGCAGGGGGTCACAGAAGGGGAGACAGCACCTGGCACCCATCCTTCTGAACCACAGGGCTGACTCTAGATTCACCAGGAGGAGGGCAACCAGGAGAAAAAGGAGGGGACCATTCGCCTGGAAATGATGTTGGTCTCGGCCAGCTCACAAGAATGACATACTACCATCCATTCCACAATGGTCACTCCCCCCCTTTGTAAAAAACGAAGTCAACTAAAGCAAACACTAGCATGAAGTTGGGGCAAGACAGGAGTTATTTCAGGAGGACAAGACACATCCAGTGTCCACGGGGTGTGGGGAGTGGCCCTCAGGGACTCCAGCAGCTCCTCTCCCACTTCCCTGCCGATTCCTGCAGGAACTGAAAGGCCAAGGGCTGAAAAGGAAGTGGCCAGTGTCAGAGGACACAGGGGACATGACTGAGTGGACTAAGGAGGACTAGTAGGACCATTCAGTGCCTCAGAAGACCACCAGCTAGCTACCCTGTGCCTGGGTCTTGAACATAACGGCTACAAAATAATTACCTGATGAATCAAGGCATCGCCAGAAAGAAAACCATTTCACAAGAACCTGTGGACAGAAAGGTCCTCATAGTGCAGGCACCATGAGGGCGGTGAGCAAATGCCCACCCTGGCACCCAGGAGAAGTCCCTCCTGTTGAGGTCACAAGGTGCTGGCTTGAACAACTGCCCCCCGCCCTGCCAGGCAGCCGGAGCAGCACAGCCACACTTGCTGTAGATGTCACAGCCCCTCCAGAGCCCGAGCCCTGGGATTGCCAGCAAAGAAGGGGCCCACGTCACAAGAAGTGGGCACATCACCTAAAGAACTGCTGGGACAGGAGCAAAGGCCTCCACTAGAACTGGATCCTGGCTCTTTGGGAGCATCCATCAAGTGTCCAGCTGGTGCCCGCAACTTCTCTGGACGTTATGGAGCTCCATCCACCTTGGGAGCAGCAGGGAACACCCAGCCTGCTTCTCAGACAAGGACCTCCCAAAGTCCATGGGACACAGTGGTGCTCTCCGTCACAATCCTGGTAAGTCTGTCTCACTTTTTCCCCACTTCCCTGCAGGCTCTGGGACCTGGGTTTCTGTAGAATCAGACTGTGCAAAACAGACGAGGAAACACACTACCCGGGATGCGAAGGGGTGATGCCGAGGGGAAGTCTCGGGGTCAGCTGCTTCTTCTCTTTTATGACCTCTTATTGTGGACATTTGCAAACATTCACACAGGTGCAGAGGTGACTGTAAGGAACGCCCCCCCCGCCCCCCCGTCACCCAGCATCAATCACTATCATCCATCCCGGCAACCAACCTGTTTCCAGCCCACACGACACGCAAGTCCCCATGGGCTTCGCTCACTGCTGTGCGTCCCTTACATTTTCACCTGGAAACCCTCCAGGTGTCGAACTAATCCCAGAGACTGGCAACCACCGCGACTGGGTTTTCCAGCTGGAAAACAGAGGGCGGGTGACAAAGGAGCCCAGGAGCCCTAAGAAGAAAGAAACGACCACCACGGCTGCTCCCTTGTCGTGCCGAGTTCTCACGGGCGGCACCTCCCTCCAACAGCCCCTCACGAGCCCCGCGGCGGTGATGCTTGTGCTTGGTTTGCCGGTTATGCTGAGTTAAGGGTCGGTTTATCTTTCCTGGGGGGGGGGGGCAGTTTTTATTTCTGTGCTGTCATTCCACCCCTCACCGTCCTGAATGCTCCCACCCTGTTTGAGTCAACCCACTCCCTCCTCTTCCTAGTCTGTGAATGGCCAGAAATAGTTTCCATTGTCACTGACTTAAATTTCCACTTTGATGATAGGAACAAATGTTTTTCTCGCCCTTCCCTGAAACAGGAATAAATTTTTCCATTCAAGTCCTTCTAATCAGATTCTGTGGGCCAAACCCTGAGCAGAAAGTTCAGTGGACACCGAAATAAGACAGGAGGAGGTAGGTCTCCCCACCCCCGGACTTGGGGCCCGAAGCAGCTGCCATCAGCTCCCTACTCGAGTTCCGCTCTCACAGCCACTCCCCCAGCCCGGCTCTGGGTCTGCAGGCACAGCTGTGAACGAGACAGAGCCGGTCCTACCCTCATGGAGCTTAACATTTCAAACTAGGGCGAAGCCGCCCAGCCTAACACAAAAGGGTTCCCCTGGAGGCTGTTTCCCAACACTGACGTGAGGAGAGCCAACAGCACGGCCCCCTTCCGGGACCACATCTCCCTCTCCAACCTACCTCCTCTCCTGGGGGGGCTGCTCTAGCACACACCGGATGGCTCCCCAGGGGAGCAGACACAAGCCAGCAGCCAGATCACCCCTTGGCTGCAGGGCCTGGTTCAGGAGGAAGCACAGAATGGATGCTGGTGTGACAGAGTTCTGTCTCCGGAGAAGCTGGCGATATTTCCATAACTAATATTCTGGAGTGCTAGAATGCTGGGAGATCACAGGAGGGTGGGGTGGGGGCATCCTTGGGCCAGTTCTTTCTCCTTCTTTAATTCTGATCTAATGTTCTGAGTCACCTTGCCAAGCGCGGCGAATGGCGGCTCTCAAAGTGTTGATAATTACCGTCGCTATCTGCTTGGTGGAGCACGGTAACAACGGAGCGATTAGGCCTGGCAGCCACAGGAGCGGGCAGACCGGTCTCAGCGGCTGAAGTAAGAAGCTCCTGCTCCCTCTTCCCACCCTGTCTGGCCAAGCCATGTTCAGACAGTTCGGGGTACTCTTTGTCAGTGGGAAGCAACTAAAGCTCCCCCACCCCAGAATCCAACTCCACGGCTCCCCATTACAGCCCAGAGTAAGAGAAAACCTCCCTGCCCTTGGTCCAGGGGGCAGTGCAGAGTCAGGAGGGCTGGAGGAGGGGCACAGGGTATACAGGGGACCCTGATGGAATTAGGGCAGTGGGCCAGGGAGCAGGCGAGAGGGGAGGCTTAGCTGTCCCTTCTCCACCTCTGCGGAATGACTACAGGGCTCAGACGGCTGTCAAAGCCCTCCATGGCCCCATGGCCCTTCCTTCTCCCCATCTGGGCCACCCTCTGCAGGCAACCCCACCGCTCTAAGCTTGGCTGCAAAGACAGCAAGACTTGGCTTAGCATTTCTTTCTATCTGCACCTTAAGATGGGGGGTAGAGGCGTCCAGATACACACCGCCTATTTCAACAAGAAGACAGCGGAGAGGAAATTCAGGGGCTTGGAACGTGGAATTCAGGAAGAATTATTCATCCCCTCCGGGCATCACTTAGCTCTTTGATGAGACTCTAAGGGTAAGAGCCTCTGACCCTCCCCACTGTCTTAATATCATCTCCAAGCGCTCCGCACACAGGCAAGGAACATCTGTCGGTGATCCCCCCCCCTCCCCCGCCCGGGTCTTCTCCCTCGAGGACTCAACACACGGCCAGGCATTCCGAACAATCCCCTCAGCTACCTTTCTACAAATTGGCTCACACCTGAATTCAAGTCCCCACCCGAACATCGAAATAACAATGACTGCCCCCTCCCCAAGAGAGCGACAAGCTGACCATCCCTGTCCCCGTGATAGAACCCACGCCCTATAGATCCTTCCCCATCCAAAGATGGCTGTCCAATCGTCTCAAGAGAGACACTCCAAGCAAGTATTGAACAAGAAGGCAGACTGCAAGTGTTCACAATTGCCCTCGAGTCTCAGAGAGTAATTGTGTTTCTTTCGATCGGAACACAGTTCAGCAGCGAGCGCATCCAGAAAACTTGCAGGCGACCACTTGAAGGAAGAAAGCGGTGTCATTCCAGAGAAGCTGAGAGCAAGAAGGTGCAGAGGGAAGGGCCTGGCGGGGCGGGGCCGGAGGGCTCCCCCCATCAACCCATGCGAGGCTGGCACTGAACAATAATGGGGCGGGAGAGGAGGCGCCCAGAAAAGGCACAACAGGCTGGAATCTTCCACCAGTGACCAGCAGTGTGGCTGGAAAGGAGCTGAGTTGTTTGGGTTTTTATTTTCTTTCCCTTCTCATCAAAAATGGGCGTAAAAAACCTCTACTCCAGAGGGTTTGGTCTTGTTTAGAATTAAGCTGAGCAGACTTGTCCAAAGCAATTTTCACTACTCATAAAGCAAGCTCTCAATAAACAGTCTGCACCCTATCTGATTGAATCCACGGGGATGGTAAAGGTCACCATTCCAACACAGTGCCATCCATCTGTCAGATGTATCCTGATTTTCAAGTGCAAATGTGAACAAAAATGCACCTCGGATTGAGGAAATATGGCGTGTCCAGTGGCAACCTGGAGGTTCAAGTTCCTGCCCCACTGAGTCTCAGTTGCCCCAGTAGGAGGTGAAGGGATGAACTAGACAACCCTTCAGCCCTAAAAAATTCTAATAAGGGTCCCCAATCACCAGTGACAGTGCAGGCTTCGCACAGCTCTGAACACCTTCTTCACAACAGTCTAAGAAATTATCTCAGCCACCGACCGGCCAGAAGGCCCCTGTTCTGCATAATCACTGGCTGCCCCATCTTACCAGCTTAGAAGAAGACAAGACCAAGGCTACAGCTCCTGTGCCCCTCTGCCCTGGGCACAAGCAGCATCCCGCCAGGGTGCACGCACCCTAAGTCGCAGGCCAAGGCTGGGGAAAGAGGCATGGACAACTTGGCCTCGGTCTTGCTCTCTTCAAGGCTGGCCCTGGAGCCACATGACCATCTGAAGCCGAGTGGAGATAGATGTTCCCCCAGCCAACCTCCCTGCTTCTCTCCTTCACCAGCTCCATAACCTACATTAGCAAATTTACATTTAACAAATCAGCCACAGAATCCTAAGGAGCACAGATGTTCCTGCTGTGCGGCATCTTCTTTGCACTTAAAAGGCAAAACAACACAAGAAAATAGAAAAGGGGACACTCGCAACTCAGACACTGCTGCATTTTCTCTAAGACCTGGATTCAGGGAGGGGCTTCCAGTGCTTCGGTGGCGGGCTGCCTTTCCTCCCCGCAACAGCCCCTGCAACCCAAGACACCCACAGGCACCTTTTCCAACCCGGGCTCAGAAAGGAGGTCCCACATCCTCCTCCACTCTCACGAGCATCACTGGCGCCCCAACCTCAGTCCCCACAGCCACGTTCTCTGGCCCACTCTGGGTCCTCCTTGATAATGTGGCCGGCCTCTCTGAACAGGTGAGGAAAATGAAACTGGAACAGGGCCCAAGGCCAGGGTCCAAGGGTGACCTCAGAGGTAAGGCAAGAGCCCTCAGACTATCCTTCAGAAAATGTCTCTTGAGGAAGACTCTGGAATGGGGGAAAGGCTCCATCCAGCAGAAGGACATCCAGAGGAGATGGCCACCCACTGGCCATGAAAACCCTCACTGGACCTCCTACCTCATCTCCGCAGTGTTCCCCGCCCATTCCCAGGCCCGCTCGCTCACCTTTCCTGAACTGCTGGAAACCTTTCCTGAGATGCATGACCATGGCCTCAGGCTCTAGGTTTCCCAGCTGCACTGCCTTAGGGAATAAGTCCCTATTTCAGAATCCTGACTTCTTTATCTGCCATGTGAGTTCATTTCTGTCCTATCCGCTCCGTGTCTCAAAACTACAAAGTGTGATGCAGTGGTAGAGGGCAGTTATTACTAAATCATGCTAATAATGCTAATTAAGAGTGTTGAGATTCTTTTGGCATTAAGTCCTCTTTGTGCGTATATTCTGCCTCCCTGATGGGACTGTAATTTCCCCCAAGGACAGAGGTTATATCTCGTTACTTTTTTCAAAATGCCTAAAATAGGATTCTCCACACATCATCATCTCCGCTGGCTGCAGAGGCCAAGCGATGGCAATGGAGAGCAAGCACACCGCTGCCCCCACCCCCCTGGCCCTTGGCAGGCATGACTAATCGAGTACACACTCTGCCCACACATCAGCAGCCCTCCAATAGGCAAGCCTCATCCAACCAATGAGAGATGGCAGTGGGAGAGCAAAAGGAATCTACATCCTGAGTCTGGATGGTCCCCATGACCCCTGACACACACAGATCGCAACTACTAGCAGACACTCAGAAAGCAGGGCTCCTATGGCCAGTGGAGACAAATAGCCCAATTCTGCCCACTGAGGTCCCCTTTCTTTTTTGCTGCCTCAGAGCCTTTTGAGATCAGCAGGATATAAATTATTAAATTATGATTCCTGGTGTCATATCACTAACAAGCAGTCCATAATCTCTGACACAGGAGAAGGGGAACAAAAGAAAGAATTTGTGATGAATCCATAAAACCGGACCCCAAGCTGTCACTCAAATATCCACACAGTCAGATTAACCTTCCCCCTCCTTCACGTCCATCCAAACACTGGGGGGGGGGGGGGGGGGGGAGACTGGCAGCGGGGACACGTACGCATGGAAAAGGAAGAGAAGCATGTGATCTCCCGAACTCAAAAAAGTAAGAATGACCCTTGGCCTCAGTCTCCGGGGTTAATAAAATGAGGGGCTGGCTGACGAGCTCCTTGGGCCCCTCTCAGTTCGAAGAGGCTTGGGGAATGCAGATTTACTGCTCTGCATTATCCACCACTTCATGCTCTCCAAAGAGATTTCCCTCCTCGCTAATGTCAGAACCCAGAGCTGACAACACGACAGGCCATCGGGGTTGGATTTCGAGAGGCAGGTAACAAGGCCACTGCACAACCTCATGAGGCTCTTTCTCTGAAGAGCACCTTTATCCACTCGGCAGGACACCAGATATTCCGCAATAATGGTGATGGTGACAAATGGGGATTTCAAAGCCCTCTCCTGTTTACTGTCTAAAGGTCTCTTAGTACCCCCGTGTGCGTCCACATTCAGAGATCCCATGTACCCCCTCCGCCATAGCAAAGACCTAATTTAGACAGAGGCAAATTAGCTCTGTGGGGTGAAATGCATTAACCAAGTCTCCCAAACAGCACAAATCTAATTAACTGAAAATCAAAATTGCAAAGCTGCCGAAAAAGATTTCCACGGAAGAAGTCTCCGAAGGATTGAAGGAAACGGTGGGCCATGTGACCTGCCTGATCCAAGTCTCGCCGCTAAACGGGGATAAACGCTGTTTGGGTGTTTGGGTCTGTTTGCTTTTTCGGTGATGTTTGTTTTCTCCAGATCACCTTTATCACCAGTGGGCTTTAGGGAGCTTATCGGGTACACGCAACAGCCGTGAAAGGCATCCTTTCCGAGGAGTGGGCCCAGCCTTCCAGAACCTTCGGTGCTGCGGGAAAGAAGAATACCATTTCCAGAAAACCTGGCCGGGGCTCCCCTGCTGCTCCTGCACATCTGCGCGCCTCCCCCCTTGTAGGGTCCTCTCTACCTGACGCCCATCACCCATCAGTGTTGGCAGCAGTGGGGTCCAATGCCCCCTGCCCGACCTGGAGTCCTTGAGATGACTGAGTCACATTCAAGCCAGGACCCCCTGCGACAGGCAGGCGAGCTGGGCCTGGGTTCCTCCCTCGCTCTTCTGACTTGCCAGAGGCCCAAGACAGCAGGAGAGTCACTGGGGAGAAGGGGTTCCTTTGGGCTCCAAGGCTTATGAGCTCGGGCTCTTGGGAAAAAGGGCCCAGCGGCAGTTTCTGGGCCTTCGACCCCATGACCCCACCCCCCATCACACCCTGCTTTAAACTCTCCACAGCCCCCCACAGCCCAAACAGTGGTCCTCAATCCTGGCTGCTATTAGAATCACTTGGGGAGTTTTTTTTAAAAAAAAAAAAGACCCACACCCCAAACCAAGTGGGCAAATCAGAATCTTAGAAGGAAGAGCTGCAGGCAGCCAGGGCTGAGAACCACTGCGCTGGACCAGTGCTTCTCAAACTTGAACACACACTGGAATTTCTTGCTAACGTAGATGCCGGCTGAGCTGGCCTGGCGTGGGGCCTGAGACTCTGCATTTCACGGGGGCTCCCGGCTGCCGTGACTGGCTCAGAGACCACTGCCACAGGCTCTAAAATCGAGCTCCAGCCCTGGCTGGTGTAGCTCAGTGGATTGAGCGTGGGCTGGGAACCAAGCGGTCCCGGTTCGATTCCCAGTCAGGGCACATGCCTGGGTTGCGGGCCAGGTCCCCGTGAGGGCCATGTGAGAGGCAACCATACATTGCTGTTTCTCTCCCTCTCTTTCTCCCTCCCTTCCCCTCTCTCTAAAAATTAATAAAATCTTTAAAAAATAAAAAAAAAAAATCAAGCTCCAAACTCTGTGGCTCCAGATACACACAATGCCCGCTTTTCCCCCTTTCCCTCTCTCGCCACAGCCCAATGCATACACCCCCAAATGCATACAGCTCCCAACACACACAGTGCACTCCTCCCCCTGGTAGCTGTGCATCTTCCTTTGGCGGGAAAGCCCTTTCCATAATTACTTCATCTCCCTGGAAAAACATTCCTACCACCTGCTATGGGCTGAACTGCGCCCCCCACATCGCCCCAAACAAATTTCCTAAGTTGTGGCCCTCACATTTCCAGCACCTCCAAACGTAACCATGTGGAGATAAACTCTCTAAAGAGGTAGTGAAGTTAAATGCGGCCATCAGGGTGGGCCCTGACCCAACAGGATTCGTATATAAGAGGAAGAAATTTGGACAGGCACGTGTGCGCGTGGACACATGCAGAGGGAGGACAGTTAGAAGACCCAGGCGAAGACGACCATCTACAAGCCAAGGAGGGAAGCCTAGCACCTTCCTTCAAGACTCTCCAAAGGCACCAAGCCCACTGACATTGTGACCTCAGACTTCTGGCCCCCAGAACTGTAAGACTATTCATTTCAGTCATTTAAACCCTTCGGTCTGTGGCGGATGGCGGAAACCCTGTCTCCCGTGTCTGGGGCTCCAGCACCTCACTCGTGGGATGCCGCGATGAATGTCAACCACACAGAATTAAAGGAAAGCAGACCTCACCTCGCAAGCAGTTGCTTCCCAGCAAGTTCCTCAGCCTGCAGCCTGGGTGCTCGCCTGCTCCAGGGTATTCTGCGCCTCCCCTACTCATGTTACCCTCTAGGCGGCCAAGAATGATCCCTGTTTTGAGCTGGGTTTTTGTTTTTATTGTGCGCTCGTTTTAAGCCACCATATTGAAATGCAAACTGCCAGGTGTTAAAAATGGTGCCTCAAGCCATAGGGGCAGCTGGTTCCTACAGACCAGCATTTATCACATTTCAGTACCAGTAAATACACAAAAGGTCCTCAATTCAAAACCGGGAAGAGAAAGTAATTCCTTTGTCAAAAGGCATTGGTAACCAAACCCGGGAGTGGAGGCAGATTGAGACTGCTGCCTCACCGTCCCCTGGGGCGCCGGGGCGCTTTCTGCTGGGAGAGGAGACCCAAGGAGTGTGCCGACCCCGTTCCGTTCTGTGCGACCAAGCACTTTCCTAGACCCTCTGTGTTTTAAACTTCGCTGCAGTCCTAAAGGAGGGCTGAGACCTCGGGAAAGGAGCGCTCACCTTCGAGGGAGGGAAATCTTAACCCCTCTTTGAAACTAAGATGGTGCCTGGAAACCTGTGCTGTAGAGAAAGAGGATCCAAAAAGGTCCGTGAATTCATTCGAACAGAAGATATGAAATCCCTCGTGTTCAAAAAGCAGACAGGACAGAGCCAAGTTAAAAGTCACGGCGCCCTCCCAGCCTGTGAAGAGCAGCCCAGGCATCTTGGTAGATTTTTTTTTCTTTTTTCTTTTGCCGTTTCACACAGAACCTAAAATATGAAAGGGTCACTTTCTATTTGGGGTCGATTCACACTCCCTAGACTGGAGGAATTGCTCTTTTGAAGGTTATGAGGCCGGCCAGCCTTGAAACTCCCGCGCAGCGTTTTATCCTGTTGGGGCCTCCTTGGGGGACCTTCCCAATCTGCGCCCCGGGAGCCTCTGGCCTTGACCCCAGAGGTCAGCACAGTGCCCTCCCCCTCAGACACCACCACCACCCTGGGTTTCCTCCCTTTCGTGGTTTGAAAAAGAAACACTGGGAAGGGGGTGTAGAGGGTAGGCAGGAATTGCTACCTAAACCGACACTGCCTTTAAAGCGAAGGCACTTTCTTCCTTGCCAAAGTGCCTGCAGGCACTAAAAAACCATAAGGGTGTGTTCATTTCTCCCAGACGTGGTGCTCCCCAACTCTCTGACAGTCAGGCCAGGGGCCCCTCCACTAGCACGCTCCCCATTCTGGCGCCATTCCCACCCGATCTCAACAGCTGCTCTTCCAGGTGTGAGAAGGGCGGCGAGAAGACAAGTATCAAAGATATTGCTTAGGACTCGAATTCCCTCCTCCAGCCTTCCCAAGGCTCTTGAGCCGCAAGCACACCATCCCTCAGTGGTTCAGGGTCCCTTTCAGGGACCTCCTAGGACTTCCTACACCAGTGATGGGTCTCTTACTGCTGTAGAGCTGCGATGATTTCTTTCTTTTATTTCTTTTTATTTTTATTTATTTTTTTTAAGATTTTATTTATTTATTTTCAGAGGGAGGAGAAGGGAGGGAGAAAGAGCAATGTATGGTTGCCTCTCACATGGCCCCCACTGGGGACCTGGCCCGCAACCCAGGCATGTGCCCCGACTGGGAATCGAACCGGGACCCTCTGGTTCCCAACCCGCACTCAATCCACTGAGCTACAGGAGCTGGGCCTTCTTTTATTTCTTATCCTTTGCATAATGGGGGTCAAAATCCAGAGAACCCTGCTCCTGGCAAAGAAGCATGTCCATGCCCAAGCTGTTCAAAGGCCCAGCACTCCTTTATCATCTGCTCAGAGGTCACTGCAGGCGTGATGCGTCATGCACGCCCACGGCCGGTCTCCACGGCCAAAGCCCTCCTGCAGTTTCACTGAGTGCCAAGAGTTTCCGAGCCCCAGCCGCCTCGAGGCCCGATTTTCTATCGACGTCACCACCACAACCCCAACAGTAATAGTAACAAGGGCCACCACACACCGAGCATCTACTGGATTCTGGGCACTGTAGGAATCTGACCTGTTACATAGAAATTCATGGGACCCTCACAGCACTGGCAAGCAGGTATCACCATTCTATTCAAACATTTTATTACTCCTTTCTCATTGATAAGAAAACTCAGGCTGAGAAAGAACAAGCAACCTTCCCAGGACCCCCAGACAGTGAAGAGGCAGAAAAGGATTTGAACTCAGTCAAGTCTGAAGCAAGGCTCTCTCTCTGCAGGGGTGCCACGTCACCTACAAAGATTTGGGGATCTCTCCTCATCTGGCCTCGATCTGCACAGCATCCAGGTGGAACACCTGTTAATATCCCCGTTGAATTGGTAGATAAACTGAGGCCTCGTGAGGAAGCAGAGTGCCTCTAGCCTTTTGTTTAGAGGGAGAAGACAAGTCCCTTCCTGTGCTTCACATACAAGAGGACAGGTCTGCAGAGGCCCCACCTCTCCGTTGAGCTCTGCTCTCAGAACTGCAGCGGCTTCCACCCTGGAAGCCAAGCCAACTGCCCCGGCACCCCCAGCAGCATTTCCTCAGGAGGCAGCACATGACCCACAGCCCACGATGCAGAAGCAAGATGCAGGTCTAGGCAGGTCTGCTGGACCAGGAAGAAGATTGGCTTTCCCTCTTCCCTCTCCCATGCCAGCTCCTGGGCCTGCCCAACTGCAAACCTCCTTCCAGGTAAGAACAGACACACAAATGCTAGTTCCTTCACTCACTATGTCTCCCGGCAGGCCAGCCAGCTCCCAAGTCTATTGATTACTAATAGCACTTAACGCTGGCCTCAAGAACCCTTCTGCCACAGAGTCATGACGTCCTCTCTCCTCTGCTCTGGCTGCCAGGCAGGGAGACTCCCCACGCAGGGCCCTCCCTGCCTCCCCTTCCCCAACTGTTCCTCCCTGAGCTCAGAGCTCAGGGGGCTGACACGTGACCATCTGGAGCCGACACCTGCTTTCCTGAGAAGGAATTCCCTTCAAGGACGATCAAGTCACAACGACTAAATCCATGTTTATTTGTAAAAGCATTTCCTAATATTTAGAGCATATATTTTTCTTGCAATACCACACAAGTGCAGAATGCATAACATGTACAAATTCCTCCTCTGTATATTCATGCTTTTATTACACTCTTTTTCCCATGTCAGGATCTAGAACAAGTGGCCAACAGAGGTTTGAAGCCACTTATTCTGAAGCCCCTCCTGGAAGCTAACTGGTGGGAAATATAAACTGTCAAAGGCCCAAAGCAATTTCAGGATAAACTGGCACCAGGAGTAATCCCTGGTGATCCTGCGATCCAAGTGAAAGGAGGGGCTTGCTCTGAACACAGCTTCCAGCTTGTAGCAAAGAGAGACGCACTTACAAGTTCCTTAGCCCCAACTTGAGGCTGAAATTCTCTGTGATGATTAAGCCCGGTTGAACTAGATGATCTATACACTTGCTTATGTTCAAAGGGTCTCTGTGCAGGGCATTTTAACTTATTAAAGAGCATTAACATTTCCTTTCAAAGGCTTTCTCCAGGCACAGAAAACCTGGCTTGACAAACCCAAGAAGGCTCAGCCCCAGCCTGTAGGATCACAAAGGCGAGGAGCCCAGGAAGGGCTCTCCAAGCACCACAACAGAAACACAGGTAGCCCTCCACTTGGGGAGCCTGCCAGGTGATAGCAGGTGACCTTGGCCAAGTCTCTTAGCCAAGCCTCATTCTCAGTTTCCTCCATGGTACCATGGGACCAATACAAAGCCCAACGAGACCCCAGGACTGCCATCGCTGAAATTTCCTCCTATTGGAGCCTGAAATGACTAACAATTACACCTACCAGCAAAAAGGGCTCAAGAAGAATAAGGAGGTGGGAGTTAGGAGAATTAGCCTTCCTGAGGAACCAGTCTTAGAGAACTCCCAGCAGTGAGTCGGGGTGGCAGTGACCTGGCTGAGTCCCTGGGGGCCACATCAAGGAAGGAAAAGGAGTTTCAAGGGGCATCCAGGCTTCCCCGTGACAGGCCCCAGGAATTTCCAGGGTTTGATGCCACCTTCACTCATGTGACCAAACTGCAGTTGACTGGATGGGGAGGAACCTCCCGCCCCACCCCACTGAAACCCACAGAGCTGCCCAACTCCTACTTCACACAGGCTGAACGGCTGGTCAGAGAGACTCGGGCCTCAAGAGCACGGTCTTCTTCCAGCCTTTTAGGGCTGACTTAAGGGCCGAGCATTATTTTTTCTACATTGTTTCCATGGGACTCCTCCTTTCCACTCCCAACAACCAACTTATAAAGGACCTTTTGGAAGAGAAAGCACCCATGGCTCAGTATGGGGATAAGTGAAAAGCCATGCAGACCACGGAGCTGGAGGGGAGTACCAAAGCCGATGGCAACACCACAACAGGGTAAGGGGACAACCAGGTCAAAGATCACACAAGCCCCCTAAAGCCATATGCTGAAGAGGGCAGGAACCAGAGAGCCGGTGTGGGTCTAAATCCCCACCACAAAGTAGGTGCCTACAGAATTTAGGTTAGGTCACCTAACTCAGCTCTAGGCTTCAGTGTCCTCATCATTAACATGGGACAATTTCAACTGTTTCATGGGACTTAAACAGAAATTATGTTTAATGAAAAAATGCATATGGAAGAGCCCAGTCCCTAGAAGAAAACCAGCGCTTATGACCCTCCATTACGTGCTAGGAATGTTCTATTCATCATCTCGCTGAGTCCTTGAAACAACCTTGGACAATGACGGTGGTGGTGGTGACGGTGGTGGTCGTTGCTATTACCGTGGGTTTACTCTGGCTTATAACTACTACATTCCAGGTGCATCGTCTCATTTAATCCTCACAGCCACCTGGGGGACAGATATTCTTCCCCCTGTGCTACAAACGAGGAATTTGTGACCTAACAGAGGGTGGAGCCAAGACTGCAACTCGGGTCTGTCTGACCACGAAGGCAAAACCGACTGCCCCCCAGGGAACACAGACCCCTCACTCATTTGGTGAATAGAGACGCCCCGCTCATTCTGCGTGTAAGTCCAGCTCTGTGCGAGGCACCTGAAACAGGGCAGTGAACGAGACGGGCCCTGGCCCTACTCTCCTGTAGTTTACGGTCCAACACGGAGAAAAGACACGAAGCAAGCAACTGCTATGATATGGGGTGGATTAATCAGGGTTCTGGGGAAAAAGAAAAAGAAAACAGAATCAATAGGAGATCTACATGATATTATAGAGGGGGAGTAAGAGAGAGGGAATTTACTTCGAGGAGCTGGCGCACGGAATCATGGGAGCAGGCGAGTCAGAAATTCAGGGCGGGCCAGCTGGCTGGAAACCACAGAGGGTGTCCTGGTTGTCGGAGAGGACCTGCTTCCTCCTCCAGGAACCTCAGTCTTCACTCTTAGAGCCTTCGACTGATTGGATGAGGCCCACCCACCTTCTAGAGGATCATCTGCTGTACTCACACTGATTACAAATGTCACCCCTTTACATGCCTTCACAGCACACAATTTCTAGTCTACTGTTTGACCAGACCACTGGGTATCACAGCCTAGACAATCCGACACATAAAAGTAAGGAAACACCGAGAAGAAACCCGAGGATTTAGGAAATGGAAGGCCTGAAGAGTATAAGCAGGCCCCAGCAGCTCAGAATGCTCCTTGAAACCTACGGAAACTCATTCGTGAAAGACTAAGTCGTCATACAGACGCACCAAGGACGCCCCAATTAAAGCCGCCCCGGTGAATCCTTTTGATAACCAAACAATTACTTAGTCCATCAGCTTGCTTTTTAGTATGATATGGGCGCGTCCTTACACCACTTTTTCAGAAGCGAGTCACAGCTCTGGACACCAAAGAATATGAAGGCTGGTAGCAGAGCAACTGAACAGCGATGAGCAGGAAAGAAGGGCATGTGTGTGCATCTGTCACCGGTGTCCCCATTCCTGGGAATGTGAGGGGTCAACAGAATCTCCCTCCTGCCCTGCCCTGCTCTGCCCATCCATTTAGGACAAACGACAGTGACCCACTTCACTCTCCCACCCTCCGTCTCATTTGAGACCGCTGCGGGACCTAGACCAGGACTCCCAGAACTACAGCCGAGGGCCAGGAGAACAGCGGGGTGGGGGACGGGGCCCAGAGGAGACGTGCAGAGGCGAACGGGGCTCTGTTCTGTTACTCAACCACTGTAAGGTCATCCGTTTGGTCAAACTACAGACGAGTCTAACTTTTTAACAAGCAGCTCTCAGTGGAAATGGCACACAGGCGCTCTCCCTCATTAGCAGGCAGGAAGGGTTCTTCTCTGTAGCAGCAGTGAACTCCAAGCCCCAGAAGGCCCGGGGGCGGCCAGGGACAGGCAGACTGAAACACAAGAGGCGGAAGGATAAGCTCTTCCTCCTCAGGCACAGGACCAGGTGGGACCTGACCTGGCCTCCCCAGAAGCCACAGTTGCTCCCCCAGCCCCGCCCCCAGCCCAGGAAGGCAGGAGCCACGCTTCGCTCTCCTCCGTGCCAACGGCTAGAAGGACAGCCCCACCAGGCTGGGATCCCTGTTGGTTTTACTCACATAGCAGACATTCAATAAATATCTATTGAATGAACGAGTGTATCTAGACCTTAATACAATATCAGCACCGTCTCCTCTTTAAATATAGACAGAGCAGATGTTTGAAAACGCTTCCCAGTTGAAAGTGACAGTTTGCAGAGCCGTTCACACGGCTGGGAGTCGTGCTGCCCATTTATAAAGAGCTGGACAGGAGGATCAAGGGAAGGCCGTCGAAATGGTAGACAAGGAGCAGAATACGCAAGCCCGGCCTCCATGGAATAGCAGCTCTGACTCTTCGCCTGCACGTCTGAGTCCTCGTCTGTAAGACAGAACTGTCTCCTCTCGGGCGGCTGCACGGGCCGGCTTTAACCCCCGGTGGCTGGCTGCTCCTCCTGAACTGACCACATGCTGACAACGAGGAGGGCCGGCCGAGGCGTGGAGCCAGCTGCCCGAAACCTCATCAGCAGCAGCTCACGATCATCAACGTGTGTTTGACTACGCGAGCCAAGTCCCCGGCCCTGGCTGCCAGAGGCCTCGCTGGCGCTGCCGCGGATTCTTTTCCCAGAAGGCTAATTTATTAACTCTTCCTGAAAGCTGTTTGTTTGGAAGAACGCACAACCAGGTAAGCGCGTGTTGCTAAGAACAAAGGCCCGGAAAACAATATGCCGCTCTCACCCCCAGAGACTCCTGGCTTTCTCTGCGCCCTGGCTGAGCAGCGTGCCCTGGCCCACCCAAGAGCAAGGAGGAGATACACTACACACACCCAGGGTCTCGTTGGGGCTGCTGGACGGGACGCAGTGCCACCTCACCACCCCCAAATCCCAGCCCTGACTCCTGACTGAGGGGTCTTTCCGAGAGGCAGAGGCCACTTACGACTCTCTTCCCAACGTCCGTCCTCCCCCCAGGGACACTCCTGCCTCCTGTCACTGCTGCTTCAGTTTCTGTGCTTCCCATCAGCCTGGAAGCTCCCCAGGGCACAGACCCGGCTTGTCTATTCCTGCTGTGCTCCCAAACCCCACGAAACACCTGGAATACACTAGGTACTCAATGCATGTTTGTGACACTGAACTGGGGTCCCCAAGGCTGGGGTGCAGGGAGCCCTTTGAAACTGCAGGCACAGCCATCTATGTGGGGACCTCTTGTGGTTCTAAGGGCATGGGCATGTAACCATGTTTCTCAGGAGAAGGCCCAAAGGTGTCATCACATGCGCAAAGAGAACCCAACCAAAAATGCCTAAGCCTGCTGACCAAGGGTGAGCTCTCGGCTGGAACAGTGGGTGAACTCATCACTGTTACCCCTCATCCTGACAGTCCCTGCGTCCTTAACCGCCTCTCCCTTCAGATAAAGCTCCCCCTTCCCTCCTCCCTCCATTCCTCAGATCCTCCCAGCACTTCCGGGGCTCCCTCAAGGACTTCCTGGGAGAGGTCTTCCCCACAGCCCCCAACAGGAGCCTGCACTCGTCCTCCTGCGTCGGCAATGACCTGGGTGCCACCTCGCACAACACCTGCTGCTCTAGTAAACCAAGTCTCACATACTGGATATTTCCATTCTCTGACCCCACCATTCTTGGTAAGCTTCTTAAAAGACAAGAACTGGGGTCTTCTTCCTTGAAGGGCCCATCCCATGAGGAACTCAATTAATTAAAGGCAGGCAGGCATTCGCAGGAGCGGAACGAAGGAACGCTGCCCGGCCCAGACTCATTTTCAGTAAAGACTCCTTCTTTCACTCTGGGGTGCAAGCATTCCCACCACGCAAACACAAGCAACGCATGCCGGTTCCCCTGCGCCCCCTGACCCTGTCCACAAGCACAGGTAAGATCTACGTAGTTGTATTCATGGTATCAATACAATGTCAGCCTCGATTATTTCCCCCTCAGCACTGTGTCTCTAAACACGCGTCCACTGGGGGCTGAAAGCCTCCGTCCGGCCCCGCCGTGCTTCTCGCGGGGTTGCCGGCACAGCCAACCCCACACATGTCGACTGCAATCCCTTTCTTGCACAGCAGAGCGTTTTTTCCCCATAGGCAGCTTCTCTTCCCCAGGTGTTAAAGCAGATTTTCTTTCTCATTTTCCAGCACATCAAAGGTCTATTTTCACATGAAAGCGCTCCACTGAACATGTAGTCAAACAGACTGCCCTCCGACAGGAGCGGTCCACGGCAGGGTCCTCCCTGGCCAACGGGTCCCTCAAACAGACTTGGGAATCGTCCCCTGAGTCCCCAGGGAGGACCTTTGGTCCCTCAATCCTGCCCACCCCTTTTGGACTTCTGACCACCCCCCCGGGAGCCTGGTCCCCTTCCCTGTTCTCGCCACACTACAGATGTGTTCAGTTCTCCCTTTCTCCTCTCCCTCACAGGACAGCCAGCCAGTCACCACCTCTGTCACTGATGTTTGCCTGGGGCTGTCCCCAAAGCCACTCCCTTGCCCAGGATCTGCTGCCACCAAACACCTAGGGGACCTTGCCCGAATTCTCATTTATTTGCCTGTTTACATGAAAACAAACAACATTCTCCCAGCACAATAAAGGGTCAGCAGGATGAGGCATCAGCTGGGGTTTCCAAATACAATACACAGAAAGGAAGAAAAGGGTCACAAGCTAACAGATGCTCCCCAAATTCCCACAATAAATGAAAAAATATGTCTGAATCTGTCCCAAAGCAAGAAAACAGCACTAGGGAAGACGCGTCCCAGCAAAGCAGCGGTCTCTGTGTCACTGAATAAGAAAGAAGTATTTTTAGTGTCTGGATTCCCTTTCCTAAAAAACAAGCGTGATGTCCAACCTCATTAATGATTAGGGAAACGCAAATTAAAACCATAATGAGATACCACCAGACTGGCAAAAACTCATAAATCTACTAAGTTGGGGAGAACATGGAGCAATGAGAACTCCTCCTACAGAAGGGGACCTTCGGGACACACTTTCCGGCAAACTCACGTTCCACAGACCCTACCCGATGACCCGGCGATACCATTCCTATATGCACGGTCCAATGGACTCTCACATACATACAACAGAACACATACAAGAATACTCCTAGCAACAGTTTGAGCGAGCAAAAAAAATAAAATTGAGAACTCGAATGTCCACTGAAAGGAAAAAAGCCTCACTGCTACTGGGAGCACCACTGGGAACACTACACAGAGCTGAAAACACATGCACTACAGCCCAGGGACCAGAAGTGAATGCCGAAGACATGCAGCTGAAGAAAAAAAAATAGTCCCGTAAGGGTGACAAGCAGGCAAGGGTACACACAGTGGGTGGGAAGACATGCAGCTGAAGAAAAAAAAATAGTCCCGTAAGGGTGACAAGCAGGCAAGGGTACACACAGTGGGTGGGAAGGGCTTAAAACTGGAAAGAAACAACACAGGACCATCAAAAGTGCGGTAATCCTCCACTCCTAAGCCACGTGGTCATTACGTGGGTATACACTGTTGTTCACATTTTCGTGTGCATTTCACACTTCTGTGTACGTGCAATATTTTATATGTGGGGGGGGCAGGGCTCAACTCAACTCAAGGTAAGCTCTCTGTGCAAACGTTTTTCCTCTGGGACCTCTCCTTCTCTCTAAAGGGATTTACTTGTTAAGAGCACTCGGCACTTACTAGCACCCTTTTCCCTTGAGTCAAGTCAAAATTCTAACGAGGACACAAAACCAAAAGGGAAATGAATATTCATGCCGCCGAGTAAGATCTACTCTAGAAAGATCTCTGCATCCACAGCATATTTTAACTGGGGTTGCAACAGCACAGTGCCTCGTGATGTTTTTCCTTACAAGCTCCCCACGCCTGGGCACTCCGCACTGCGGTGCCCCTTCCAGAGAAGCGGCAGCTTCCCGGATGCCCTAAGACCCGACAGCCCTGAGACAGACCCCGTCTCCCTCCGCGTGAGCGCACGTCTCATAGGCAACACTCGAAGCTTCCTTCCACAGGCCCCTCTGGGGAGCGTTACAGTGTAAATGGGTTCCTTCGCCCAGAAGCGCCTCAAAGGGCTCACCCCCTTGTTAACACCAACAAATTCCTAGTCCTCTGCTCAATTCGCCCTTCAGTCTAGCAAAACTTTCTCTGTCGCACTTTTTCCCCTTCTGCTCCAGGAAGCCCCCAAAGTTACCAGTGGCCAGGTGTCCTGCCCCTGCTCAAGTCGCTCCCCTTCCCCACCTCACCCCCAACTCCATACCCTCAACCCATCTGGTTTACCTGGTTCACACACCTCCTGGAACACCCCCTACACCTCAAGCCATCCTCTTGAACACGTACAAATCAACCCATACACTGCCGTCTCTGCTTCCACCAAGCCAGGTGATCTGGGACTCGGTTCCCACTCTTCCCTCTCCCACCTCACTCTCCTCCCGCGGGTCGCAGCTCTAGCTCCTGAAAGTCTAATGCTGCATCTGTTCAAAGAAGTTGACCCGCGGTACTGAACAGATAAAGATGCCTCCCCTCCAGCAAAAATAAAGCTGTATCACAAACCACTCCTGTATCCATCTGTACCTTTTCTCCTCGTCCAAACACACGTACTATGTGTTCTGAATCATAATTCATCCTAACATAACAATATAAACAATAATACATACCTACTGCACGTTTACTACGTGCCTTGCAATGTGCTGGCCAATATGGGGGTACACTAAAAAGAGAGACACAGTCCCCATATGCATAGCCATGCAAAGAGGTTTTGTTAATTGAAGAAGACAGACTGCAAAACAGGTACAACAGGATGTCATGTTTGTAAATCACAATATATATTTGTCGTATACACAGAAAAAAATATGGAAGACTGTACTCTAATTCGTTAACAATGGGAATGGGTTGGGGGGGCAGCCCAGTAGAGAACTTTTACTTTGGATGCTCTAAATTTTCTTGCAGTTAATGTATTTTATATAAGCATGTATTATTATGTAATGGGGAAATTTCCTCAAGTAAATTCTAAAAGAAAAAGAGCAAAACAAAAATCCAGCTCTCAGGAACCTTCCAATCTGGCTACTAAAGTAAAAGTTATTTAACCCATGGATTGAAAACGAACAAGACAGCATAAAAAATACAATTACCGGCTCCTTCCGGGAGAAGGACAGAACATCAAAAGATGCCAGCTGACCGTCTTGGGCAGCAAATGCCAATGGCATCAGGAGGGATCTGCTGGCCACAGCTTTCAGGTGGCTGCGAAGCGCGAGGTAGGGGGGGGGGGGGCTGTGCCGCTGGATGGAGAAGGCAGGAACGAACAGCCTGAGAAGGGGACCAGCCAGGCATGAAGGGCTCGCTGGCTGCTCTTAGACCTCAGGGTCCCACTTCCAAAGCAGCAAGGGAATCACTGGCCTCCCTGTGGCCAGAGCGTTCTGAATGCACGTTAAGTCAAGTATGATCCCAACCAAGCCAAAAAGAATACAAATATAATACTTTCTAAAAACACTTATTTTGTGAACAAAGTAAACTAACAAAATCAAAACAGACTCATAGATAGAGAACAGACTGACAGCTGTCAGAGGGTGGGGCGTGGGGGCTGGGTAAAAAAGGTGAAGGGATTAAGGAAAAAAAAAACCCTCATAGACACAAACACCAGTATGGTGATCACCAGAGGGAAGGGGTGGGGCAGGCAGAAGAGGGGGAAGGGGGGATAAATGGTGATGGAAGGAGTGTTGACTCTGGGTGGTGAACACACAATACAACGCAGATGATGTCTTATAGAATTGTACATCTGAAACCTATATAATTTTATTAACCAATGTTATCCCAATCAACTCAATTAAAAAGTGAAAATAAAACATTTACTTTGGAATAATTTTAGAAGGACAGGAGAAATGCAAAGATAATTTGGAGAGGTCCCCTACACCCTGCACCCACAGATTCCCCGGATGTGAATATTTTACATAACCACATACACTTATCGAACTAAGAAATTAACATTGGTTCAATATCAATAAGTAAACTACAGACCATTTCTGGATCTCACCAGTTTCTCCACTGCTATCCTCTCTCGTTCCAGGAGCCAATCCCGGATACCAGATGGCATTTAATAGAACTAGTTCTTAAACAAGCAAACATTTTATGATCATTTATTCTCTTGGTAAGAAAATGTCCTGGCACTCGGGGCAAAGACTTAGTCCTTCTCACCATCAAAGTAAGCGATCTTTGACACAAGCTGCCGACCTCCAAACGGAACAAAATTTCATCTACAGTGAGATAAAAACCCAGACAATGACCAAACCTCTTAACCTCCATAAGCAGCCGCAACCCTGGCCTCTCTCCACGGCAACTAACTGGTATTTAGAAGTAATTTATGTTAATTGCAATCGAGCATATATGAACATTACAAAGCAAGCTGGCTTCAAACAAAAAGGCCCGAGAGGAGCCTAACAAAAAATTAATTTTGTAAAAGACCTGTTTCTTATTCCAACTTGTTTTTAAATATATGTTCTGAGTCACACGCCATTAACCATCTCAATTTATTAATAATCTCGGGGCAACCAGCTAGCTCAGACCATGCAAAGATGAAATCTTGCATAAAAAAAGAAAATGAAGTATCTACACACACACATTAAGCAGGTAGTCAGCTGTGATGGCCAGAGAGGATCATTATTGCTTTTCAAGCAGAATTTGTGGTAGGACAAAAAAGAGGAAGGTTCCATGAACCGATAACTCAAACTTCAGAGAGACAATTTGTCTCCTCTGAGCTTGAGATTATTTTAGAATCGACCAATTCAAAGAAAGTTCTTTGGAATTCCATCCTGCTCTCCCCGTAACAAAGGTTTGCGACGGGAGAGGGAAGGCCCCCATATTCTCAGAGACCCTCCTTTCAGCTAAGGAAGTGACTGTGCCGGTTTGGCATTTTAAAGCAAGAACAAATGAGTTAGCTATAAAATCCACTTTGTAGATTGAATCAGCAAGACAGCTGTTTATACAGAAACCCTTTCCTCTCTGCCTCCAAGCCCCTCTGTGATTCATCTCAGTAATAAAACACTGGCCAGAGCGAAGAAAAATAGAGTCTGGAGAGGAGAGAAAGGCACCAGCAGCACCCCCCACCGTTTTAACACCAACTTAGCCCATTTCTCTGAAAGATGCTTCTCAACCTCCCCTACCTGTAGAAGAAACAACATCTCCCCAAAGCAGGCCAACTTTTTGTTGTGGAGCCAGAAAGTAGGTTCTTATTTGTGGGTGGGACACAGCTCACCCTTCGGCATCCCCTAGGCTTCGAGGTTTGCTCTCTTTTTAGCCACGGAGCCTGAACGACTCGCCGGCACCCATCTCCCCTCCTCTCCGACTGTCAGCTCTCTTGCTAAGCAAGCAGGGTGCAGAGCCAGCAGATCAATGCCCCTGAGTGACAGAGGCTTGAGCAGGCAAAGAGGGACAGGAAGATGTGTGACTGTCCATCACGGGAAGCAAACCCTCCTCCACCCCCAGACGGTGTTTGCCCTGACCAGGTGAGCACTTTCCCCACCTCAGTTCTCTCCTGTTCACTCTTCAAGGCCCAAATCAAAAAGTCACTTCCTCTGTGAAGCCAACGCTGACTCCCATCTCGGCGGTCCTGTAACATCTTGCGCATCCTTCACCTGTACACCTGTTGATGACCTGCTTTCCCAAACACACTGTGCACTCAAGGGCAAAGAAGGTCCCCTCCCCGTCTCTGTAACCCCAGCACCATGCATGTCCTGCGCCCAGCCCAGAGCAGAGCATCAACAAATGTTTGTTCAATGAATGAACACAACTCAACTACCCCCAGCAACCACATCACTAAATGCTAATTACCACTAGCTGCATGAATAATGAATGAAGAAATGGACGAACAAATGTCTCCTTGTTAGCCAAGCTGCCAAGTCCTTTGGAGCACAAAGGAGGGATCAACTGACTTGTGTCTGTGGTAGTAGCTGAGTTCAAAGACAAGACAACTCATCTTGAAGGGGTATGTGAGAGGCACGGAAGGAGAAGGCCCGTCTCCACCCCAAAGCTGGCAGTAGCCTGAGGTTCCACCAATCAGGTTCACTTCTCCACCTTCCCACAGCAGCAAGCCCCTGAAGCTGGTCTTCGCGTGGCACACTCCGGAGTATCAGCAGGAGAGCCATGTTGCCCACAGACAAACTCGTGGCCACCTTCTCCCACAAAGCCCACTCAACAGGGTCACCCCTTGACTCACTCATCAGCCACAGCCCCTGCGCCCACCAGCAAAACTTGAAGCCAGATGCTCAAATATCACGCAACTAGAGTGCTGTATCTGAGCAAACAACCAGGCAAGATTTATGATAAAAGAGGCACCGGATCTCTTCCCACTCACTAGAAAAAGGTCAGATGAATCTATTCAATATGGTGCTGGCCAGAGCTGGATGCTCCCAACTCCAGGATTCACTCTACCTGGGGAAAACAAACCAGGTTCAGAAAGCCTGCATTAGGGCCATCTGCAGGGCCCGTCTACAGGCTACACGCCTCCCCTGGGCCCGCCCACCCCCAATCCCACACCGCTGGGAAGAGGCAGAACCACAGAGATAGACAAATACTTGAGTGTGACAAAGGAACTTTTTTTAGTTTCCCTGAACAAGCCTCAGAAAGAGCAAACATGCTTTGCTTATCCATCTACGACTTCTAACATCCTGTATTCCTTTAAAACAATAATAACAGAAGCACTGATTATATATTCAAAGGATGTGCTATATATCCAGGAAATAATAATGATCAGACACTTGAGACTTTTCTAATTCTGCAAAATAATCAAGTAATGGCAGGGCAGTGCTGAGCACTGCCCCCAACTCCAGGAGCCGGCAGAGACGGAAGGAAGGGGCGTACTGTCAGGCTCCCACGGCCCAGCCCGGGAGCTCCCAGAGACCTCCGCCCAGCAACCTCCTGTCCTCTGGGCCCTGGGGTTGGAACGTGCTCTGCACACACCTCTTGGTGGTTCTGCACTCCAAGCCTGAAGCAGCGCATGTTACATGAAGGTCCTCCCAACAGTAGGACCCTGGGTCCCTCGTCCCCAGCCTCACCTGTGGCCCCAGGCTCTGGAGCTCAGGAGTGGCTCTCAACGCTGCTGACCAAGTAGATGGATTATTTTTTTTGGTAACCTTGTGCAGCATAAGCAGTCAATTGTTCAAATGTCCTCAGTTTTGCCATAGAAGCCCTCTACAAAGAATACAAAACTCTATTTTTTAGTGAAAAAGAACAGTTCATTACTTAAAAGGATCTCATTCTGAAAACCCCACTACCAGGAATAATTTTCTCTCCTTGACTCAGCTAGTTACGGAAGTCAGGGTTTTGGTTTGGTGGGTTTTCTCAAAGCAGGGCACATGCACAAGCAGGAGGGTCCATCTCGCAGTGTGAAGGGGAACATCTGCATGTCCTTCAGCTCCCTGGGACCCAAAGCCCCCAAAGCAAGTCACAGAAAGGCTGTAGGAATGCTACCATCCTTCCCTGCCCCAAACCAGCTTTCTCCCAACATTCTCAGTGGAATAACCCACTCACTCCCAAGGGAACCCCAGAGCCACCTCTGTAGGTGAGACCAGGTCCACTGGCTCAGCACGCCCTGGGGCCTGGTTACAGCCCCAGACACGGAGAACCCCAGCAATGGGAGAGCCTCGGCGATGAGGGGCCCCACTGCTGTTTCTAACAAGCATCCCAGGGGGGCTCTTGTACCAGTGTCGTCTCAGCAGGTACTCACCCTCTCTCCTCACACTTCCCACCTCACCTGCTGCAGTCACCTGGTCTGAGGCATAGAGGAGATTTCAACTCCCACCCCTTTCACACCCACTCGGCCCTGTTCTCTCAGCTTGCTGGCCCCTCGACCCAAACCCCACAAGGCTGCCAACAGTTTTCCTTCTCAAATACGAATCTCGTGCAGCCGTAGCTCACGAACCTACAGGATTCCAGGGCTGCCTTCAGGTACACCCTCCGGACCTTGGTTTGAAATGCAGAATCTGTCCTTCTCTTGCCCCCAAACTACCTGTCCAGGCTCCTCTCCCAACCAAGACCTAACCCTGCCCTCCAGCCCCTTCCCCTGGGGGTGAAGCCCTCCAGCTCCACCTGTCCTCCATTCTCCCCCCTCTGCCTCTGTCCCAGCCATCCCCACCGTCTCTCTGCCATCCTGCGCCTACACACTGGCCTCCCCCACGACCTGTGTGAGGATGAGGGCTGTTTTGCTTTTTATTTTCATCCCTGTCTCCCCACCCCCAGCTCGGTGCTGGGCCCACGGAGCAGGACCTCCAGCAGTGAATTTACTCCGTGAACCAACCTTCGGTTGCCTGGCTGGTTAGTTAGCACAGGGCACTAATAAGGCCAGGTCATGAGTTCCACACTCCTGAGCTCCCTTGCCCTTCACTCAGAAAAAGCCTGTTCAACGGCCAAGCCACCTGACTGCTGGTCACAAGAGGGGTGAGGCCAGGGTGCGTAGGCAGCTCAGCACAGCCCAGTCCTGGCGCAGGGAAAACAATTCCAGTTCGTGTCCTGCTGAGAATGGGTCAGGTGTGTCATCTACACACAGAAGAAAAAGCAGCAGAGTCCGTCCATCTTTCAACATCCCCTTAATGGTCCTAAGCAGCGTGTTTAGCTGTTATTTCAATAAGCCTTATTAAGACCCAATTTTCTTGGGTCTTCTTTCAGATTCTGCAGCATTAAAAGCCTCGCTGCTTAATTACATTAGGAGCACCTGTATATATTATGTGCAATAAATCAACTTTAATTTACCACCACACAAGGCTATTCATCTTCTCTGGGTTATTTATTGCTCAGTATTATTGGTGCTGAATTGTATAGTCTCCATTGTGAGAAGGAACAGTTGGGGTAAGAAAAGCCGAAACGCTCCAGGATGCTGATCACATATGTACACAGCAAAAAGGAAAGAAAGAGAAACATATAAGCGAATCCTGGCAATCTGCTCCCTGCTATTTTCCTAAAACACTCCCCAAACACTTTGATGTTTTCTTCTGCACACATGCACACACGTGCACACACACGCGCGCGCACACCAGTTATCCACCGAAATGACACAACCCACAGGACAGTCCCGAGCTCTCATTGGCAATGTGAGAAGCAGGTGCAGGACGCTGGCTTAGCCAGGAACAGGGGGCTGTGCGGGCCAGAGCAGACCATGTTCCCTCACCCCAGTGCCATTGGCCCTGGCCAGCCCCAGGACAGCACAGGCAGGACCCACCCATGGGCACAAATGAGCAGCTTGCAGCCACTCACACCCACCATGCCCACCCAGGGCCTGAATCAGGCAACTCAGCGTGGGCAGAACTGTTTCCAGACAATCCCGGGTGGAGGAGGACATTGCAGTGACATCAGGGACCCTAATCTCTTGAGAATCTGATCAATGCTGCCATTGCAGAGTCACACAGTTCTCTATGGAACCCCTCCATCAGCACCACCTGGGATGTTAAACATAGATTCCTGGGCTCCATGACTGAGACCTCAATTCTAACACGTCTAGGGAAGGGCACGTGATTTTTCTGCACAGTGACGTGTGAGAGCCACTGTCATAAAACCTCGGGCGCAAGGTTAACTGTCCATTCTAGAATAACATAACTGCTAATAATGTAACTAAGAGTGACTTCCTTACTCCTCGCCAGGCCCTGTGCTCAGCCCTTTACTTCCATTCATTCCTCACAACCACCCCCAAGAAGGTGCCGTAACTCTCATCCCATTTTATAGATGAGGAAAACTGAGGCATAGAGAGAATAAAGAACTCACCTGAGTCCCACCTTTATACCCCGCCAGGCAACCTCGTCTCTGCATCTGTGCTCCCAACCACTAGACTACACTGCCTCTCCAAGCCCAGGCTGCCCACACCTGCTCTAATTGGAGAGCAGCCATCTTTTCTTCTAAATAAAAGGGAGGCAAAAGTCACCGAGACATCACGGACTCCATTTCCAGCCCATAAAACCATCTGGTTCCCCTAAGTTCAACAGCAGAAGCTGCGGTTTGGAGACTTGCTGGCGACGCCTAGGCCTTGTCTCCGAGCTTCCCGCCGGTCAGTTAGCAAGCTGCTCGCTCGCTCGCTCGCTCGTCGAGAGCTGGAGAACAGGGCCGCAGACTCGGAGCCGACCGGACGCCTTCCTCAGGCACAAGAGCCAAACCACCGGAAACTGGACACGCCCCACGAAGTATTTCCCGCCCCCCTGCTTCTCACCCAACGGGTTGTGACGGGTTTTAAGGCACACGACTGACTTCTGTACAAGCACAGCAGCAACATCCACCTTCCATTTGATAATTTGCCTTTAATCAGGGCCTCGAAAAGCCCTGGGCAGCCCACCTTACCAGACGGCCCCTTCAAGGCTCGTCTCTCAGATGGCAGAGAAGGCATAAAAGGAAAGAGGGGACAGCAGAGTCCTGGCGAGCAAAAGGGTTTTTTTAAAATGAATTCGTTTCAAATGAAAGTCCACTCTGTGCGTGCAGAGGAGCCCATTCGTGTGTGTGGAGGATGTAAGGGCTGAGCAAACCCCTCAGCTTGTAACCAAAGTCCCGAGGCCCAAAACACGGGCCCACCCAGGGCCCCTGAGCAGGATGTCACTACTAAAAGCAGCTCCCCCATGAAACACTGCCCAGAGATGCGGGCCCGGGGAAATATCCCTCTCCTTGCCCTTTTACTGGATCACAGAGAGGACGGCCGGGGGGGCCGTGGCCAGGACAGGAGTCTTCTCTGGGTGCCTTCCTGCTCTGGACCCCATGAGCATTTCATTGTTCAGCCCCACCCCCCACACACACACAGACCAGAGCTTCTGGGCACACTCAAACCTCTACCCATTTTCCATTACAGAAGCCCCCAGGAGGCTAGACCAGTGATTCTCAACCAGGGGCAATTATGCACCCAGGAGACCTTTGGTGATGTCTGGGAACATTTTTAGTTGTCACAGCTGGGGAGGGGTGCCGCTGGCATCTAGTGATGGAGGCCAGGGGTGCCGTTAAGTCTCTTACAATATACACAATGCACCACCCCCTGCATCTCCACCTCCCCGCCCCCGTCCCCCACTCCAGCAACAAAGAATTATCCAGCCCAAAATGTCAACAGTGCCAAGGCTGAGAAAGCCGGGCCAGAGCCCTGAAAGCAATGAGCACTCACGCTCACAGCACCTTCCCACGGCCGTCGCTCCTATGAGCACCCTCTCCCACCACCCACTGAATCTGGCAAGGACGAGAAACCGAACTGAAGCGATCTGTAATATTGGAAGCCACAGTCCAGCCTCAGCTGAGTGCCGAGGGTCTGCACTGATCAGAGCCAATCTCCCCTGTCTCTGGAGCAAGGTGCTCTCGGGCAGGGGCCAGAGAAAAGGAGGATGACCCAGGAGAAGCTGGGACTGTGTCCGAATGACTCAGAGGTAAACCCTCGATGTGGCAGACCCCTCAGGGGTGGGGAGGAGGTAGATTCCGCAGAGAAGAAAGGAGGGCAAAACTAACCTTCCAGGGCCTGGAAGCCTAAAGAGTACACTGTGGCCCCTTGCTCCAAATCTACAAAATTACCAGCCTGGTGTTACGTATGGTAACTGCACATCCTCCTCTCTGTCCCTACAGCAGTGGGATCCAGCCTGGCTGAACAGCAGGGGCTGAGTAAGCACCTACTGGATGCCAGGCAGTGTGCCAGGTGCCAGGCAAGTCTTAACGATCTCCGTTTTATAGATGACGCTCAGAGAGGTTATGTAACTTGGCCAGGTCACACAACCAGGATTCAATCCCAGAACTGTCTCTAAGAACCAGCCTTGACTACCACACCACACTGGCTCTCCTTCCCCAAACATCCCACCACAGAGGAAGAGAAGAAGCCCCCAATCCACCCACAGCTCCTCCCGCTGCTCCCAGCACTGCCTGGGCCAGCTCTCCCGCATCCGCCCTACTGCTGTTTTCAGCAGGGGGACCGAATGGCCCACCTCACAGGATCCCTTAAGGAAGGAAGGTGGCCTAGCACAATCCCCACACTCCTTTCACACAAGCCACCCCCAGCGGGTGCTCTGACCTGCAGGGCTAGTTCCACTCCCAGCCTGTTGTAACCTACGTTCTGCCCCGCTCTAGACAAGGCCTGAGGATGAGGCCCACTGACCGCTTACAACTTACAAAAGGAGGGCTGGGCGCTGAGCCGGCCCTACAGGCAACTGTGAAGCTTTAAACGAGGCTAGAAAAGGGCTTTCCAATGCGGAATGGTCGAGAGGCACCGAAAACTACAGCCTCAGTGCCCACCTGTGTTTGGACGCCCAAAGCAAAGCAGAACATTAAACACGAAACAAAACCAATAACCACAGAATAGAAGCGCGCAACCAACCGAAACACTCAACACCCTGGGGCCAAGGAGCCACGCTGGGCCTGGGATGTACACAGTGGCAGGCCTCCCCCTGAAAACTGTGCCCAACACGCTCTCCTGTCCTCGTCACACCCATCCCCAAGCGCAGCCTCAAACGATCGGTAGAAGCCAACAAGTCACATGGTGCCAAACTCACCAGCCTCCAAGACACTCAGGGTGACCCCCACCCCCCGCAGCGATGGCTCTTCATTGAGGCACACAATCTGGTGCCCCCTTTTCTGGGGGCTGTGCTAATTCCCACACTAATACTGCAAGGGGCATTCCTGGGCTCCTGGGGAGGCCCTTGGGAAGGGACTTATTATGAAGGTTTAGCCAAAAAAAAAGGTCCGGCTGGTGTAGCTCAGTGGATTGAGCGCGGGCTGGAAACCAGAGGGTCCCGGTTCGATTCCCAGTCAGGTCACATGCCTGGGTTGCAGGCCAGGTCCCCAGTGAGGGCCATGTGAGAGGCAACCACACATTGCTCTTTCTCCCTCCCTTCTCTCTCTGAAAATAATTAAAAAAAAATTTTAATTAAAAAAAAAAAGAAGGAGCTTTTGGAGGCCACTTATTTACCGAGTACTACAGACCATGAATGTGGAGCAAAGGGGGTTGCTTTTTTTTTTTTTTTCCCCAAGTCCCCATGCCAAGAGAAATGTTGCTTCAAAACCTCTGCAGATCCTCTCCAGGCGGCCCCCCTCTGAGACTCTGAGGCTTTGTTCCTGGGTCGGCCCTGTTCCCTAAGCGTTACATTCTAACCCCCAGGACCCTGCGCCCACAATAAACCCAACCCCACCGCGGCGATTTTAATGAGACTCCAGAGGTGTCTCCTCCCAATACTGCTGCTGCGCTGTGCTACAACACACCTCTCCTAATTCTGTTTGTTCACTTTCAAAAGGGGGTGGGGAAAGCAGGTTTTACTAGGAGGTCATTTTGCCTTAGGAAAGGAACAAATTAAGTTGAGGCCCACGAGGTTGACTGGGGAATACACTCTCCAGCAGACAAGTGACCTTGGGAAAGGTCACTGGCAACCTCTTGTTTATGGAGCCGGATACTAGTGGCGTGGTCACCTCTGAGAAGCACCACTAGCAACTGGGGCATGCCAAACTCTTTTATTGGGCACCTCTTAAACACTCCAGAAATCCGCCCAATTCCTCGCAGAATAGCGGAGAATAAAAGTGCTCTCAGCAGGAGGGGGAAGCCGGGCCCGATTATGAGCAATTAGTGAATCAATGATTCCCAGAGACACTGATTTAGGCCGGCAGTTCTTATTAGCGACCCTTGAGGGAAATGCAAGAGCACACAGCTTCGAGGGGAGGGGTAAAAGCACCAGTGACCACCTTCGGGGCTTTTCCCCCTCCAACACTGAAAACCGGTGCTCAATCTGCAGCAAAAAACAAAAACAAAAAATTCTTTAAGTTGTTTCCATAATGCCAACAACAAAAACAAGAGAAATGACGGCCCCCAGTTCTGTCAGCCTACCTGAAATGACTCTCTCAAAATCCAGGGAACGGGACAAAGAGTTTGTATCAGTTGAAATAAAGAGAAAAAAAGAAAGAAAAGAAAGGGGAAGATGGGAGGGAAGGAGGAAAAGCTGGGTGGCTAATGTGAACGGCACAACCTCATCAGGAAGGTAGGGAGAGGGAGCAGATTGGGTCCCCACTCCCACGGCACGCACGGAGGATGAAAAGGTATTGATTTGTGCAACAAAAAGTCCCCTCCAGTGTTTTTTCTTCATCGAACCCCTCATCCACCCCAACACCTGTTCAGGAAATCAACGGCATGACACAAAGGGCTAGGAACCTTGCTAACTGATGGGCAATGAGCAAAGAAAACATTTCTAAAAATATGATGATGCTTGCTGGGAAAACAGGGCTCCTTTTACAAAGAAATTCTCAGGAATACCTCTTAGGGGAGATGTTCCCGTAACTGTTTTTAAACATTCAGTTCTATACTAGAGAAATCAAAACAACGGCAAGAACACAAGCTTCCCAGGCGCAATCGTGGGGGCCTGAATCCTCCACCAAGGGCTCGATTCGAAAGTTGCTAACAGCACACAGCTGGGCATACTCCCCACCCCCTCCACCTTCAGTCCTGAAAAGTGTCCTATCCACCCCCTCGTTTTTATTTATTTATTTTTTCTGATTTTCAAGTACCAGGAGAGGCCCCTGAGAGAACGTGGGTCAACCTGAAAAAATAAAATATGCAAACTGGCCCCCCAAACACAGCCTTGTCTATGTCCACTGCGAACTTTGACATTTGTTCATTCATTTGGTTTCCTTTGGTTTGAGCCCATCGCTACTCGATTTACTCTGAGCAGTTGGAAGACAGCAAAAGAAAACAAAAACAAAGGCTTTCTTCCCAGGAAAGGAAAGCACAGCGTCCTTGAACTCAAACCACTCCCCTCCCTTGATCCGCCTCCCCTGAAAGTCTGTTGCTCTCTAACCTTGAAAAGAGAGTGTGTGTGAGGCCCCCCGGCAGCCCTCTGCGCTCGGCTCCACGGCCAGGGTGAGGAATCTTTATCTGAAAGGCGAGCCCCAGCTGAGGGATGTGAGCCGGTTTTTAAAAGTTGGAAAGAAACTTCTGAGACGCGGGCGCTAATCTATGCACAGAAAGCTCCTTTCCTCCTCGTGGCGTCTAGAAAAGGGAGAGAGGGTTAAGGCAAAAGCAAATCCAAGAAATACCACTGCTCAGCTCAGTAGCTTCAATAAATTGTTACCAACTCGCCACCAGAGGCCAAAAAAACAAAAAAGCCAGTTTTAATTCCAGCTGACGGAGGGCACGGGAGAAAGCCATCTTACCCTCTCTTCTCCCATCTGCCCACAAACGCTTGGGTCCAGCCTCCCCTCCCCCCGCACCCCACCCCGGGGGAAAGAAGATGGCTTCGTTAAGCCCCACACTTCTCATCTCTATGGTGACCAAAAAAAAAAACCAAAAAAACAAAAAAAACCCTACACTAGGATACACAGGAATTCCAAACTTAAAAAACTTTCTTCTTCTCCATACTTGTCTTTTACAATATTTTAACTAAATGCTTTCTTTAAACGTTAGGGTCAGAGTGTTTTATGTGTTATCACAGTTAAACCACAAACCCCATCTCCTCCTACCCCCACTCGCTTTTCCAAAATCCATTTTCCAGATTTCAAAGCCAGCTGCGGCTGCACAGCTAGCTATAGGCAACAAACTTGTCAAAAGAGAAACACACACACACACACACACACACCCCTAAAATACACACAGAGTGTGCACAGGTTTATTTTTTGTTTGGAGAGACAGATGAGTGTGAGGTCTGGGCCAGCAGCTGAGCTGCAAACGTCGGGGGAGGGGGTGGGAGGAAGGGAACACAGACACAGCCCCGAGCCTGAAGGACAGCTGAAATGGAGGCCACCTTGGACCCTCCAAAGCCAGGCGTCACCAGGACAACCATGCGGGGTAGACGGCCAGCGGGGACCCACTTGGGCACTTTCATTAAAGGAGAGAAAAAACTTTAACAAGGATGAAAAGAAATCAGTACTCGAACCTTGCTCCACTCTGTGGGCCCTTTTTAGAATTAGAAAGGAAAAATAAATCTAGGGCCATGCTGATCCAGAGCAATGAGCAACAGGCTTCCCTGTCGAGAGCCTCCCCACTCACAGTTTAATCTCCTGAAGTTGACTATTTTTGCTGGCACCACCTCCCTTTTAAGACTGTTTACAAATACAGAGCGATTAATATTTCCTAACTCAAGGGTATCCTGGGTAGGAACACAGTCTTGCTAGGCATAACGAGAAAGTTCCCTGTGTGTCCCCACCCACCTGCAACCTCTGCTGGGCCCCGGACCCGTGTGGCCCCCGGACTCTGGGAAAGCACCCCCAAGCCCAGGCTTTCTGGGGCAGCCATGTGAGCCCTCCACACTTTCAACACCCTTCACCAAGTTTGCCGACTCTGGGGCCAAATCTCGTCCCGTGCTTTGTGAGGGCCCAGATGGAGTTTTTTTGTTGTTTTGAGTATTGTCGTTCCAGGATTTTTTTTTATTTTTATTTGGGGAAATCTGGAAGAGCCCGTTTTTTTTCTCCTTTCCTTTCTTCCTTCCTTTCTTTCTCTCCTTCTTTCTTTCTCTCTTTCTTTTGTACCTAAATCTATTTTCACATGTTCTTTAAGTGGCTTAAAGCTTGGCATCCATCTCAAACACATCTATAATGGATCAGAAGCCAAAATCTGCTTCTGATTATCACAGACAAATCGGGCCCCCTAAAGTTGGGAGGTGGGAGCGGGGAGAAAAAGATCCAGGTTCTTCAAAGGGTCAGGGGCAGAAACCGACTTCTGGGTTCTGCCCACAGAGGAAGCACCAGGCGCTGCCGTTACTAACTGACCCCCCTCAGCCTTCACTTATGAACTCCCCAGCCACTCACTTTGGAGAGTTTACGGGTGGAGATTCCACACCCAGGGGAACAATGCTTTCTAGATATCCCTGGCCTTTGAAAAGGAAAGGGAGGGGAGTGGGGAGGGGCACCGAGCTCCCTCTCCCCCCAGAAAAGGGTGAGCCCCCACACAGAGAACACAGCTGCAGGAAAATGAAAAATGTTTTATTGTTTAAAGAGTACCGAAGGGCTGCTGGACATGGGCAATTTAAAATTAAATACAACTCCCGTCACAGTCACAGCCGTTTGCAGTTAAAGGTGAACACGGTGTTTCAAAAGCAAACTCATCTCTGCCACGGGGCTGCCTTCCACTGAGGGAACCCAGATGCCACCTTCGTTATTGAAACTTTAATAGCTGGCCACCCAACTGCCCAGTACGGCAAGCCTCTTCCCTAGACACATTTTCCTGAAAGAAAAAAGAAAAAAAGCCTTGCCCTCTCCCTCCCTCCACTGAGCATAACGTAAAAGCTTTAGAGAAGGGGTGTAATATCTTGTCGCTGAGGTAAAAGACTCAATTATAAAACCTTCCAAAGGATTCTCAAGGAACATCTACCTACTGTGACAGCAACATATGCAAAACCAGAAGACAAGCTAAAATATTTTCCCTCTATCCGCCCCCTCCCTCCTCCCGCCCCTACAAAACACAAGAGGAGAGATGGGAAGCGGGGGAATGGGGGAGACGCTGTCATAAGAAATCAGTTTTGAGACCAGGACACTCATCGGACAGAAAGCAACATCCCCCAGTTCTGAAAGACAAGCCGGCCACACACGCGCTTCTTTACCACCTTAGCGAGAATTACGGCTCAGGAGCCTGCGCTAATTTTAGTGTCTGATGCATCCTGCAGCCAGGGGCAGGCATTCTTCGGGCCTGGCCCTGTCTACGCTGAACGACACTGCCTTCAGGATGGCCCCTGGGAGGAGTAGCGAGAGTAACAAATAGAAACTTCCAGACTCCTGACATCTGGCAGTCCGTGGAAAACGGGACTGGCTGTCCAGGCTGCTTCCCTCCCAAAGCCCTTTCTGGGCATTTCTAAGAGCTGCCTCCGACTATGGCACCGCCACACATCTCACACTTCACGTTTGAAACGAACCCCAAGCAAAGGCAGGAACCCCAAGGTCATAGAGCACAGGACACCAACACAGTCTTGAAACCGAGCCCAGGAGTGGCGACCTCTCGTCTCCCTGCTTTGATCTGACGTTCAGAGTCAGCCACTTCAACCCAGCTCTATGAACACCCGTGCTGAAGACACATTTCCGGGTCGTTTTATCTCCATCACGCTTTTCCGGCCTGGGGTTCTGGGCATCCTTCTGTCTCAGCCCTGGTGTCTCTCGGAGTTACCCATGGAGCAGGGCGTCGCTGGGCAGCTGGGGCAGCTGTCAGTCCGCCTGACCGCTTCACTCCCGAAGCCCTTTGTACACAAAAGGCCTCACTGAGGCAGAACGGGCTCCCCTTTGATTTGCTCACCTCTCACATGTAAAAACGGCTCAGAGGCCTCTGACGAGCGTGGCCGCACTGAAATGCAGTCTGTTGGGGAGCAAAGCTTTTTAAAGCACTCTCTGGAAGGCGAAATCCTCGCTTGGGTTTTGCATGGAGGAAGAGCTAAATGGAGCTGGCTGGAACGGAATCAACTCCAAAACCTAGTCACAGAGTGAGAGCTGCGATACCAAACTGCTGGAAGGGTCTGGGAGAGGAAACTCAGAGGGACATTTGGATTGCAAAGACAGAACAACGCACTCCCATATCGTTTTCAGCCTTTGGAATTGGGTAGGGAAGTATTATCATCAACCCACCGGACAAATGGGAAAGAGAGGGCACCCAGGTGGGCTTGGAATTGGCATTGCAGGGAGCCAAAACCCACATTCCTCATTCAGGGCTCTCCACCAAAGATCTGCTCTTTCGTGGGCAACTGTGGCTTTCAGCCTTCTGGACGGACCATGAAGGAGTGTGCCTCGCTGCATGTCCCAGCGGATGAGTACACATGGACTAGGTAGGGCCAGGCCCTCGGGGGCCTGCACACACCTCCCACGACATCGCCAAGACCATTTCTGGGGGATGTTACGCTGCAGTCTCCTGCCCCCACGCGCCAGGCAGCATACACTGACGGGACCACGCAGGTGCCTCCCCCTGGGCCCCTGGCCTGCGCAGAACTCATCCGAGGGACCCAGGCTTGAAGAGTGCCCTTCCCCCAGCAGCCATCGGACCTAAAACTCAGGAATGGCTCCCGGTGGCCTGAGGCTGTGGTCCCCAAAGTAGGGTTTGGGGTGAAAAAAAGACTAGAACTTCTTCTCATTCGTGTTTAGCTTTCTGACCCTTGTTTAATTTTTAGTGATTTGTTAGGACATATACGGTGCACGGTATTTCAGCTCGGCAGCACAGTGGGTCGTTTATAAGGACGTAAGGACACACACGCACACTCAAAGGGAAGCTTGCCCACTGGGTACGTCACCAAAGTGTTCAGATTTCCAGCCAAAGGGTTAACGTCAGCTCCCTTAGCCAGGCACAGGGCCGGGGCTCCGTCCACACCAGGGACAAGACAAGCCAAACTTGCCCCTCCCTCCCATACCTCCGGCTCAGCGAACCACAGCACCAAGCTGCTGCTCCAAGTCCCGAACACACCTCAAACCCACCCACTGGTCTCCGCCTCCACCTCCAAGAACGCAGCCGGGCCATCATCTTCTCCCTCTCACACCAGTCACTTACCCCTCTCCCACATCTGCCTGCGGCTCCTATCAGTCATTTTCCACAGAGACTGCCAGAGGGATCTTTTCCAAATTCAAAACCGATCATTTCTCACCCCTTCTTAAACCCTTAAGTGGGTTCCTCAACCCTCTTAAGGCAAGATAATCACAGGGCCCAGCCCCACCTGTCTCCTCCCTGCCCTCTGCATCCCAGCACACAGGATGAGCCCTAAACCTCCATCCCGAGTCACATCTCCATTCACCCTTCAAGCTCAGCCTCCACGTACCTCTCCAGGAAGCCTTCCTAAAACCCTACAGGAGACCTGGCTTCCCCATTACGTTCCCTAAAACATCCTACACATTTGTGTAGCCTTAATGGAACTGTTGTCCAGTAGTGGATCCTACAGCAGGTTGTTTAATAAGTATGTCCACTGCTAGATGCAAACCCAGGAGCTGCATCATCCTCATCACAGCCGCACCCCCACTCCCAGCTTCGGGCTGGGCTGATAGTCGAAGCTCCAGAAACTGGCCATGTGGTGAGCCAATCAACCTTTCACCCCACCCTCCTCTGCATGGTACACTCCAGCCCATAAGGAACAACTTGCCACACACCCCAAAAGCCACGCTGCCTCACTGCTCCCACAGTTCCTTTGACTTGCAGGAGCTCCCCTCTCAAGATTCGCCTCCTGGAGGGCCTCCTGTGTGAGCTGTGCCCTGCCTGCTCCCTACACCAGCTCACTGCCTTGTTTGTCTACCTGCCTCTCTGCCAGCCTGGGAGCAGCTGGAGGGCAGGGCCAAGTCTGCAGCTTTGTCTCTCCAGGGCCTGAGGGCATCCTAAGTGACTTTGTCCAATGCATGGCCTGCTTTGGCCTATTTGCATACATCCCCTTTCTCCCTGAAGAGGCTTTCTTCCATACTTCTTCTTTAACCCTCCCTTTAAGGGAACAATAATACGACAATACCTCCTAGGATTCTTCCCACCCACAACCCCTAATCAGGCCTGCCCCCAAAAGAGAGGCGGAGAAGCAGCTGATGGGAGCCAAACAGCCACAATGCTGGTACCCACAGCGCCACGTCAGCAGAGGCCAAAAAGGGCAAGTACCTGCCCCCACTCACACATTCCTGCTGCCTGAGAAACAGGTCCTGGTGCCGACTCAAAACCTTCTCACCGGGGAGGGGAGGACGGTGGGAGAGGAAGCGATCAAAAGACAGGGCTCTGTTTGCAAACACACTTGAGAACATTCCAAAACCACAGTGGGCCTTGCTCAGCCCTGCCTCAGTTGAGCAAGGCTTTTGCATTTCATGGTGGGTCTCCACGTCACTTAGTGATTGGTCCTCCTCCTCTCCCTCCTTCCCTTCTCCTGCAATGAAGCTGTCACACAAAGGGAGACACCGTCCCTACCCCTGTGAAGCTGTCTGACCAGGGCAGCGGCAGCCCCCAGCTTAGCAATGCAGGCAGGCCCACCCCAGGCCTCCCTCTGCCTTGGAGGGCCCACTAGGCAGCCAGAGAACACGCCCTAAGCAACACTGAGACCCTGGGCCCACAGCGCCGGGTGGTGATCCGAGGCACTCTATCACCTCAGTGGCCGCCCCAGGCCCCACCCCCTCCACCGCCCATCTCCCTCTGTGAGAAGCTCTGTCCCAATCAGAAAGTCAACCTGTGCCGATCAAATGGTTTCTTGACGCGGCCCTGTCTCCACCATGCCTTGGCTAACGCCTCAGGATCCTTCTTCGGCCAGGCCCCTGTGCAGCTGGTAATAGTAAAAGCAGCTCCCGAGTAGGCAGTGCTCGACACGCCGAGGCCCCGTGCCGAGCACACTATGAGCACTGGGGCATGGAACCCTTGCAGTGCCCCTGCAAGGTCCATGCTTGTATTATATGGCCCCTCTTCACAGACTGGGGAACTGAGGACGAGCAAAGTTAAGGGAACTTCCTGAGGTCACGCAGCTAGGTAATCATTAAGCCACCAATAAAACTCTAAGACTGCCTCCTTCTAAACCTATTCTCTTAAACCCTACGCACTGCTGCTTCCCACAACTCACTCCTTCTTTCTTCCTCGGTCCATGGACAGGGAAACCAAGGCATGAAGCTGTGGGGCCACTGGCCTGAGTTCACACTCAGTTAATCAGCCCTGAGCTAAGAACTAGAAGCCAGGTCTCTCCCACCATGCCTGGCACCTCCGCATCCATGGTCAGACATCCTCCCTCCTGCCCCAACCACTCTGGTCAGTAAGAAAACCAACCCAAACCCAGAGGCCACAGAAAGATCCCTAACGAGATCCCACCAGAAGAGAGCAGGTTACTTCCTCTCTAGGGCTCCTGTCTCCTAACTCTGCCATGGAGCTCACTGGCTCTCTCTCTCTTCTCATCCTTTCTGCCACCCTCCCTCGAAAGACTGGGTCAAGCTGGGAAGCAAGGACCCGGAGCCTCAGCACAAAATGAAGCATTTCCCCCGGGCCAGGTGGCTCGGTTGGTTGGGGCGTTGTCCTGTACTCCAAAAGTTTGTGGGTTTGATCCCCAGTCAGGGCGGGCACGTGCCTAGGCATGGATTCACTCCCTGGTCGGGGCACATGTGAGAGCCGACCAACTGATGTTTCTCTCTCTTTCTCTGCCTCCCTCTCCCTTCCTCTCTCTCTAAAAATCAATAAACATATCCTTAGGTAAGGATTAAAAAATATTTTTTAAATCAAAATGAAGCTTTTCTCTGTGACCTGCACTGACAGGGGACTCGCCTCTGAGAAACTGAAGTGTCACCCAATTCAGAAACTACGGAACTGACTCATGCCTCTTTCAGGAAGCTAAAGAAATGACCTTCAGTTACAGAGAGGGAAACTGAGGCAAAGAGCAGCGGCAGCAAGCGAGTCGTGCCCCCCGCCCCCTGCTGGGGGCAAACAGTGGGAGATGGAGGGAGAAGGTCTGGTCCGAAGAGCCACGCGAAGCTGTTACGTTCCTTTAGGAGTCAGAGACTTGTCTCTTTCTCTCTGTGTATTCATTCCTCTGGCTCTTAAACCCAGAAATTGTCTCACACGCACACACAAAGCAGTCACAGGCAAAAAGAAGCCACGCTTGTCACAGCAGCTGAAGCTCCCTCATCAAGCAACCTCAGTCGAAGCTGGCTGCTAATTAATATTAACCCTCCAAATCGGAGCCACGCTCAGGAAACCGGGGATGGAGAGACACGGGACGGGAGGGGAGTCGCCAATTTTCTTTTTACTTCATCTGGAAAATTAAGAGCACCGCTGATTTGAACAAGAAATCATCAAGGAAAGCAATCACAACTCCACACGGCCCGCAACTCGACGGACTGGGCTGTGTAACCCGCCGCTTTCATGCGCTGAAATTAAAATGACTGTGGCAAGAATAGCAATGATGGCATGGGTTTGTCCCTCCTCCTTGGTCCTGAGAAAACATAAAAGCCCCTACAGAGGGTTCTGAAGGTGATCAGGCAAGAGGTCTTCCTTATTTGTCCAAAGAAACCAGCAGAGAACTGGTCAAGACTCCGCCTCAGTCCTTCCGAGGAGGGTGTTCCCCCAGACCCTCGACCTCAAAGAACCTGGTGGGCAGTGAGCGCGGAGCACCGAAGCGGATGGTGCCTGGAGACCCTCTACTCCAAGCACAGCACTTATTTGCTGTTTCTGCATTAATTACAATAAACTGCTTCATAGCCTAGCGATCACTTAATGGAGCAGCAAATATGGCTTTTTCCCTATAATTAGTCAATGTAATCTACTATTTCCCTCCTCCGGGCCACCCCTTTCCACTCTACACGCTCACACTCACACACGCCCTGCCCCCTTCCCAGGACTCACTTACAACCATAATCTTGTTCCGCGTTCCCAGCAGCACCTAGTGAACTCCACCCAACAGACATGGAGTAGAGGGGATGAACTTGGAAATGCATGGGGAGATCTGGACACCTGCGGATGTGTATGGCGTCGGGGGGCTTTCCCAGCCCAGACAGTGGACCTGAGGGTCAGGGATCTAGACTGGATGGCTGAACTGTGGCCACTTCCTGGAGCTCTGCAAACTTATTCCACTCACACGATGGGACTCACAGGTTTGTGCATGAAAACCTAGTGTTCCGTGTCCCCAAGTAAAAGGTTCTATGTAAAGGAAACACTTACCCCCCCATCCCAATGTTCTCCCTCCCTCCCACCAGTCCTCACCCACGGCTGGGAACTGTTCATTTCCCTGGAGTTATTCCTCCTTCTAAGCATCTCCCAAACCTCTACAACCACCCAGCCCTGCACTTCTAGTACCACCAAGTGTCAAAGGAACAAACCCACCTCCAAAGGCCATCTAAGGTTGCTGTCTAAATAAAAGCATTTCTGCATTGTTGAGAACTCGGGTTCTGTGAAATGAAGCCCCGAAAACAGCCTGCATGCATGTAGATTAAGGATAACGACACCCCTTCTCAGGGTCTGCTCTTCTTTACTCCTCCATCCAAGAACATACGCGCTAACTGCAGGCACCCTCATCTTCAGCAAGAACAGAACACGATGTCTTTCTCATTTTCAAGATACAATAATAAAAAAAACAAACCCAAACAAACAAACCCGGCTATGGGAAAGGAATGAACATGTTCCAAGTGTCAACCATATACCAGGTGCCTTATTTATAGTGTCTCATTTCAAACTCACAACTATATTAGCCCCAACTTTTTTAGGTGCAGAACTAAAGCTCAGAAAGGTTTGAGAAGCTTCCTAAAGTCACAGAGGAAGCACCAAAATTCAAACGAGGTCCCTCCGAGCCCAAGAGCCGTGCTCCTATCAAACCACACGCTTCATGTGTTACAGCGCCCGCACCCGTCTGAATGCAATCAAACGGCAATTCCCCCGTCGTACATAGTCACGCGTCCACACATCCGTGTGCATACATGCTCTCCCGTATTTCTCAATACATAAGAAAAAGTCATGTCAGGGAGTAGATTCCAGTGCCTGCAACAATTCCCCAACCACCAGGAAAGAAGGGCAGTCAGCATTTGGCCAGACTTGCCACCAGACGTCACTCTCCCTAACGATGCTGTAACTCACACATCCACAGCACTCCCCGCGTGCCAGACCTCCTTCTGAGCACTTTGTAAGTCATTTCACGGGACCCTCACGACAAACCCACAAAGGAGACACTGTTACTGTCTCCCTTTTGCAGAGGACGAACCTAAAGTGGACAATATTTAGATAAACTGCTCAAGGCCACATGGCTGATAAGTGGCAGGGGCAAGGATTCACACTCAGATCCCCCAGTTCCGGAGCCCCATACCATCTCAACAGAAAGTAAGAGAAACGATAAAGTCAATGATTAAACGCAAGCGAGGAGATGGGGCAGAAACGGGCCTACCTCTGGAATTTCCTTGTATTTTCAGGCCCCAACCTGTATGACAGCAACTCAAGTCACAAGCTGGTCTCATGCACAATTCTCTGTCACGAACAACCATTCAGTTCAGGCTCTCCTGTCAAGACGTGAGCCGAGAGCCCACTAAGCCCAAAGCTCTGGTCTCCAGGCAGCGTTTACAGCCCCTGCACAGAGAGAGATCTCTGGGGAGGCTTGAGTTCAAAGCCACAGAACACTTCCCTGACACCTGGGGGTTCGTCTGGGTGCCCTGAGAAAGGGTCATCTCCCATTAACACAGTCAGCCCTTCTCCTAGGATGCCCCGGGGGTCTGACTGTCCTCGCTCCATCATCTCTATACCGCCTGGGGAAGAACGCGGGCGACTGTCTCCGCCGCACCTTCCGCTCTGATCCGCTGGGGCCGAGCTGAAGAGGGGCAGCTAGGGGAGCTGATGGTGTGAACACGCATGCTTTGAGCAAACAGGATGATGGGGTGATAACGGCAGGCCCGACATGCTAACGTGGCAGCGTGCCAAACACAAGCTGCCCAGGCAGGACTTGTGCTCAAAAGAACTTTAATTGAATTCTTTCAGCAAGCACAGCAGAAAAATTCATAATGAGGTTCCCCTCCACCCCAGTTCTACAGTTGTGTGGATCCAGTGGAAAAAAAATCACTCTTAACAAGGGCACGGGGGGGGAATCAGGACGTTAACTGCCCTGGACGGCTGGGGAAAACAATGGTCGAATCTGGGGGCTTTTATTTTCAAAGCCGCGGAAGGAAGGCGCTCTGCCACCATCAGCTTCGCTGCCCTGTCAGTCGAGGAAAACAAGTTCTGAACCCGGCTCCCTAGTGAAAAATGCAACATTTGTATAATTAAAATTATACTTGTGAAATTCAAACACACTTTAATTTCCTAAGGGTCCCCTAATCAAGTCAGAAGTTCTTACCAAAACCAATTATCTGCTTTGAAAACAGAAGAGGAAACATATACGTGTAGCCGTCTTGTGCGTGGAGAGCCACCGCCCAGTCTTTCCCAGGTTCGAGCATCTGCGCTCCATCCTTTTTTCCCAGGTGGAAGAGACGGCGAACCTGGTTCTTACGTGTTATGTGTGTGAGTTTAAACATTTTTGTTTGTTTGTTTGCCTTTGGCTATTTAAAAAGTGACATATTTGAGAGCTCTCCCAGAGGGAACTGAGTTGCAAAGGATCTTTTTTTAAAGATATGCATCAATAAATACATACTGTATTTCCACCACCCACTCTTCCCCAGGCCCCATCTACGTTTTTTTTTTTTTCCTTAGAATCTCACAGCCATTTTTAAATACTTGCCCATTACTCTGTAGGATGCTCACTCCAACGCCATGATAAAGAAGAAACCGGAAGCTACCAGCCTCATTTCTCGCACCGGTGGAGCCAAGTGCTCCTCCAGGTCCTACCCAGTAGAGAGCAGCCATACCCAGGCTTCTCACCTGCTTACCAGGTTGTGCACCCCAAATGGTGCAGCTTCTCTGGATTACCTGAAAATTCTTGCACAAGAACAACATGGAAATAGGGAATACTTTCTAAAGCACTAAAATATGTAAGAAGCCGTGGTTGCAATGTTTCATTTATACCATCGATATGAAATGGTATCATGCTAGGGCCTTAAAAAAAAAAAAGCTGTGGGCCAGCAGGTTTTCTCTTCCCATCTGCCTGGAATCCATTTCAGGGATGAGGATACTGACTTCTCGCGCCCTTGGCATTGGTGTTCCCACACTGCCCAGCTCCGTGGTCTGGGTTTCCCATGCCACCCACCCAGGCTCCAGCAAACACCGGGAAGGGAGAACAAAATGCTTCCCCCTTTATGCCCTGGTTGGTGTAGCTCAGTGGATTGAGCGTGGGCTGGGAACCAGAGGGTCCCGGTTCAATTCTCAGTCAGGGCAGATGCCTGGGCTGCGGGCCGGGTCCCCAGTGAGGGCCACGTGAGAGGCAACCATACATTGCTGTTTCTTTCCCTCTCTGTCTCCCTCCCTTCTTCCCCTCTCTCTAAAAAATAAATAAAATCTACAAAATGCCCCCCCTTTAAAACGTTCCTTTCCAGGAAGTTGGAGTAGGTGGAGAATATAGTGGTAAACTGAGCAGGGTCCGGTGCGACACGGTCATCGGAAGTCTCGGGGACAGAGCCCAGCTTGCACAAACACACGAGCGCCCACACTCACACGCCGAAGGAAACAAACACGGCGGTGAGCAAGGCTCAGGAACTTCTACTTGGAGGGCGCCTGGTCCCCTCCACCAGAGCGGTCACCTCGTTAACGTCACTCATCTTCACGCTGTGCTACACTAAGTCCGTCTGCAGTCTGCTCCCGCAGGCAGCAGGGAAGACGGCTTCCTCTGTATAAACTTCTCTGCACTGGGAAATGATCAAAAGCTCTGATTTGGAGGAAAGAAAAAAAAAAAAACTTCTGATAGGGCCTCTCTGCTCTCTCGTTCCCCTCTTCCAGTTTCTTTCTGGTGCTTTATTCAAAATCCACTACACGCTCGCACCATGCTCTGAAAGTCATTTACAACATGCCCGTGTTAAAAAAAAAAAAAAAAAAAGAGCTAGTGATTGCAGTAGCCCGTCTATTTGCAATTGCCCAAAGAGAATAATTCATTTCAGCAGAGGATACAGCTGAAGCCCTGAATACATTCCAACACTGTTTTCTGCCCTTCAAAACAATAAAAATGTAAAAGCCCAGACGAGAGAAGGCCCGAGGTGGCAGGAACGAGACTCTCTTGACCCCTGAGGAATTTATTCTCCGGGATCTTCTGAAGCACTCTCTCCCCAGAATGCATCATCAAGACCATTTTATTAGATTTTTCTAAACCCCTGAAATTGTCACATAATTGAAACAGAAACAGCAATTTAGAGCTCTGAATGGATTTCTTAAAAACACGCTCCCTGGCCCGCTCTCACCCCAACCTAAATGTAAGGCCCTTGCACACAAAACCCTATCTGTCTTTTAACTCCTCCCCTACCACGAAAGTTACACATTCCCCTAATGCCTTAGACTTCAGGACATTCTAGAGAAACTCGTCCCAGACAACAGGCTAAAAAAAGAATCCATTAGCATTAACTTGCCTGTCACAGCCAGTGACAAATAAATGAATGTGATGCTTTCAGATCAGTCATTGGTGGAACTACCCCCAGGCAGATAAAGACCAAGACTGGGAGACAGAAAGCTCACCGGGACCTCTCACACAGCGGTGTCTCAGCTGTCCCCTAGCTGCGCCCCAGGACTTTGCTCTCAGAGGCAGCAAAAACACAGCATCAGATATGGAAAAGGAAACGAATTCCCAATGCCCACTGAGCATCCCCAAGATAAAGGATGCATGCCATCTCCCCCTCGAGAGCCCGGGCCCCAGGCGCAGACCAAGCCACGCACGCGTGCTATTCTGTCCATCACCCCTAAGAGCGGCAGCGGCACCCACCCACCCGTGAGCTCCCGGGGAAGGGCCTCCAGTGATCTGGGCAGGGCCATCTGGGCCCGCCGCGGGCAGACATCACTCCAGGCCCTTCACCTAATCCCCTTAACAAGTCTATGATGAGGCTTCTGTTTAAAAAAAAAATCCCAATTTACAGACAAAGAAATGAAGGCACAGAGCCATTACGTGATTTGTCCAAAATTCCGTAGCTAATAAGGGGCATTTAACCATGTTAAGCAGGTTTTTATAAAAAAGGCCATAGACACTGACCAGAAGCTGCCTGGCCAGATGCTAGCACATTCACTCCTCAGCCTGAGCTTGTTACAGCAACCAGGCGGAGTGCAAGCGCCTAAAACCTACCCAGTCGTGTTGGGGGTAGCGGGGCTTAGTGGTTAGGGGGGCCAGGACACGGGGTTCAGACCGCCTTTGGTCCAAACACCAACCCTGACCCTTATTAGTTCTGTGGCCCCAGGAAAGCTGCTTACCCTCCTTAGGCCTCAGTTTACCCATCTGTCAGATAGAGATAATACCAGCAAAGGACTGTGGTAAGGTTGAAATTAGAGAAGATTAAGTATATAGAAGCTTAGTGCCTCGAACACAGGGACTCACAATAAGTGACAGCCATTATGTTGAGCTGGAATTTTTCTTTTTGATCACTCAAGGTCTCAAAACTGAAATAAAGAAGTATGGCACCCAGGAACCCAATCTGGACCAGATAGGGAGCCTGATGCTATCCACCCTCGAAAGAGGGGGAGAGTGAAGACACCTTGCTGTGTTCGGAATACCTATTCCAGTTGGACCAACCAGCCCAGCCCATCGCTACAATGTAGCACGGGGTGCCCACACCTCCCACACCACACAGAAGGCAGAGGTTGCGATTCCAAAACCTCCGATTCCAAAACCTCCTGCTCCTCGCAGGCAGCCACTCAACCCAAGGTCACCCCAAGCAGACACTACCTACGGAGTCACAGGTCAGGCTGCTCAGAGCCACAGGGCACGTGTGCTGGCGTCATTTAGACAATCTGCGATTTCCAAACCAAGAAACGTCATCTCACACCTACATACCGCGAGGTCAAGATCACGGCTTGGACAAGGACAGAGCACCGAACTTCAGAATTGCGTCTATATCATAGCCCCTTGTTAAGGAGGTGGACAGGAAGATGGAAACAAGAGAATGACAGAACTTTTTGTAGCAGCCACACCCCCCAAAGAGCAGGGGTGCTGCCTGCCCAGAGCACCATTCCCACAGAAGGGCCTACAGCCAGACAGAATGCAGTGTGACTGTCACTGAAGGTGCAAGTCCAGGAGGAGAAGCTCTCTGAGAAACTGCATCAGCCACAGTCCTATCTGTGACCCCAGCTCCTATATGGGTCCCAAAGAGCTCGGAACACCATGCGGAGCATCCCCATGACCCTGCAACACACACAACAGGTTCCTCAGCACCTGCCAAGGAAACCACGAGCTCGTCTGCTCTGCCCGGCGTTCAAGGCCTTCCCTGACCCGGCTCCAACTCCTCTCCGGGCCTCACCCCGGAGCATTCTGCGGCACACACCCTGTGCGACAGCTGCACCCCCTGACCTCTTCCAGGCCCCGGTAGGAAAAACTGCATTCCTGCCATTCTTCCTTCCTACCTGCTCCTCAGGATCTGGGGCAAAGAGCACCTCCTCCAAGAACCTACCTTCGCTCTCCCTCTACGTGCCTCTCCTACCATGCTCAGTGCGGCCTCTCCTGTGCCACGGGCAGCGCCCTCCGCCCAGCGGGGAGGCCAGACCCCAGGAGACAAGAACCGTGCCTCCCGTGTCGCTCTGCATTCATTCCATCTACATGGAGACCCGGGGTATGCAAAAGAGCGATATTAAAAGCTAAGGGGTTTTTTGATCAGTAAAATATGCTTGCACCCTTAAGACGTTATTGTCCAGTGGAGGCACAAGGCATGCACCTAAAGAACCGTGAAGCTCCGAACGAAGCGCCTAACCCAGTCCCCAGTGCTGAGCAGAAACGTGGTAAATAATTACCGAACGTTGACAGGGACCACCGACTGGAGAAAGACAGCCCTCCCGTCATTCACACCTGCTTAGGGCTTCACACCACTGGCATCGGTGTCAGGTGCTTGTCCACCGACTCACGGCCGATTTGCCCCACTAGAGGGAAAGCCCCGTGAGGGCAGGGACTTTGCCTCACCCCCCCACACTGTCCCCAGAACTGCACACAGGTGTTCGGTAACGGTTGGTGAATAAGTGAATGAATGAGCACCTGGCACAATGCTTACTGGGTGTTTTTTGCTAATTTATGATTGTTGAAAGGGTCGGAAGCAAAGAAAAGGTAAAACGCTGTGGAAATCCAGAGAAAGAAGTATGACATCCACGAGGGAGCAGAGACAGCTTTGCAGAAAAGGTAACGATTAAGTGGGGCTTTGAAAGAGGGGTCTGTTTCACCCAGGAGAGAGAAGGAAGGGCAGAGCAGGTGGGGGTCCACAGAAGCACAGCTATTGGGAGAAGGGAGACACTCAGGTTCAAAGCAGCAAAAGGCAGATGAATCGGGAAATAAGCTGGAAGAAGATCCTCATCCCGCCCCCCCAGACGGATCCTGAAGGACGTTCCCTATCCGGCTAAGTTTAGACGTTGTGCCCTGGGCACCACGAATCCATGGAGGGTGTCACGAATCCCCCAAGATGGGCACACCCAGAGTCAACAATGGAAGACAATTAAACGAGCTCTTAGGAAGTGGATCTGCCAGATCGAACAGGAGGACGGAGATGATGAGCTACATCTCCCTGGCCGAAGAATGTTCGGGTTTAAAAATACAAAATAGGACAGGAAGGAGGGGTGCTGCCTCCAGGGGCACCCAAGACGGTCCGCTGGTTCCTCAGGGAGTGCCTTCCTCCTCCTCCCTCCCTGGGGTACAGAGAAGTTTCACTTGTCTGCCAAAATCCTCCGACATAGAACACAGGAGACTGACCTTAACATTGAAACAAAAGCATGTGAGGAAAAGCAGAATCCAGCGTAAGGGCGTTTGTAGGACGCGGTGCCCCTCCTCCCGAGCTGACACCTGCTGCTGACGGGGACGCAGCAAGGAGCCGCGCTCTGCAACCAGGAAGAGGCTGAGCCACCAACCCACCAGGGTCCTGGCCCTGCGGACAAGGGCTGCAGACACACCGCCCCCTCCCCCGGCTGGGAAGCAGAAGCCCACCGAGGGCTGTTAACTGCGGCTGCCGAGATGACAGCTGCGGATCATCCAAGATGGCAAGATGCTAGAACGACCCGACCCGCAGCAGCAGGGGAAGGCCAGATGCCGAAAACTCACCCCTCGCCCTTGAGAAGCTGCCAAGAAACCGCTCCCCCGGAACAGGAGGTGCGCGTGTCAGACGCCCGTGCGGCGCTGCACCCATCTGGAGGCCTGCGCGACAGAGCCTTCCCGGGCACAGAAAAACCTGGCTTCTAGCTCAACCGCACCACAACTCAGCCATGTGGCCGGGGGCAGGGAACAAACTTCCCCGGGCGTCAGCGGCCTCCACCGAGAAAAGAAAAGGCCGGCAGGATTCAACGTAGGCATTTAACAGGCAGCTACCGACCCCCAAACACCCACAGCCCCCTGCCGTCAGGAGGCTTACTTTCCAATTCAGATCTTTCTTAGGTCAGTTTTACCACGATTTTTTTTATTCTACAAAAATAATTCAGTAACAATAACATCAGCAGACGTTTTTGCCAGGTGCCAGGCAAAGACTTCTTGCATTCACCTGGGAAACAGCTCCGGGCTGAGCACTGCACTGACCCCGTTTTAAAGAGAAGGAAAGTGAGGCTAGGAGGGGCTTAGATAACCCGCCCAGGGTCACCAGCTGTGACCGAAGGCAACCGGAAATAGGTTCCCCTTGATCAACAGGTAAGGTTCTGGTCTCTAAAACTTAGGGAGCAAAATGGCAACAGAGGGAAGTGGGGGATGCTTTCTTATACACAAGGGTCATTAAGGCAGATGCTGAGTTAGGCCCAGACTCACTCTCCCTGTAAGATGCCAGGCAGTCTCTGGAGTGCTCCACACAAGAAAAAGAACCCACAAGCCTGAGCAAAACTCTGCCAGGCGGCCGACGCGGCTGCCCGAAGGGACGGAAGGGTATGTGACATGATTGATCCCAATCATCTCCGTTTCTCCAATGGCTTCAAATTAAGTCATCTTGTTAGAGTAGCATGACCATTTTAATTTTTAAAAAGACAGAAGGGGGGAACTCTTACATATTTCACAAAATGAAGTAATCATCCGAAGAAATAGAAAGATACAGAACACACTGATCTTCCTCGGATCAAAATGTACCTCGCTAATGAATGGCCAGTAGTCTCCGAAGAGTGGCCCCTTGACCAGCTCATAAAGCCCCAGCCCACGTCACTTGAGAGGTGAACATCTACATCGCAAAGCGGGGTGCATGAACTGCAGGACTCAAAACCCTGCCTTCGGTCGCCCGTTAAAATTCTGATCAAAACAGATTTTTAATTTATGTGATACCTTAAAGAATATTATGACAATACTAATACAAAATCTGTTCCTCACTGCCAGGGATTTTCTGTCATATTAAGTTACAGTTTCTTTCCACTGGTCTTGTTTTAACACCTCCACGGAATATTTCTCTGGCCAACGTTAGCCAGGAAAGGCAGCCAGGAAGCGCTGGCTGAAATGCATTTTAACTGAAACACACGCCCACATACCACTTACAAGCTCCTCACCCAGTCGCCAAGGAGGGGCAGAGTTCAGCTAGCCCCTGAGACCCTACGCACAGGCACAGAAGTTTTATTGAAGGGAGATAAACAAGAAATAAATAAGGCCTGACTTAAAGTTCTCCACGCCCGACAGCTGGGGTCTGGCCTCCAACACGTACTTCACCCTGACATCCCCAGGGCTGGGCTCATGTTCTGTCAGAAAATCACCCTGGACAAGGAAGGCGCGTTCTCCCCTCCCGACTCCCGGTCCCCACACACCTCTGTCAGTTCCCTAGTTGCTTCCCTGGGGTGGAGCAACTCCAGAACCGGCTGAAAAGATGCCCCGAGGGGTCTGATGGAGAGACAGCTACCAGCCAGTGTGTCCAGGGGGATGATGTCACAGGGGCTGGGCTAATCACCCAACTGTGGAACTTCCGTGTCCTGAGATTCAGGCTGTGGTTGTGCTCCCCACAACCTGCTGACCACATGGTGTCACCTGCTCTTCCATTCCAGAGAAGCCATACAACACTACCCCCACAGGCGAGCACACTGGGAGAGGGCCCAGCTCTGGAGTCAGGTTGCCTGGGTGGGTCCCCGTACTACTTCTCAACCCATCTGCACCTTGGTTTCCTCAATGGAGATAATATTACTACCCACCTCATAGGACAGAGGGGAAGACTACGTGAGTTAACACACATAATGTCCCTACCACGGCGCCTGGCACTTCACTCCATCCACATCACGTTATTGTTGGCCCTCTGACCCAACATGGCGGCCTAAGCAAAGTGGCAGCAAACACAGCAGCTGACACATGGGCATCACACTGCACCAGGTCTTCTAGTACTTCACTTTTATTAATGTACTTAATCCACACAAAAACTCGATGAGATGGGGAAACTGGGTTTCAGAGAAGTTCAATGATTTGCCCAAACTCACAAAGCTAATGAGTGTCACAGGCAGGAGCCGGAGTCAGGCTGTTGAGCTGGAAAACACCAATCACCACGAAAATGATTATTAAACCAACAACAACAATGGTGGTGGTGGTGGTGGTGGTGGTGGTGGTGATGGTGAGGTGGTACAAGGCCCTCACCCCGTGCCAGGCTGTTCTACTCTTCACAACAACCTTCTGAGGGAGCTATGGTCACCCTTTCATTTTACAGATGAGCAAACTGAGACTGAGAGAAGGCAGCTTGCTCAATGCCGCAGACCTGGGATTCAGAAGGAGATAATGGACAGGAAAGTCCTTTGCAAGGCACATCGTAACAAGCAAGGTACTGTTATGGACTCCCTGGAGTCCCACAGAGAGACAGCCTCCCCCAACAGTTTAATGTGAGTTCACCTCGAGGTGTGACAGTTGACCTAAAACATCCCAGGCCTGGGCTGGAGGTCTGGGGGAGTGGGGGGGATATGTGTGAGTCCACTTTGACAAGTTTAAGAAATATTCTGTCTCGTTTTCAAGTTGAATGCATCACTGGAAAACCAAATGCCGTAGTATATTAAAATGAAATAGTGCTTTTTCGGTTGAAAAAAGGGAGGGGGAGTGGAATAGAAGGAGAAAACAGGTCAAACTACGGGTCTGACCAAGTCAGGAATTTTTCCAGTTTCCCTCTAGGATAATCTGACCCTCGGTCTGGGGGATCAAATGACTAACCCGGAAATTTGAAGATTCACACTTACGGAAGAAACAGCAATTCTTCCAAACCCAGGAAATACTGCTTATTCTGGAAGCCTTTCTTAAATGTCAAGGATCACACAGAGTTTGGAAAGCAACCTTTAAACAGTTAAGACGGTCCCAAAGTTTGTGCTCAGTACAGAAATAATCTAACCTCTTTGGCTCATTAAGTCCTATTATTTGCTTAACATTAGAAAAAAAAGCCTTAAGAAAGCATTTCGCTATATTTACTTAAGGGATTTGTGTTTCCTTAGAAAGAAAGAAAGCAAAAAAAAAAAAAAAAGTGAAAGAATGGCGTGGAAGAAAGAGATAGAAAAAAGGAAGGAAGGAAGAGAGGGGGAAGGGAATCGCATGGCAGGACCAGACCTGTAATCTTCACAGTGTCATCCACAATCCCAACGTTTCCTTCCTAATGTGCCACACCAGTCCCCCTGTCACACGACCAGGTCCCACTCCTGTGCTTAAAGAAACACGCTGAACCGGCTCGAGCCACAGCCCGCTCCCTTGGTGACTTACAGTCACAAGCTTCACCTTTTCCCCTTTCCTTAAAAGAATGCCAAGGCCACAAAGTGCAGATGACGTCTTTCCTCCAGAAAAAAAGCTTAATGAAAAAGTACAGACCTGACACGTAAGCCCGCCCTCAGCCCTCCTGCTCTCACCTCCAGCTCGGGCAGCTGCATGCCCGTGGCCACAGCTGGCAAGCTCAGCGAAACCACGTCAGGGACACACTTCTGAAAAAGTGAAGGCCTATCTCAAGCCTTCAAGCAAGTCCTGTAGTGCCACTCGGACACGCTTACAACCTTTCCAGAGCCTCTCCGCCGGGGCATCGGCCCTTGCACAGAGTGGCAGCAGAGCGGGTGCACCCAGCCAACCTGGGTGGGGGACACCCCCGGACCCCTCTGTCAGACGTAGGGCTTTATGGGTCTACCAAGCTGTTTTTCCAAGAAAGCGCAAGCTGTTTACTTAAATTCTACTGCTCTCCACGAACTCCAAGTTAAAAGGTCTTCAAAAGAGTACTCTCCAAGAAAGAGTCACAAGGAAATGTCCAACTTCTCCTGATAGGATCTCAGTGCTGCTTAAAAAATAAATAGAACACTTGCAGAGATATTGCGACGCAAAGCCACGCCCTCCCACTAAGGATCAGGCTCGTCACTGCACCGGCCGTGTACTCGGAACTCACCTCCCGTGGCTCACTCTCAGACCAGGGCACCTCAGAGCGCCTGGCCTGGCCTCTCACAGCCACGGGCTGTCACCCTGGAGGAACCGTGGGCACCGGGTTTCAGTGCTGTATGGCCAGTGCTCTGTCTGAAACTCGAAATCCTTGGCAACCGTCTGAGTGCTACAACTCTAATCCTGATTCTCCTACTTACCTTGGGCTGCGCTCGTCGGGGAAATGCAACTTTGGGGTCAATCTGGGGAAAAAATGGAGAAGTGGGAGTCAACTGCAATGCTCTGAGGAGAGGAAAAAAATGTATGATTAATCACCTAATTATTAATCACTCATTTCTCAGGCTTATAATCCAGCTTTTAATAACTTCCAGGGCAACCCAAAAAGTTTTGTAGACTTGGATCCAAACATTACTGACTTCTCCCAAAATGTAATCAATAGAACTAGCCTTTCTGAAATACCATGTATTTCACTGTGTGATGTTGTTAATAAACCAGATCTCACGTGTTCTTATTGAGGCCAGGACCTCTCTTCCACCAATAGCGAATGGTAAATGGTAGCTGCATCTACCTAATCTGCAATGCATGGCTAGGAGAAAAGATGGGAACATCATCATTGGAAAAAATCATAACCTGAAAATTCAATGTGAGAATCTTCCAGAAGTAGATGGTATTTCTCTTCCCCAGTGAGAAAAGGATGGTATTTCTTTTCCCCAATGAGAACTAAACAACGCAGGAGGGCAAGGGGATTCCAAATTTTTTTAAATCAACAACGTCTAAAAACTCCCCACAGACCTCCAACACAATGCTTTACTTGAATTAATTTATGCGTTTGCACCTAAGATTAATCAATGGGATAGTTTATTTTGTAGTTATAGCTCAAAAGAAAACAGGTGTCAAAAAAACTTGGTTCTTAAAATAATAATAATAATAATAAATTGAAATAAAAAGAAATGTGAGCTAAAGCCACTTGGATTTTAAAAATCACAGGGGGACAAAAAAAAAAATCTCCGAACGACCTAAACCCAAATTAGAAAAGAAAGGCCATCAAGAAGAAAGGATTAAAAAAAAAAATTACTGAAAAAAGCCAGAATAACAATCAGGGTATTCCCCCAGTCCCAGTGGGAGAACATCCTCTACCCTAGACCAGGGACAAAACACATGAGTCTCCATCAGGGACTGGCTTTAAAATTCAAAACAATTCCCATGGAAGCACCTGAATCTAACAGGCTAAGGGAGAAGTTGTTGAATAGAAAAGACGGGGAGGGAAGGGATAATAAAATATGCCCACTGTTGGTTTTCATTAGATTTCTAAATGTCATGAGTCTTTGGGTAAAATTTAACATAGAGAGGGGCACGGATATTGCTACAAGTTATTTATAGGCTTTGGCTCTCGTATTAAAATTTTCCCCTTTTACAATGTAAATCTGAACCTTGATTCCAGTTCTGCGGTGGGGTTAAAAAAATGCTCTGGGAAAAAGCACAGCGGGAGGAAAGGCACGCGGTAATTCTCGTTCGCAGACGTAACATCCCGTAGGACCCCAGTGGGTGAGACAGGCAATGATCTACCACTTTCATTCAGGTAAAGCCCTAACCCAAGTCTGCAACGTGTCTGTTTCCTACCTTTAAACGTCACCTGAGAAATGAGAGATTGTTTTTCCAAAACTAAAAGAGACAGAAATCTCTGATCTAGAAAACTACCCTTTTCATCCAGATTAACATCACCCCCCCTACATGTGTGTTCAGCACTGACTAGAGCTGTCTACAAGAGAAATACAACAGGTGTGGATTTCCATTCTGTAAGGCAGACATGTCTCCTCATAAACACTCCCAAAGTGTTTTTTGTTTTGGGGGGGGTTTTGTTTTTGTTTTGTTTTTTTGTTTTTTAGCTGACAGGCACACAATTGCCATAATAAGTCACCTTGTTTGTCGGGGAAAAGGTGAGGAGGGACCGGACATGTTGGGGAATTGGCAGGAGGCTGAGGGGACAGAACAGTGAAGAGAATGGAGCACAATAAATATATGTGTATATACACATATCTAAAATCACAAAGCACAAAGCCAATTCCGAATTCCTACATCGTGTGCTGTGATCACAGCATGCTGCACCGCAGAGAGGGCTCCTCAGTGTGCTGCAGAGACAGCCAAGGGAGAAGACAGGTCAAGGGAAAGATGGCAAATCCCAACCTTTTGCACGTCCCTGTCAACTATTAAAAAAAAAAAAAAAAAACGAACAAAAAAGAAAACTACCAAAAATTAAAACATTAGTTAGTTAGGTACAGCTCTACTTACTGTAGCTACAAGTCCTCTAGGAAAAGACTAGGGCACTATTTTGGATGTGAATGGCCATTACCTAAACAAAGCTTTTAAGGTAAACAAGATCCTCTGTTTCCATGTCAATAAACCAACCGCTTCTGCCTCCTGCACTGAACGGTTGAAACAAAGTCAAAAGCTGTGTTATACTAAATCACAGTGACTAAAACATGTCTATAAACAATTAGGGAGAGAGGAAGGAACGGCAGGCCTTGCACCTGGTATCGAGGGAGAGGTCCCACCAGCCGCTGTAGAAACCAAATGCTCCCACTCAGAGTGGGCGGAGGGGGCAGATAATACATTCCTGAATTTGCTTAGAAATATCTGTCCGCTAATTTCACTAGCTTTTTGAAATAACTAGCCAAAAAGTCAAAGAGTACAAAAATATTCTCCAAATATGCATGATCAACCTGCAAACGATCATCCCTGAAATTAGATGACCTCAAAGTGTAAAAAGGCTGGGCCGGGGACTATGGCAAACCCAGCAGTTAATAAAGCAGCTCAGAGAGTGTGGGTTTTCTTGGGGAGCAGGGAGGCCATGCACCTCACCTCTGATCAGAGAAAGAGTAAATTTGCAAAGTGAAGGCAGGTGCACCAAAAGTGGCCAGGGTTTTGTTTTTGTTTTTTTCTGCTCTTCTATTCAATGTTAAAGCCAAAGGGACTTAGAAGATCACCTCAGTTCCACTCCTTTATTTTAGGGGAGAGGGAAGTGAGGCCTGAGGCAGGAAAACAACTTTCCCAAGTTCAGAAGGGGCCGCTGGGACTAGAACCGGACGGCTTGCCCTGTCCCACTACCGCACCAGAGAAGCGAAGTCTCAAGCAGCCCAGCACTGCATCCCAATGTCACCTCGGGGCCCCTGCTTTGGCAGATGTATAAAAACCGTGGGGAAATTCTAGAAGACATAAAGGGAAGGGAGGCGAGCAACGAGCCAACACAGGGGTCTAAATAAAACACCACACATCCAGCCCCTCCCATTCAGGGTATTATCACGCAATGATACTTTCTTCCCTTCCTCTTCTGATCTCCACCCAGAGACCTCCCCCCACCCTCCAACACCAGGCTTTAAAACCTTATAATGCTATAGAAGTACCCACGCTCAGAATAAAGGAGCTGAGAAAGAAAAGGAAAAAAAACAAATCACTTTGAAAGCCAAGGCCTTATCAGCCTTAGATTTCACGCCATCTGGAGCCACCCACTGGATGCCCAGCTTGGCCCCGGGAGCGCCTCCTTTCCTTCTCAAACCCCATTTCAAATCCGAAGTGCCCCAAGGGGAACCTGTTGCCTGGACCTGGGATGAGCGCCCCCTTCTCCTGCCCCTCCCCCAGAGCCGGGAAGCGGGCTGTGCCTCTGAAAGCCATTTCCCACAGCCCCGGTTGGTAACATGTGATGTACTCTGCTGACAAAGAAAAGTTGCCTTTGCTCAGTGGTGCAGCTTCTTTGCATGGTCCCTTGGCCTTGAAAATACACCCCACCCCAGGCCGACCCCTCCCCCAAGCCTAGTTCGGCAGCTACTGGAATTGCTGTGGAACAGGCTCTAAAAAGAAAGCCCCAAACACAGCGATGGTAGCAAACTTTAGTGCCAACTCCCGAGCTCTGCTTCAAAGTACCCGGCTCTCAGCACAGAAGCAAAAGAAGGCACGGTCCCTTTAAATGGGGCTGTCAATGCCCAGGATCGGTCCTGAAAAGGGGCGAACAACAACAACGACGAGGACGACGACCTACCGTCTTGGAATCTAACTCATGGTGGGGCTGACCTAGTACTTTATCTACACTTGCTGGGTCTGCGAACGTGACGAAGCCGAAGCCTCTGAAATGAGACAAAGAGGGAGAAAAACAAACAAGAAAATGTGACACCACGGAAAGCAACAGGGAGTGAGCCCTACTGCAGAAGGGAGAGCAAAAGTTGCCCCCTCCGCGCCCCCCACCCCCGTCCTCCCAAACCCCTCGGGTCTACAGCCCTCCACCAGGCAGGAAAATACACCAAGGTTAACGGGGGAAGTGGAACGGGGGCAGGGCCGGTGGAGGTAACTTGGAAAAAGCTGGTGTCTCCACTCTTTCGCCACCTCAGTTTCCTCTCCTCCTCCTCCCCTTTCTTAACGCTTTGTTTTATCCCGATGAAAACCCGGCACTTAGAAGAGATTCATCCAGTTTCCTAAGAGGGGCTTAAGAGTTTTGGGAGCTGGGAGTGGGAAGCAGCGTACATTTCTTAAAACTGTATGGAAAGTGAATGAAGCCGAATGTCATTTTCAACAGGAGAAAGAGAAGCGACGGGAAAATGACTTAAGGCGGAGAGATGGGTATCTCTATCCAGACAGAGTTCAAGCCCCAATTTATAATAACCTTTTAGGTTATGGGGGTGGGGATGGAATAGAGCGGCGTTCGAAACCAGCCACATGCCTGAGCCCCATTCTAAATCCGCTTAGCTACTTCCGAAGACACCTCCAAAAATAACACTTAAACTTTGTTCTAAAATAAAGGCAAAATCCAGAAAGGAAGGGTTTACCTGGAGCGTTTCGTAGTGGGATCTCTCATGACCATACATTCTCTAATTTCTCCAAATTTGCTAAAATAGTCTCTAAGGCTATCTGTAGAGAGAAAGAGAGAGAGATGGGGGGGCGGAGAAGGTGTGGGGGAAAAAAGCAATGCAAATTTTGATCAAGGACAAAAACCAAAAGTAGTTTTCTGTTGTTATTCTGTTTTGTTTTTTGCATTTTTTGCACACGCGGGAGAAATTCGGCAACAGAGGTCGCGTAGAGGGCTCAGAAAGGATTTGCTATTTAAAAAAATAACCTTGCACAGGAGAAGTGGGGAGCCAACGGCGGGGGGGGGGCTCCTACACTGGGATAACAAAGAGCAATAAAGAAGCTAAGAAGGGGGGGACCCAGGCGTCCCCCCCTCCCTCCCTTACCTGGTGAGGTCTGCCAGCTCAGTCCACCGATAAACATTTTACTAGAGGGAGAAAACATAACAGAAGTGAGCACCGATGTCAGATCGGCCATTTTGACGTGTAACTTACAAAAGCTAAAAGGAAAGCGGGGGGGAGCGAGCAAACGAGAGCCGGGAGGTGGGGTGGGGGAGAAGGTGACGGCGAAATGCAATCCAAAGGTGTGTAACTTCCACGGGGGGGGCGCGCGGGAGGGGCGGGGGGGCGCGGGAGATGCCGAGCTCCGCGCACCGCCGTCCCCGCCGCTGCAAGGAGAGCGAGCCCGAGGCGGCGCGGTGGGCAGCGGCTGGAAACTTACCCGGGGTCGTGCTGGGAGTCGTTGGCGCTGCCCGAGGTGCCTTGGCTCCCATTTGCCTCCATATCTGAGCCCCCCCGCCCCCCCACCCCCAAAAATCCGAGCCCCACAGCGATCGGAGCGGAGCGGCGGCCGACTCCGAGCCCCGAGATCTCCCGCTCCCTCCTCCCCCTCCTCCTCCTCCCCCCCGCCCGGGCTCCTCCGAATCTCTCTGCGAGCGGCGGAGCCGGGGCAGCGGCGAGAGCCGTCACACGTGGGCTCGGCTTAGCTCAGCCCTGCCGCTCGCACACCCCCCCGTCCCCGCCCCCCCGGCCCATCCCCACCTCTCCCCCTCCTCCTCCCCACCCCCATCTCCTCCTCCTCCTCCCCCCTCCTCCCCGGCGCACGTGGGGCGGAGTTCTATAACGTCGTGTAACCAATGCCGGTGACGTCACGCACCCTGGTGCGGCCCCCGCTTGTCCGCGCGCGCACAGGCGGCCCCCCGCGGCCGGACCCGCGGGGCAGTGCGCGAACCCTGCCGTCCGTGGGGGCCCCGCCTCCGGGCGGTCCGGGCGCCCGGCACGAGAGAGCGCACCCCGACTTTCTTGAATCACATGGGCTGCGCGGAGCGGGTGGACCGGGAGAGGGGGAGGCGCGGGGAGCTAGCGGCCGATCCTCAGTCGGGCTGGGGAGAAGACGACCCCCGCTAGTTCGGCCTCTCCATTCAAGTTCGCTGGCCGCGGCCGCCGGGATCCGGGGATGGCACCAGACGCCCGCCCGGCTCTGCGCCTTTTTTCCAGCCACCGCGCAGAAATTTAGGTCAAGGACGTCGGGATCAAACCCAAACCCTGGCGCTTCTCCGGCGGACCCCGAGACCCCCCAGAATCGGGGGGCTTCAGGATTGCCGAGACCCTCTCGGATACACACCAGCCACAAGTTTTATTTTCCTCTCGCGCTGGAAGTTCTCTTTGGCTCTCGCTGCACACCGGCACGTCTTGCGCCGCTCCCCGCCCTTCCCCGGCAGAGGTACGAATCCGTGCCCGGGAAAGGTTATTTTGGAACTTTGCGAAACTGACGCGATTCCAGGGATGAGAAAGTGCCGAAGAAAGAGTTTCCGCACTAATCATACACCGTCTTAAAAAATAATAAAATGGGTTTATAGGTGGTCAAGGTCAAATTATGGGGGTTCAAAGCAAAATTTTGTATATAGTGAAAAACAGTTCTGAAGCGTCTCTGGGATGGCCGAGAAGGGGGTTTATTTCAGGAAACTCCTGTCCAACTCTTCCCGTATACTTTTATTATGTCTATACCAAGATAGTAAAATGTTTGTGATTAAAATAATCCAAGCCCCCAGCCATCTAAGGAGGTAGCCAAGGGTAGCTTCAGACATCCCCTCTCCGCTACCTGCCACCTTAGGAGCTGTGTGGTGCAGCTACAGATTCTAGCACACAGTAGGTGCTTAATAAATACCGGCTTCATCCCTTCCCGCACTGAAAACTCCAAAAAGATAATGGGAGCTTCCCAAAGGCATCTCACACTTTTCCAGCAGATTCCAGGCTGGCAAAATTCAGTCTGGATTCGATTTATGGGATATTTAAAACAATTATCCCTATTGTTTTGAATTATTACAATACATTGAGTTAATATGGCATGAATTGATGCCCAGTTAACACTTTTCCATTAAATTGTCATAGGATTAGGACACAATGGAATACACTCAACACCAAAACTGCACCAAATCCACTGTGGGTCTTGGAAAAGTGGAAGATTTGGAAAATCTAAACACCAGCCAAAGACTTGGGTGACCAGACTCTTAATCTCCCTGTCTCCAAAATTGGGATAATTCCTCCCTGTCAGGATTGATGGCGTGAGAGGAAAGAGTGAAGTGAGCAAATACGAAAGTGCCTTTTTCACTGTAAACCTAGAAGGGTCATGCTTATTATCAATCATTACTTCGTAAGACTTCTAGAAGGTGCTTGAAAGCTTTATACCACAAGCTCAAGCATTTTCTGTAACTTCAAGCTGCTTCCCCAATCATCTGTGGTCTCATATGTTTAAGAGCCAGTTGTTATTGGGGTAATTGTTTATTATGATTCTTCTCAATAACAAAACGCAGACAACAGGTCATTGGTTTGTGTTTGGGATTTTTATGCTAGAACTACAGACCATCAGAGGTAGAAAGGCCTTTGCTGATCGCCCCCCTCATTTTACATCTGGGTCCCAGAGGAGCCAAGCTCACTAGGCTGCGCCCTGCCCCCACCGGTCAGTCCCTAAAAGGGGTTCTGGCCTTCCGTACAATGCCCTTGGGCTCTGCTGCCTGCGTGTTTATTCTGTCCTTCACAAGGCGAGAGTAGGGTGCCCTTGCTCCCTGTCGTGGACTTACACAGGCTGACAATGAACCGAACTAAAACCCTGAGAGGGGCCAGCACTGTAGTCACAAAGTCAGTGAGAGAGCTAACCCTTAAATCTCCGTCTTTACTTACGAATTTTTAACTTACATGCAGTAACATTTACTCTTTGTGGTCTATAATTCTATGAGTTTTGACAAACGCCCAGAGTCAGGTAACCACCACCATAACCAAGATACAGAAGAGTTTCATTGTCCTAAAAAATTCCCTCTTGCTGTCCTCTTCACTGCCTTACTTATAATAGCTTCCTATTATTATTATTATGCATTTCTTCTCCCGCTCACTCACTTAATGTCGCCCCTGGGTCGGGAGAATTCCAGAAGCACAATGTCAGTTTTCCACCTCTTAAAATCTCGACAGCCGGCGACACTGTTGGACACTCCCTTCCTGCAACTCACTTTTTCCTTGACATCCTTGATGCCAACATTCTTCTGGTTTTCCTCCTATCTCTCCAGCCATTCCTCCTCGGTCTCTTTGCCTGGACTCGTCCTCTGCCTTTCCTTTAAATGTTGGTGCTCGTTCTTTTCCCCAGCTTCACGCCCTCTCCGGGCGAGCTCCCCTGAGGGATGGGTTTAAATACCACCAACAGGCTGATGCCACTCAAAATCGTCAGCCTGACCTCCCACCGAGCTCTAAACTCCAGTCAATGTCCTATTCAACATCTGTACTTAGCCTTCCTAAAGGTCCCCCGAACTCAACATGTCTAAAATCTTGCTTTCTGCTCCTAAATCTGAACTTCTTTTAAGGTTCCCTCTATCATCCTACAAAGTTGACCCCTCTCCAGGTTGACCGCTTCCCAAATGCAATGTATCGTGAAAATCTGTAGGATGTGGTATTTCGGTCTTCTTCAATCTCTCTCAAATTCTTCTTTCCCGCTACTGCATCCCAGATCTCCCACTTGCGCCCGTGTGACAGCCTCCTAAACATTCTTCCCACACATTCTTATTTCACTAATGCGTCTGGAAAGCTTTCCCTGATCTCTCTGAGCAGGTCGGATACCCCTTGATGTGCCCTGTTCTCACCCTGCTAGAATGTCCTCTCTGTACCCTGTGTGATCATTTGCTTTATTGCTCATCTCCTCCCGCAGGCGCACATCTCCTGTCCATTCCTGCTCTCCATGTGTTAGCACAGTGCCTGTTGGTGCGTGGTGGACGCTTAATAACTATTTGCTGAATGACCAAAAGGATGAATGAATGAATGAAGGTCAACATCTAATTTCATTGTAGGATTTTTTTTTTTTGACCCATGTCTATGAGTCAAATTGGCCGTGATTTTTCCTTCTCATACTGCATTCATCTGGTTATACTGGCCTCATAAAATGAACTGGTAAATGTCCCTTCTTTTTCCATTTTCTGGAACAGTGTGTATAAAATTGGAATTATGTGTTCCTTGCATGTTTGGTAGAACTTGCTGGTAAAAATGTCTGGGATAAACATTTCCTAGGTTGGGGTATAAGTACTGATTCTATTTCTTTAGTGGCTCTGGATGTCTTTGGGTTTTATATTCTTCTCGAGTCAATTTTTACGCATTAGATTTTTCAAGAAAATTATCCATACCATCCAGGTTTCCACATTTATTAGTAACATGCTGTTCATAGTTTTCTCATACATTTTCTGCGCTGCATCTATCCATAATGTCCATTTTTTTTCATTACAAATATTATTGGATATGTATCTTCTCTTTTCTGGATCAGTTGTTCCAGAGATCCCCCTTTTCCATTTAACTAGTGTTTCTTCCTACTTTCTACTAATGTTTTCAAAGAATCAACTTTTAGTTTGGTTAACACTGTTTGCTTTCATTAACTTTTGCTTTTATATATTATTGATATACTATTCTTACATATAAGAACATGTCACATATAAGAATATATAATAATAAGATACATAGTGTGTTATTAATACATATTGCATATTATTTTCTTCTCTCTCTGGGTTTATTTTGTTGCCTTTTAAAAAATTTCTTGAACTGGTGGTTAAAGTAATTAATTTTCAGACTTCCCTTTCTTTCTTTCTCTCTCTCTTTTTAGCATTTAGGGCTACAGATTTCACTCTGGGTACCACTCAAACTACATTCCACAAGGTATATAGAATTTTTGTCATTATCCCAAGCAAAGAATATTTAGATTTCAAATATGATTTCTTCTTTGGCTCACTGTATGTGTTGTTGTTGTTGTTGTTTTGCATTTCTAAACCTACGATTTTTGTTTTGATTTTTAGTCATTTATGTCTAACTTAACTGAATTCAGGCCAGAGGAGGTAATCTGCATGAAGCAGGTTCTTTGTTATTTGTGGAGTCTTACTTCAGTAAAGGGTCAGCTTTTCACGAATGTTCCACGTGGTTTTGAAAAGAATGTGCATGCTGTCATGGTTTAGTGTAGCATCCTACTTGGGTCTGTTAAATCAAGCTTGTTGATTATGGTAGCCAGGTTTTCTGTAGCCTTACTAATGTTTCGTCTGCTTGATCTATCACTTTTCATAGTGGCACAGAAAAGTCTCCTTCTATAACTGAATTTGCCAATTTCTCCTCTAAATCTCTCAGACTTTCCTAGAGAGGAGAGCCAGTTTTAAAATATGGATAAAGTACATCAAAAAAAGGCTGTTAAAATCTATGACTCTGCACTTTCTCATTTTTTTTATGTTTTATTTCTCTTTTGGCTTTATGTATTTTCAGGCTATGTTATTAGGTACATACAGGCTTGGATATACTGTGTTTTCTGAGTGAACTGTTTCTTCCACATGTGCACAGAGGACCTTTCAACCTGGTGCTCTTTGCTTTAAAGTCAACATTGCCTGCTGCAAATAAAACCACTCCAGCTTCTAGTGAGCACTTGCCCGGTGTGTCTTCCTTCAACCTTTCACTTTCAACCTGATAGGTCCTGTTAAGTTTAGGTGAGCCCCTTGTTCATTTATTTATTTCGTTGACTCGTACGTTTATCCCATTTGCACTTAAGGTGATTGCTGCTATTTTTAATGGAACTTCGGGGTGCAAGAATATATTAATCAGAATGTCTGGCATAAACATACTGTCATCACTGGGTATGTTCATGACCTTGTTTTACTTCATTGTATTTTGCGATATCACGAATACCTGTAACCCTACTCAACTAGAGGACGAAAACAGTAACGATGATAACTACCATGTGCTCCTCCCCATCGTGCCCCCTCTGAAGTAACCACCAATCTCATTCTTGTATTTGTTTTTTTATATATGTTTTATTTATTTATTTTTAGAGAGAGAGGAGGGGAGGGAGAAAGAGGAGGGAGAGAAACATCAATGTGCCAGAGATACATGGATCTGTTGCCTCTCACACGCCCCCAACTGGGGACCTGGCCAGCAACCCAGGCATGTGCCCTGACCGGGAATTGAACTCACGGCCCTTTGGTTCGCAGGCCAGCACTCAATACACTGAGCCACACCAGCCAGGGCTCAGTTTTGTATTTGTTATTCTTTTGCTTTTTAAAGAATTTCCATCAAATTTTTATCACAGGCTTGTTTTAACATTTTATGAAGAATTTCTGAGGCTTTATTTTTACGCAACGTGATACTGTTAAGATTCAACTTGATTGTTGCAGCTGGTTGTAGTTCATGCCTTTTCCCAGTTGTGTACTATTCCACGGGCGACTGGGCCACAGTTGGATCTGTCCATTCTGTCACAGGCGTTTGAGTTGTTCCAATATTTTGCTTTTGCCAGCAGAGCTGTCGGGAGCATTCTTCTCTTCTGCTGCACGGAGGCAAGAATTTCTCTTCAGAGTGATTACCGGGCCATAAGATACGTGAATGTAAAATGTTACAACACAATGCTAAACTATGTTCCAAAGTGCTCTTCAATTTGTATCCGCCCTAGCAGTGTAGAAGACAGCCTATTAATGTACTGACTTCTGACATTTTTTAACTTGTATTCTTTCTCATTTTCCACCTTATATTTATTCTGTTTTCTCTAAGTTTTTTTGTTTACTTCCTTCCTTCTCTGCTACAAGAGTTTTTTGTTTCCCTTTTCTCTCTAATTCAAAAGTTATAGGTTCTGTTTCTATTATTTTAGTGATTACAATTTTTTTTATTTCTTTTATTTTTAGAGAGAGAGGAAGGGAGAGAGAGAAACATCAATGTGCCGTTGCCTCGCATGTGCCCCCAACTGAGGACCTGGCCTGAAACTCAGGCCTGTGCCCTGACTAGGAATCGAACTGGTGACATTTCATTTCACAAGCCGGCACTCAATCCACTGAGCCACACCAGCCAGGGCTGATTACAATTTTTAACCTGTACACTTGACCCAACCAGCCCTAACAATATACAATAAGCTAAGAATGCTCCAACTTCAGTTACATGCTCCCTTTTATATGTTATTTTAGACCCACCTGGTTCTTATACCCCTAAATTTAATCACTGTTGTCATTTTATTTTCATTTAAGGAGAGAGAGAGAGAAACATCAATTTGTTGTTCCACTTATTTATGCATTCATTGGTTGCTTTTTGTACGTTCCCTGCTCGGGGACTGAACCCACAACCTTGGTGTATCAGGTCGACTCTCTAACCAATTGAGCTAACCCAGCCAGGGCACTGCTGTCATTTTAGTTTTATATAATCATTGTTCGGTTATACCCATGCTTACCAATTTATTCACCTTTGTTTCTAGCATACTATTCCTTTGTTTTCTAGGTACTCGCCTTTTTCCTTGAAACTTGTCTTTTAGTAATTCTTTCAGGGAGGTTATGTGATGGACATGCTTTCTCCATGAATATACAATTGTCTTATTTCACTCTTATCCTTGAACAATGATTTCTCTGGGTGCAGAGTTCTAGATGGAAAATTCTTTCACCCTTAGCACTTTCTTGACTGTGTCGTGTCTTCTTGTTTTTCTGTTTATTGCTGAGACACTTGCTGTCCATCTAAATGTCATTCCTTGGTAGGTCATCCGCCTTTTCTTTCTGTTTTAAGATTTTCCTCTGCCTTTGGCTCCCTGCTCTGTTCAGGTATGAAGTTCTCATTTACCTGGTTCAAGATTCACTGTACATGCAAAATTTCAGGATTCATGTTTCTTTTCAAATCTGGGAAACTTTCAGTCATTGTCTCAATAAATCCTGTCTTCCTTACTTCTTTGCAATTCTCTCCTTCTGGTACCTGTATTAGGTGTCTCATGCACCTTCTGCCTCCGTGCAGCTTATTCTGAACCCTTCCCGCAGACTTCCCTTCACTGTGTCTCTCTGTGCTGCTTCCTGGGGGGCAATTTCCTCGGATCCATTTACAGGGTTTCCCTCAGCTATTTCTAATCTGCTTTGTAACTCATCCACTGAGCATTTCATTTCAATGACGATATGTGTAATTTCTACAGGTTCTATTTAGTTCTCTTTCGTGCCTACCTGTTTTTATAGTGTTAGGCTATTTTCCCATGGTTTCAAATGTTCTTTTATGTCTTTAGTCACTTTTAGCTTACTTTGTACATAGTCTGTCTGATCGTTCTATTGCCTGAGGTTCCCGGGACTCTTGTGTCTTGGATACGGTGGGTTGTAGCCATGTATATTTTATAGTTTGATATTGGGCCTGTGTTTCTTTTATATTCATTTTCAGCTTTGGGGCTCCTAGACCATACAGGTAGGGTAAATTCCAGCCCCAAATTTACATGAAGCCTGGGCTGTAGTCCCAAATGCTCAGCAACAATTTTTTTTCTCCACTTTCAACTCATGCCAAGGCAGTTAAATTTTCTTGTCTCCCAGTGCCACTGGGGAGATTTTTTCCCAATGAATTATTTCTATAATGATTCATCCTTTGGAGGGCTCCCACTTTATGTGGGCAACTCAGTTCCATCTTCCCATTGTTTTATTTATTTTTTAAGAGTTTATTTATTTATTTTTAGAAAGGGGAAGGGATGGAGAAAAAGAGGGAAAGAAACATCAATGTGAGAGAGAAACATCGATCGGCTGCCTTTCGCACAAGCCCAGATGGGGGACTGAACCTGCAACCCAGGCACGCGTCCCAGTCAGGAATCAAACCAGTGACCCCTCACCTTGCAGGATGACACCCAACCACCCGAGTCACACCAGTCAGGGCTCCCCATTTTTAATGGGCCCAAGCCACAGTCTCTTTTCCATTCTGATGCCCAAACTTCAGACCTTCAAGGCCAGCAAACCTGCCTGAGATGAGCTCCACCTCAACTTGCTTGCTCACCGTGCTAACTGCCATTTTGCACCCGGGACCCTGCCTTTCGGGCTCTGCCCCCATTTCAATGAGTGTTTATTGCATTTTGTCCAGTATTTATAGATGATTTATAATGGGAGGATTTGCAAGTTATTTAGTCTGCTGTATTGCCAGAAATGGAACTCACTTCCATTTAATTTTTAATACCTTCCACTTTGAAAGCGTTTTTTTCTTAGAGTGCTGTGGCATCTTGGATTTCTGAATAATTTTGCTTCTGAATAATCTTTTAATGGGTGAGGCAGCATTGGAATTATCTCAAATGAGGCAAACACAGGTCTATGCGGCTATCTTTTACATTTACCTGGGAACTTAAAAAAAAACACTGATGCGGTAGGTTACACCCACAAGATTCTGATTTAAGCGGTCCAGGTAGTGGTCTTTTTAAAAACTTCCAGTGATTCCAATATGCCACCAAGGCTGAACACAATCCTTTTAAAACATACTGATGAAAACCAACAAACCATAATGATCCCTGGGCTCCATCCCAGAATGTCGGATTTGTTTTGCTTGGGGAGGGCCCCCAGGCACCTTGTTTTTTTAATTGCCCTACGATGGTAGTGAGGATGGAGAACCAGTGAGTTACCTGGGCACATCCGGTTGGAAGGGAAGAGTTCAAATAACGTTGGAGGGGGAAGCGGGAGAGGTCACGTGCTCCAGCAGGCGGTGCTGTCTGCAGAGTGGTCCCTCGGGCTTTTTTTCGATGATGCAGGTTCCTGGAGGCTGTCAGTGGGCAGACCTGATGTAAGACCAGTGAGTCTTTCGCTCCCCAGGGAACTGGAATGGGCAACCACGTTTGGGAACCACCCAGTTGGCCCCTCTGGTTTTACCGAGGAGGAAACCGTCCCTGGACAAGTGGTATTTTCTCAAGGTCATGGAGCTGACTGAGAGAAAGGAAAGCAGGCTCCTACCTTCCAGTCTAGTGTCTATTTCATTCATTTCCAAACGTAAACCTGCCGACTGCTTTTAGAAGACCTCAGCCATGTTAAAGAGGCAGATCTGGGGTTTGTGTGCAGTGATCTCAGGAGTGTGGGGTGCTCTGTTTTGCTTTGTGTGGGGATGGCACTGCGGAAGGAAAACAAAACGGCTTGCCACCTTGCACGCCGGTCTCACCAGTAGCTCGGTGACTGTGAGCCACCATCAGTCTCAACTGCCCCACCTGTCAATAGGGGGTCTTCCTGGTTTTAAAACATGTCCACAAATTCTTTATGGCTCCTCCAAGAGGTGGAGCCTAATTGCCCCTGTCCTGGGTCGTACTGAGCAACTGGCTTCTAATGAACAGAATATGGAGGACATGGTGGTGGGAGACTTCGGAAGCTAGGTCATGGAAGGCATTGTGGCTGCCGCTTTACTCTCTTGGATCTGGCTTTGGGGCGGGGGCGGGGGGTGGGGGCGGGTGCCGTATCCTGAAGACGCTCAGGTAGCTGGATGGGGGAATGGAGATTTCCTGTTGACCACCTGAACTAACTCGCCAGCATGGTGTATTGGACACCTTAAAAGTAGATGTGCCAACCCCAGCCAGGCCTTCAGATGACAGCGACATGGGCCCACATCCTAAGTACCACTTCATGGGACACCCTGAGCCAGGCCCTTTCCACTCAGCCATGGCAGTTCCTGACCCTTGGCTGCTGTGTGAGGTAATAAATGCTTGTTCGAAGCTACTACGTTTTGAAGTCATCTGTTACACAGAATAGATGACAAATACAGAGATACTACAAAATGCACTAAAATAGAGCTGCTTACCTTACAGGTTTGCAAGAAGATTCATATGCTAACATTTATAGAGTGCTTTAGTTAGACCCTGGCCAAATGATCTGCGTATTAGATTTAAAGTAGTGATTGCATATTATTAATGTTATCAGATTGCAACACATTTCATGTTCAATTACCTACAATGCTCTTTCTGGAGCATCTCTGTGCTCATCTTCTTATCCCCACTGCATACTTATAAAAGGTCACTGTCAAGATACAAAAGTCTATGTATGATTTAAATGTCTTAACTCAGTTACTAACAACCGTGAGCATGCTTTCAAATTGGAAGAGCAAGATTAATTTAAACTTGCTTTTTTTCACACGATGCTCTTCGTTTACTTTTTGGTATTGCATTTCACCGCCACGCCGGGTGCCTTGCTGATTAAAGAGACAGCTCACTCTGTCTGTCTCCTGGTGTTACAAGCCTTACCCTTAAGAACCGACATGGCAGGCTTGGCACCAAAAAAGAGCAAACCATATTTTTACGAGAAAATATTTAGCAAATGAATTTGTATTCATGGAAATCCCAGCACGTATAAATTCCATGTCTAAAAGTAATGGGCCCTTTGTATTTCCTTTATTTTTAAATTTATTTTTAATAGGTTTTTTTTCTTGTATTTTGTCCATTACCATTTATCCCCTTTATAGCCTCTTTTGCCTCCACCCACCCCTCCCCCCTCCCCATGTATTTCCTTTAAACAAATAAATAGCTCTTTCCTCAATTATGGCTTCTGAGCATGCTCTTAAATTCAGGGTTAATGAATTTTCTTCCAAGAAATAGAAAATAAGCACGTGCACACAGGTCCCAAGCTGGTCCTTCTCCTAGATGTATAGAACATGGGAAAACCAAGATGGTGTCTTTCGAACAGTCATAACTGGAGGAATAAATTACCTGGGGGAAAACATGAAGAAAAGGGTGTGAGGCCGAGAGAAAGTGAAATTCTAATTTTCAGACATGACTGATCTAGCATACAGCTATTTCTATGTATAATTTATTTACTCCTAACAGGAGTTTGATCTATTCAGAGACATAAAGGCCTTCTTCGTCTCAATGATAGAGAAAGTTTGTTTTGTTTTTGTCTTTCCAAACTGGTGAAGGAAATGCAAAAAGCTCCCTCAAGGAGTAAAAATAAAACATGTTCAGCCAAATGTTTCCTTTTGCATTTTCACGCTGGACACAGCCAGAAACGTTGCGTTAGGCCCAAGCGTGTGGCTCCCTGGTGTCCCCCCTGCCTTCATCTTCCCTGGTCTCCTGCTCAATATCCTCACACCCAACCAGGGTGAATGCTGCCCGCAAATCCAGCTGAATAAGAACAGGTCAGATTCCTAACTAATATCAATATCACTCACTGAATGACCAGAGCCGAGGATCCTTCTAGGTGTGGTGGGGACAGGGATCAGAAATCTTTCATCGTCGGGAGTCTCAGAGAGGTGGGCAGGAGCTTGGAGTTGGAAGGGAAGCTGGCTCCAGCCTCCCTGCGGGGGGTGGGGGGGCAGTTTCCTGCAGGGGGCGCTCTTTGCCATGCCGGCGAGCCCCTCCCCAGACGCAGCTCTCCCACAGGAGTGTGGGTGCAGTAGCCACAGCAGATAAGCGTCAGGAATTAAACAGTGAGTTACCGCTCTCATTAAAAATATCCCAGAGCTGCTCTCGCATGCACCTTAAAGCTGTTAGCTGCTGTTTGTCATTCTGTCATCATTATTCTTATACACGTAGGTAAATATTTTATTAAACATCTTCACTGCTTGGCAGTTGGGAGCCCTTTGCCTCCTGGAGCTGGCGGTCGCCCAGCGCTGCCTGGGAGGGTGGGGGGACCGTGGGCTGCTTGAACACCCGGTGGTGTTAATAGAGTATCAGTCCTTTCCACCTGGAAACCATTTTCTCCTCTGGCCTCTCGGGCTTAATCTTCCATTTCTTCTTTTTTAATCAGTTACCAACTTAGTCTTGATGAAAGGTGCTGGGGCCCCCAGAGGAAAATGGCTACGCCTTTTAACCCCACCTGGAAATGGTTGACTCCGTGCCTCCGTCACCCTCCCTGACACTTCTACACCCACTTCAGAACTTGCCCCATGCCGACCGTGACCTGCCTTGCCAAACAGAAATCTAAATGTCACAGCTGGCGATACGCAGGGCGCCTCCGCCAGACCCCCGCACACGGTCTGCAGCTTACATCTGTGGACTCCAAGTGTGCTCAAAGTCATGGCCACCGCCTGGCCTGGGAGCCTCGTCCGCTTGCCAGCCCTCCAGCAAGCTCCTAACTCAGACTCACAGACCCACACATTCATTTGGATCGACGTTGGGTCTGCTTCTTCAACATTCTTTTTACCACTGACACGCTACTGGAGGTGGCCAAAGCAGCAACGGCAGCATGGCTGTGGTGTCATCCCATCCTATCCTGGAGGCTTCAGGAGCCCCCCCCCCTCCCCCCCCCGCCCCCACAACTTGTAGTTCCGTTGAGAAATTCCAGCGTTGGAGGACTGTGGGTATGACGCCCTCTCCTGGCGGATGGTAGGAACGCCTGCTTGTGCCCCTTCTTTGCAGTTCCCTCTTCTGTCGGCTGAGGAAAGAGAACTTGTCTCTCAGCTCAGGGCCCCAGATTCCAGACTTTCCTAGCCCCGCCACCAAATTCTGAAACCCAAGCCCCACAAATCCAAAGGTTTCCTAGGGTTGAAACCAAGATCCACCACAATAACCTACACGGCAGTTTCTGCAACTACCAAACAACTAATTCCAAGTCGCTGCAAAAAATTAATGCAAGGAAAAGAGGGAGAGAGAGGAAGCACCATAATCTCTGAAGAGGGGACTCACGTGGGTGGAAATCAAATCTCTTTAGCCAAACATAATATTGACATACAGACAGAGACAGGGGGAGGGAAAGAATAAGAGAAAAGATTAGATGTGGGGACAATAGGAAATAGATTGTAGAGCAAATTGCTGAGTAAGGCACTCCTGCTAAAAATAATACCGCTTGGAGAGGGCATACGAAATAAAACTGGCTGTGCCCATGGGTGGGAGGAACACGAGGCCCTGTGTTTAAACACCCAGAATTAGAACAGGATGAAGGAGGGACCATAACCCAAGAGGAGAAGGGATGAACATAGGAATACTTTGGAGCGAACCAAAAAATTAACGTCATCACTCTCCTCTTTCCTCTGTGGATGGGACGATGCTGGAGGCTGTCCCCAGGGCGATGGCTATGCCCCTGGCTTCCAAACAGGACCCCAGGACCCCACCACCCACTCAGCAGATGCCACACCAGGAAGGAGGGCAAGACCTTGTTTTGTATCTTCTAGTGTGAGTCATAGATAATCATGAACATTCAAAAAAAAAAAAAATCAATCAGCCCAGTGGCTGATGGGGAGGGCTGGCTTGACAGAAGGCTTGATGCGAACCTACAGCGCAGGGAGGCTGTCGAGAACCCTAATGCAATCTTAGGCTCTATTAATAGAACTGCAGAGTGTGGAGGGAGAGAAGCAATAATCCCAGTGCGCGCTGGCGGGTCAGGCCACATGCCGTTTTATGCTTGGTCCTGCGGGCTATATTTTAAGAGAGGAACTGGCAAATGTAAGGCAGTTCAGAAGAGCGCGGAAAGGATTAGATGCCAGTATATAGACAGCATCGAGATCCACTTGACGGTCCTTTCACCATCGGCACTATCCGAATGATTATTGCACTGAAGACACAGAATCTCAGTCACCTGTAACCAGGAATCTTGTTCTCAATGTTAACTGAACGTCCCTGAGCTTTTTTTTTTTTTTTTTGAGTGGGGGGAGGGTTGGCTCTCCATGTAATGGGAATAACGCTCTCTACCCAGTCTACCTGCAAGCGTAGTTTGAAGGACAGAGATTGGTGTGTACTGAGCAGCTAGCTGACTGGGGCACCCAGAGGAGCTTCAAACCTAGGTGGACAGATAGGCCCATACACAGGTCCTTTGCCTACAACGTGACAGGTGGTGACAGATATAGGCAACGACAGGAAGTGAGAGGCAATGAATTTCTCATAGGGAAAGAGTGACCGGAGAGAAAAACAAAGTCTTTGTGGAATGTGCACTCACAAATACACAAGGAGGAAAAGGACTCGCTGGTGGTTAGGGAGGGAAGATTAGAACCAGAAAAACTCAGCGTCGCAAAAGACAAGTGAGGGGTCTCAACCGTGTCCGACGCCACCAAGAAGTCCAGGAGGAGGAAAGCGCCAGACCACTCCCTGAACCTGGAGATCAGGAGCCCGCCCTTAGTGGTTGAAAACACATGGCATCAAAAAAGATGGAGGCAGCAATGGACTGCATTTAGGACGTTTGTGGACGGGTGCATTTATTGGACACCTACCACATACCTAGCAGGGTGCTACACACCATGGAAGTTCAAGAAGCCTGCGTCCACGTCAGTATTGGTTGGTGAGTAAGACTAGCACCCACATGTCCATTAGGGAATAGTGGAAGATTATGATATGAATTGCTCAGCTGGGTGAGACAGCGGAGGGTGGTTCAGATGGCCAGCAGGTAGACCCAGGGTGACATTCTGATGCTTATGAGAGCCAGAAGAGAAAAGTATGGGCTTTGGTTCTTTCAGGTACGGTCAACCTGACCCTAGCTTCCCCTTTTCCTCGTTTCTTGGGACATTTCCCATCCCAGAAGTGTTCAGAAACATGATTCTTGTCTTCACGTTGCTCATGTTTGCTCCCGTTTTGTTATTTACCAGTGAAATTAATATTACTCTTTACCCTGCTCACATTCTAGATCCAACATGCACGTTTTTTTCATCAGTGGGTTTGTGTTTGGTTGATTAGTTATTCATGTGTAATGTAAGATGACAAGGGCGGTAATACAGAGATGATTGTGGAGAATGCAGGCGTGCAAGCTCAGGAATTGGTTTCTGTTTTTCTTTTTTTGTATGGGGGTGGGCGCGCAGGCAGGTTAGGAAGGCATTTGGATTACTTGCAGATGGTTGAAATTCTCCCCTTACCAAACTGGGGACTGAAGCAAAAAAGGGGAAATTAAACTAAATGGCATTTGCTGCACACCCGCTCGGTCTCCTTGATCTGCGCCGTGAGCTCTCATGGACTTCTGCTCGGTGCTGTACCACTGCTCGAGGCATTGGACTGCTCCGGACTCCGGTGTCCCCATCTGCACCATGTCCAATGTACCTTTCTGTGTGTTGGCTGCTTTCATAGGTTAAATTTTTGCAAAGGGAATCCACCATATAGACTAGCTCTTCCTCTGACTTGCCCTCTGGGACTCCCCAGAAGGTCTGTCCCTTGGAGCAGCCAGAGAGCTCTTTGTGTGATACTGAGCAGGTCTCTGCAGGGATTTCCCACTGCTCTTAGCTCCCTCGGTGCAGCCTAACGATCTTGGCCTGCTTTTCCAACCTGTATCATGCCTCCATCCCTGCCGTTTCTAAAGAAGGAGGAGGAGGAGGAGAAGGAGGCGGGGAGGGGGAAGGGAAAGAGAAGAGGAATGAACTTCCCTCCTTAGGCCCTTTGCATATGCTGTTCCTTCATGCCAAAAGGTTCTTTCTCCACTCACTTTCTCCACTCCACTCCTTACAACTTTCCAAATCTCAGTTCAAATACCACCTCCTTGAAAATACCTTTTCTGACCAACCCCCAAAGCCACCTCCTCGCCTATTGCTTTTCTGGTCTGCTGCCTTATTTCTTTCCTGCGGGGAGCTCAGCTGAGGGCCTCGATGGTCCTCCCTTTGGGTCTTTCCATGGGCTTCCTCACAGCATGGAAGCTGGATTCTAAGGAGGAAGCTGAAACACCGAAATCTAAATTAGCCTCCCCCTCTCCTCAAATCATTTTCTAGCACATTATCTTATTTTATCTTCTTCTTAGCACTTCTCATTCTCTGAGATTACTGTGCTAATTTATGTTTCCTTGCTAATTGCCTGCTCCCTCCCCCCATCCAGGAGGATGTAAAATCCACGAGAGGAGAAACCTTGCCTGTCTCATTCACCGCACAGGCCCAGAACACAGCAAGTACCCAGTAAACATTGGTTGAATAAGTACATTTTAAATGTTTAGACATAAACAGAAAGAATCAAGATGGACACGAAATGCAATGAAACACACAAACGCACACATGTTCACCAAAAAAATCAGCTGCAGAGAACTTCCCAGGAAGAGAGCTGCCACAGAGGTGGAGAGCCCGCCACGCAGCAAGCGGGGCCTGGAGATGTCTTTGCAACCCGCCCGCCTCCTGCTGTTCAAAACTCATCACAGAGTTGGACAGGGAGGTGGTGACTCGGGCACAGAGACTCGGGACACATAGGGCCCTGCAGGTGACTGGGATCAGAATGCAAAGCTGGACCTGAAGGGGAAGCAGGTCGTACCCAGACACCGCAGGCGCCTAGCGGACACTGGCAGGAACAAGGCCCTGAGGTCCTGGGCCTGGCGTGGGAGGCCTTTGGTGGCTGTGCTCAAGCCTAAGCCGACAGAGGAAGACAATCTTCATTTAACGCAATTCAAGCCAGCACCTACTATGTGATAAACACTGTGCTACATGTCATGGGCAACGGAGAAGTGAGAGCCATGGGGCCTGTGCCCACGGTGAGAACGGCCTACCGTGGGCCAAGCGGGTGTGAATGTGGCTCTTAAACAAGAGGAGAGGAGAGGCGAGACGGCAGGGAAGGAAGCCAGCAGCCTGGGAGTTGTTGATGACGAGGGAGAAGCAGAAAGGCTTTGCAGAGGGGCCTGTGCAGGAGGTGGCTTGCAAGGGGGCCCTTCCAGAGGCAGGGAGGCCAGGCATATTTGGGGACCCCTGGGAGCTCCATTAGGCTGGAGGAGGGTGGGATCTGCAGGTGTGTGCAAGAAAAGCAATTTATTATCAGAAGTTCCAATAAAGTCCCTCAGAACCAACTCCTGAAGCCAGGGACTGGACTCATGGGCTGAGAGCAAAGGACGGGTGGCTTCCAAGTGGGAGCCTGCAGGGCAGCTCTACAGCTTTATTAGAAGAAGGGGAAGGGAGGCTGGGCCGCCAGAACCACAGGCAGCGCTGCAGGCAAAGGGAGAAAAGTCCAGGAAGGTATCCGGGCCATGCTGTGATGGAAGCAAATTAATAAGCGACTCTTGCGGGGTGGTGGGGGGAGCTTGGTGCGGGGTGGAGGGTAATTATAAAAGCAATACAAAGGTTTTTTGTTTGGGCCTGAACAAACTAATTCTGAAATTAATGTAGAGCACACCGATGTTTATAACAGCATTACTTCCAATAGTCAAAGGGTGGGAACAACCCCGTGTCCATCACAGATGCATGGATAAGCAAAATGTGGCATCCACACGCATCAGACTTCCATTCATCTGCGGAAAGGAAGAAGATGTGATACAGGCTACACGGTGGGGGAACCTTGAGGACCTTACGCTAAGTGAAACGCGCCAGACACAAAAGGACACGTCCTGTATGATCCCACTGATCCGAGGCACTGAGTAAGGGAGAAAGGGAGCGGAGTGGCCATTGCCAGGGCCTCGGGGAGGGGAGAACAGGAGTTACTGTCCAATGGGTACACAGTTTCAGCTAGGGATGACAAAAAAAAAAAAACAACTGGAAATGGATTAAGTTCCAGAAACAGACAGTGGTGGGGGTAGCACAATAACGTGAGCTCACCTAAGGAGTGCCTCTGAAACAGACGCTTAAAAACGGTGACGAGGTACATTTTATGTAGTATCTATGTCACCACAATAAAAATAATTAATGTGAAAAGTTACACAAGTCGAGAATATCCAGAATAGTTCTGAGAAAGCAAAGCAGTGAGGAGATGAAACCCTACCAGGCAGTAACACAAATGACAAAACCTCGGGTGTGCAAACAGGGTGGCACCGGGTCACGCAGACGACGGAGTGAAGGCGCACCGCGGCAGGCCTGGGTGTCCCCAAACGGCGGGGGAGCGGCGCTGGGAGCAACCAGAGCCGTCAGGAGAAATGGGGTTGGATCCCCATCTCATACCTAGAGCAGGAAGAACTCCAAGTGGAGAAAAGGCGGAAATGTGACTCGCAATGCCACACAAGGACTGGAAGGAACCAGGGGAAAACTCTCTAATCTCGCAGGGTGAGCATGGATGGGCTGTGACCGCAGGTCGGTCCTTTAATCTCTCTGCCTCTCTGATGGGGTCGCGGTGAGCGCTGTAGCCGCTGACGCACTCCAAGTCCTTGGAACAGTTCTGGGAAAGGACTTAGTACGTAGCCACCATCACTATCACCATCATCGTCATCAAAAAGAAGGACATTTTATAAACTGATATGGAAAAAGCATCAAGAAAAATACACACATGCCTATATAAACCTACAGATGTTTGCAAGCACATATTTACACACCCACACACCCACACACACCCATTTTTGGTTAGGTTGCTACATTGCACAACGCCGGGGGCATGACACCATTGTAGTCCATGTCGGTGGCACCCGAGGAGCTCAGTATAAATAGTGTCCCTTGGAGTTGTCCACCATGGTGGCCCTGCTGACTGGGCTGCCACATGGTCACATATCTCGGGAAGAACACAAAGGACTGAATGACACCGGTTTCCTGTGGAGAAGAGACAGAGGTGACTTGGAACAGAAGGGGGAAGGGGACCTGTGACAATACCGCCTTTGTGTCTTCAATCTGGAACTCTGTGCATGTGTCGTGAAATCCTCCTCCCTCCAGGAAGTAAACAAACAAACAAATAAAAGGAGTTGTAAACATAAATGCACACATAGAAAAGTAATGCATAAAAATAACAATACATGTTAGAGAATTTGGAAAATACAGAAAAGTATAAAGGAGAGAATTATAACGAAGCGTGATTTTTCTGGTTGTTTCTGTGAGTCTGTCTGGAGAGCTTGGAGGCAGCATCGTGTAGAGCAGTAATGGGTAAACTACACCCCCATGCCACATCCCGCCCACCCCCTGTTTTTATAAATAAAGTTTTATGGAAACACAGCCTCCCACATTTGGATATGGGCCATCCTGTCGCCGCCCTCCTGCTATGTTTAGTTATTGAGTAACTTTGGTTTTGGTAAGTTATTTGCGCCATTACTAGTTCAATCTGTAAATTCCCTGGCATGCTTCCACGAAAAGGCACAGTGAAGAAGTAAAATGACAGCAACAAGTTACAATGAACACATTAGTCTGGATTTAGAACTTAAGGAAAACAAGGAGCAAGGGTTTTCGCCACAATGAAACGAATGTTAGGAGAAGTGATAACAAACTGGACTTGTTTGCATATGATAAGAAACAGAGAGCTATCATTTTAATTAAAGTAAGAATAACATGCCAAGACAAAGATGATCGAAGTGGGGAAAAATGAAAAGATATTCCCATAAATGAGCCGGGCCTTATTAGAAGTACAGTGTTGAAATAATTCCCTGTGTTCTGACAGGGGTTAAGAAAATATGAGAAAAAACACACCCCCCTCTCTTGAAATCTCGCCAGACATTTAGTCTCTCAATGTCCAGAGGCACATTCGAAAGTCACACGAGAAACAGGACAATCACTCTTTGGGCGGCACTGTCCTGCGCATGGCAGGAGTCTCGCATCCCTGGCTCCCCGCTAAATGCCCGTAATGGCCCCATTTATAACGACAATCAAAACAACTCCTTCGACTTTTCAAAACTCCCCTGAAGGGCAGTACCACCCCTCTGGAGAACCACAGATACATGTGAAAGCAATTTGAAAAGTTAAAAGCACTTTCCAAATACACAGTGTGATTAACCTACAAAAACTGCAGTGTATTTTCAGTGGGTTCTGTGTATCTGCACTATTTCAATGGAGACTACTGAATTATAGAAGATGAGTGTTGTTTTTTCATAAAACCTGTTTTCATTTCTGGAAACACGGCAAGTGAATCAATATACTTGCTAAAAACAACGAAAAATTCTGGATTAAAAGCAATTTCTTAAGAGTATCAGTGAATAAGCAGCAAAGTGAAGAATTTGTTGTCTAGAGATTGAGTGAAGTGGAGTTCAGTGACATAAGAAGAGTACAACACCCCAAGGGCATTTGTTGAACCTAGAGAACTTGAACTTTGGTATCCACGGCCTCATAAGACTCGTGAAAAAGGATCTAAAGCCTCGGGTCTGCCAAAGGTGGGGTGATTATGAGGGATCTTCCAGCATGAAGATGGGACATCTCCAAAGGCTGTGCCTGGAGAGTCAGGGTGAATTTAGAAACGCCTCTAACACCCTCCTGTGGACTGCAAGGAAATCTGCTTCAAACTTTGCACTGGAGAGGATGGGCGGGGTGGGAGGGGGGCAGGGCGGGGTGCACATGTGCCAGGACTCACTGCAAAACGTTCAAACTGCAAGCTGTCCGTGACACAGTTTATAACAAAAAACCCCCACTCCTCGGGTGGTCTGAATACCCCAAGTGGAGAGCATAACTGGAGTCACCCCAGGAAATAGCGATGCCTCCAGCACCTGGCAGAAGCCAAAGTGGATCGTCTGCAGAGGAAGCCGAATTTATCCCAGACCTCACAGTAATCCCCACATATAAAATGTCAAGGAAAAAGATCAGGTTCAACTTAAATGCAGAGAAGGGTTGGGGAGAGAGAAAGAATGAAGAGGAGGAGGAGAGGAAGGAAGGAAGGAGAAAAGCAAAAAAGAAAAGAAAGGAAGAAATCAAACACACAATGGAATAAGGTACTAAGAACTAAGAGCTAGGATAGCTGGAACAAACCTGTGAGAACTTCAGGTCCCGGAATAGTAAGATGAAGACTATAAAACAACCATGCTTAATATGTCATTTTTTCAATCATAGTTTACATTCAACACTATTTTGAACTAGTTTCAGGTGCCCAGCCCCACAGCCACACAATCAGATACATTACTAAGTGTTCCCCTGTTATTTCAAGTACCCACCTCACACATAGAGTTATTACAATAATAAAATCCATGTATGAAAATATAGACAAGAAAAAAACTATAAAATCTGATTAAGCAATTTGTTAAAAGAACCAAAAGAACTTCTAGGAAAAGAAAACAACTCAATGGACGGATTTACTGGAATAGTCACGCGTGGGGAGAATGTGTCAACTGGAAAACTGACCTGAGAGAAAGAAAGTATGAATGAGGAAGAAAAGACATGGAGAAGAGATCAAGAATTTCAACAAACATCTAATTAGAGTCCCAAAAGGGAAGGAGAAAAGGTGGGGCCGAGGCAACACTTGAAGAGATACGGACTGAAATTTTTCAGGACTGGTAAAACACATCATCCCTCAGAATCAAGAAATCCCAAGGATCCCAATCATGGCATATACCAGAAAAGTACCCAGCCATGTACTATGAAAAATAGAGACATTTATTGAAGAAGATACAAGAAACATTGTACATAGGACAGTGATACCTCAGTCCCCTTCAAAGTAGGCACCTTGGGACCTCACACAGTTCTCCCAGTCTCCATCAGCTGCCCCATTGTATTTTCCTGAATCTCATTGACCGTGAAATCTCTTCCCTTTCAAAGGTGATTTTAGTTTTGGGGAAAACCAGGAGTTGCAGGGCGCCAAATCTGGTTTGTAGGGGGGCTGAGTCACCTGGGGGATTTGATGCTTCACCAAAAAGCTCTGCACAAGACGTGATGCATGAGCAGGCACGTTGCCATGATGAAGCTGCCAATCACCAGTTGCCCATAGCTGTGGCCTTCTGATACATTGAATAGTTTCCACAGAGGAATGTTCAAGCTTAATGCAAAATTTGATGCAGATTCATTGCTTCACTTGGCCAGCTATTTTTGAATGCGACGGCCACACAGTACACATGCTCACTCACCGGCATCTACTGCTCCCACTGACGAGAACAGTGAAGTCATTGTTCATGCGTGCACATTCCAGTCCACTCTCCCTGGCTGCCAGGTTACATCAGTGTCATGAAAACTGTTATAATAACAATGTTATTATAATAAAAACTGTTATAATAACTCATTATAATAACAATGATGGAATTTTTCCGGACAGACCTTGTATAACCATCCTTGTGAAACTGCAGAACCCCAGAGACAAGGAGAATATCTAAATGCAGTGAGGGAGAAAAGAAAGATTATTTTTAAAGGCATGACAGACAACTTACTACTCATTAGCAACAACAGAAATCAAAAGACAACGCATGATATCTTCAATGGGCTGAGAGGAAATAATTGTCGTTTTCAATTCTATAACCATAGTGAAAGGTGAAAAGTCATTTATAGACATGCAAAAATTGGGAGAATTTGGTACCAACAAACCTTCACTTAAGGCAAAAGAAAAATAGTTCTGATGGAAAGTGTGAGCAGCAAGAGGAAATAAAGCATACAAAAAGTTTTTAAAAATGAGCAAAATATTGAATGTATAAAGCAATAGGAATAATAGATGTAGTTTTCAAAAGAAAAATTGATAGAATTAAAATGCACAACAATGAGAGCCTGTAAGTCAGGAAGGTGTAAATGGAAGTTGTGAGGCTTTTATATTTTTTAGAAGAGTAAAATGATTGGGTAACTTTGATTTTGGTAAGTTATTTGCTGCTATTTCTAGAAAAACCACATACAGAATAGAAACAGAGTTCTTCAACCAGTGGAATAAAAAAAAGCGAAAGTGGAAAATCAATCTAAAAATGGGAAAGAAAGGACAGAAATATAAATGGAACTTATGAGAAAAATACAAATAAAACAAAAACAGCTATAAACCTGAAATGTTAATAATTATGATAAATATAGACAAATTAAATGCCCTACCTAAAATATAAAGCTTGTCAGAATGGATTTTTTTAAATCTGACCATATGCTGGTCATAAGAAACATGTCATCCAGCCTGTGAACCAAAGGGTTGCCAGTTCAATTCCCCGTCAGGGCACGTGCCTGGGTTGTGGGCCAGGTCCCCAGTTGGGGGCGCTCGAGAGGCAACCATACATTGATGTTTCTCTTCCTCTCTTTCTCCCTCCCTTTCTCTAAAGATAAACAAATAAATAAAATATTTTTAAAAAGAAACGTGTCTTTTTTAAAAAATATTTTATTTATTTATTTTTAGAGAGAGGGGAAGGTAGGGAGAAAAAGAGGGGGAGAAACATCAATGTGAGATAGAAACATTGATCGGCCACCTCTTGCACACACCCCAACTGGGGACCGAATCTGCAACCCAGGCATGTGCCCTCACCGGGAATCGAACCAGTGACACTTCAGTTTGTGTAATGATGCTTAGCCCACTGTGCCACACCAGTCAGGGCAAGAAACCTGTCTTAATTAAGAGTATATAGAGAGTTTTAAAGTGAAAGAATGGAAAAATGTACTAAGAAAAGACATACTGGGTTTAGTTATTTAATATTAGGTAAAATAGACTTAAAGCAAAAAGTATTGCTAGAGAGAAAGCGGGTAACTTCAAGATGGTATGCAATTCTGTTGAACAGGAAGATATGTTGATGCTAAATTCATAAACTCAATAACTTTCCAAACATATTAAGCAAAAATTGACAATTACCAAGAAAAATAAACAAGATAGCAACCATAATGGGACAACTAACCCATCTTTTCCAGGAACTGGTAAAACAAACGGTAAAAAAAATGATCAATAAGGATGTAGAACATTTGAATAACATTTAATACAATTGACCTTAGAGATATCAGTTCAGGAAACAGATACCAAGATGGGATTAGATGTGCCAGAGGTTTATTGGGGAAACTGTCTATGAAGGTTAAAAAGAAGGAAGCAGGAGTAGACAGGGAGAGCCTTCTGACCGCAATGCAGGTCTGAAAGGAAGGAGAGAAGGAAGGAGAAATGAGTAGGAAGAGTCTCAGATTACAGTGCAGTCCCACAAATGGTCTGGCCAGACTGATGGGGTGGCTTTGAGCCAAAGTTGCCCATTAGAGGAGGCTCACATCCCACAGGACCTGACCTGCGCTGATATCCCCCAACACGCTCCGTAATTGGCTGGCAGCATGGTCTCAGCACAAATGGGTTGGTGGAGCCCGGGGAGGAGCAGTTAGGGCTTCAGTCAACTCTGCTGCCCCCAGCAGGAGAACTGCGTTTTGTGCACGTTTGTGAGCATCACAGACACACTCCGCAAACGAGCTGAACCGTTTTCACTGCCACTACGGACGTACCCCCACACGGCACAAACATGTTCTTTTCAATCATACACAGAACATGTACAAAAATTGACTGTACACTGGGTCATAAAGCAAATCTTAATACATTCTTAACAATTAAAATCAAACAGACTACATTCTTTGACAATAAGAAAAGATTACTAGAACCCCCTACCCGCTCACACCCACATATACTTAGAAATTTAGATGGGGTCTAATAAGAGATCGAATAATCATGGAATCAAAGAAGAAAATATAGTGAATATTAGAAAATATTAAGAACTGAACTATAATGAAAATTCATACTAAAAATTTTGAGAGAGCTAAATAATGTTGAGAAATATAGGGTCTAAAACATTGTGTTAAAAAAAGAAAGAAAAACTGAATGTTAATGGGCTAAACACCCATTTTATGAAGTTAGAAACATCAGCAAAATAAACTCAAGAAAGGTAAAAAGGAAACAATCAAGAAAAGAGTCAGAATTAATGAAACAGAAAATAAACACAATGGAGAAAGAAGCCCAATGTTGGTCCTCTGAAAAAACTAATAAAAGTGGCGAACCTCTGGTAAAACCGATGAGAAATGGAGGGAGAGAAAGCATAAACAATATCAGAAATGAAATAGTACATAAACACGTAAGCTACAGACACAGAAGCAAAATAATAAGAGGACATTGTTGAAAATATTTAGGTTACTAAGTGCGAAATCTTGTACAAGGCAAACATGTTCTCCGGAAAATCTAACTCACTCAAGAATTAGAAACCCTGAACAATCCTATAACCATGAAAGAAAGTGAACGTGGAAATTAAAACCTTCCAGGCCCCGATGGAATCATTATTGTGTTCCAGAAATTCAAAGAATAAATAATTACAATCTTATCCAAGCTATTTCAGAGAATTAAAAAAGAGCCTCCATCCCTTCAACTAATTTATGAAGCAAGCATTAACTTGATGCCCAAATCTGACAGTATAAGAAAGGAAAATTCAGGCAAATCTCTCATAAATGTAGAATCAAAAATCATAAACAAAATATTAGCAATCTTAATCAGCAATAGATGAAAAGGATAACACATCATTTGCCAAGCAACATAATTATATGCTATAAATGTGGAAGCATTTGATAAAATTCAACATCTATTTTTGATTTAAAAAAAAAACTGAGAAAACTTGGAGTAGAAGGAAACTTCCTAGCATGATGAAGGCTATCTACCGAAAGCACTGTAGTGGAGGTCCTAACCAAGGCAGTAAGGCAAGAAAAAGAAATTAATAGTATACTTATTGCAAAGGAAGAAACTTTCAATATTTGCAGGCAATACGGTTGCATACATAGAAAACCCCAAGGAATATGCACACACTAAGTAGAGTTAGGAAGTCAATTTCATAACATTGCTAGATTAAAAAAAAAAAAAACCTGCAAAAACCAATTGAATTTTTATAATCTAGCTGTAAACAAGGGGAGATGAATTTTTAAAAGATGTTTACAATAGTACTGAAAAACATAATAAACCCAAGAATGAATCTTCATCAGGTATGCAGCAGTTCTACTCGGAAACTATAAAACATTATTAATAATATTAAAGAAGATCTACATATATGGAGAGTTATATTTGTGGGTTGGAAGACTCAAGTTGGTAAAAAATGTCAACTCTCTTCAAAGTGACCTATAGAGTCAATTTAATCCTAATCAAAATCCCATTAGGGTGTTTAAGTTTCAATTTTCAATTTTTTGTTGCTAACCACATAGAAATACAATTGATTTTTGTATATTGAACTTGTTTTTGTGACCTTTCTAAACTCCTATTAGTTCTAGTAGCTTTTTTGTAGATTCCTTAAGATTTCTCCATAAATAAACATGGTATCAAGAATAAAGAAAATTTGGCCCGGCTGCTGTGGCTCATTGGATTGAGCGCGGGCTGGGAACCAGTAGGTCCCGGTTCGATTCCCAGTCGGGGCACATGCCTGGGTTGCAGGCCAGGTCCCCAGTGAGGGCCATGTGACAGGCAACCGTACATTGCTCTTTCTCCCTCCGTTCTCCTCTCTCTGAAAATAGATGAATAAAATCTTGAAAAAAAAAAGAATAAAGAAAATTTTATTTCTTACTTTCTAATCTGTGTGCCTTTTATTTTTCTATTGTTTATTCTCTTGCCTCTATGCAAATGTGAAACATATTCAGTAAGAGCAGCCTATTTGCCTTGTACCCAATCTTAGGAGGAGGGTGTTCAACATCTTACCACTAAATATAATGTAGATTTTTTTAATTAAAATTTTTTGTTATTTCAATTGTTATATCAATTGACATTCAATATTATGGTAGTTTCAGGTGTGCAGCGTGGTGGTTAGACATGAATAGAACTTATGAAGTGATCCCCCAATAAGTTTAGTACCCCCTTGACACCATACAGAGTTACTACAGTATTATTGACTGTATTTCCTACGCTGTACCTTACATCCCCATGACGATGTAGATTTTTTTGAAGATCTTTTATCAGGTGAAAGGAGTTCTTTTTTATTCTAAATTAGCTGAGAGGTTTTTTTTTTTTAATAATAAATGGATGTTGGTTTTGTAGGAAAAAATTCTATTTAGAAGATCACGTGGCTATTCTTTCTTACGAGCATAGCTACTGTGTCAATATGAGTTACATTGTTTGATTTTTGAAGGTTAAACTAATCGTACACTCTCAGGATAAACCCTACTTGATCAGGATTCATTATTCTTCTTACATAGTGCTGAATTCATTTTGCTCGATCTTTGTTAAGGATCTTTTGTTTCTATGTTCGCGAGGAACATTGGTCTATCGTTTCTCTTTTCTTGTGATGTTTCTGTCTGGTTCGGGTAGCATGGTGATGCTGGCTCCATAAAAAGAATTGGGAAGGATTCCCTCATCTCCTATTTTTTTAAAGAGATTGTGTATAATCACTATTATTTCTTCCTTAGGTGTTTGTTAGAATTCATTGGTGATATTATCTAGGCCCGGTGTCTTCTTTATGGGAAGAGTTTAAGTACACATTTCTTTAATAGATTTAGAGCTATTCATGTCACCTACTTCTTGAGTGGGCTTTTGCTTAGCATCTTTAAGGAATTTGTCCATTTCATTTAAATACCGATTTTTTAAATTAGAAAGTTAGCACAATATTCCTTTAATATCCTGTAATGTTTCTAGGGTCTATAATAACATCTTTTACTCCTGATACTCTTTCATTCCTGATGTTGAGAATTTATGTCTTCTTTCTCCTTTTTACTTTATTAGTCTGGCTAGTTCACCAATTTTATTGATCTGAAAGAACCAGCTTTTGGTCTTATTGATTTGTCTCTATTGTTCTTTCATGTTGTATATCAGCAATTTCTGGCCTTTATCATTTCCTTTCTTCAGCTTACATTGGATTTTATTTGCTCTTTTTTCCTGGTTTCTTAAGGCAGAAGCTTAGGTAATAACTTTGAGACCTTTCTTCTTTGCTAACGTAAACATTTAATGCTGTAAACTTCCCTCTAAGTGCTGCTTTAACTGTTTCCCACAATATTGTATAGGTTGTATTTCCATTTTCATTCCATTCAAAATATTTGCCAATTTCCATTCTGATTTCCCCTTTGACCCATGAATTATTGAGAAAGATACTGTTTAATCACCAAATGCATGGATATTTCCCAAATACCTCTCTATTAGTGGGTTCTAGTATTACAATTCCATTGTAATAAAATAAGCATACAATGTATGACTTTAGTCTTTTTTTAAAAATATTTTATTTATTTATTTTTAGAGAGAGGGAAAGGGAGGGAGAAAGAGAGGGAGAAACAGCATTGTATGGTTGCTTCTCACATGGCCCTCACCGGGGACCTGGCCCGCAACCCAGGCATGTGCCCTGACTGGGAATCGAACCGGGACCACCTGGTTCCCAGCCTGCGCTCAATCCACTGAGCTACACCAGCCAGGGCTGACTTCAGTCTTTTAAAAATTTATTGAGACTTGCTTTGTGGCCCACCATACATCCTACCTTTGATGATTGTCCCTTGTGTATTTGAAAAAGTGTATACTCTGCTGTTTTTGGATAAAGCATTTTGTAATGTCATTTAAACCAAGTTGATGAACTTTTATATCATTAATGATTTTGTCTACTTGTTCTTCATTACTAACTAAGAAAGTTTGCATTCTCCAACAAATTATAGACTTGACTGTTTCTTCATTAAACTTCATTAGTTTTTGGCCCTGGCTGGTGTGGCTCTGCAGATTGAGTGCTGGCCTGCGAACCAGAGTTGTAGGTTCGATTCCCATTCAGGGCACGTGCCTGGGTTGTGGGCCAGGTCTCCGGTGTGGCATGGGAGAGGCAACCACACACTGATATTTCTCTCCCTCTCTTTCTCCTTCCCTTCCCTGCTCTCTAAAAATAAATAAAATCTTAAAAAAAAAAACTCCATTAGTTTTTTCCATCAATTTTTTATTCAAGCATTTTGAAGTTATTTTATCAATTGAACACACATTTAGCATTACTATGTCCTCTTGATTTTGTTATGTCCTTTATCATTATGAAATGTTCTTATTAATCTCTGATATTATTTCATATTCTGAAGTTTACTTGATCTGACATTAATGCTTTCATAATATTTCTTCTTTCATCTGTTTACGCTTACCCTATCTATATCTTTATATTTAAGAGGATTTCTTGTAGACAGCATACTTTGGATCTTCTTTTTTTCCCCTCAAATATGAAAATCCCTGTCTTTCAGTTGGAGTATTCACCATATGTATTTAAGGTAAGCATCAGTATGGTGGGGTTCAAATCTAGTCTTGCTATTTGTCTTCTCTTTGTCTTCTCTTCTCTTTGTATCATTTTTTCATTTGTTCTTTTGATTCTCCTGCTTTTTTTAATTGCTCGAGTATTTTTTTAATGATTCGATTTTAATTTCCACTATTGTCATCTTAGACATATCTCTGTATTATTATTTTTTTAGTGATTGATCTGGAATTTTTAATATACATCTTTAATTTATCACAGTCTGTCTTCAAATGCTATTAATTCACATTTAGTGGAAGAACTTTACAACAACATACTCCCATAGTCCTCTTCCCATTCTGTGCTATTTTTGCCATATCACTTACTCCTGCATATACTGTAGACCCCATAATATATTATCATCATTATTTTGTGCTTTAAGCAATTATCTTTTCAAGGGATTAAAAAATGAGAGGAAGAAGTCTGTTATATTTTTCTATACATTTACCATTTCTCTTTATTTTTTTGTATAGATCCCAATTTTCACCTGGCATCATTTTCTATCTGCCTGAAGAAATTTTAATAGCTCTTGTAGCACAGCTGTGCTTGTGACAATATCTCTCAGCTTTAGTATCTCTGATAAAAATCTGTTTATTCTTCATTTATATTTTATTTATTTATTAATAAGTATTAAGTCATCTATTTAATTCTTCTTCATTTATTTAAGTCTGTATTCCTCAGAAAGATGATTCTCCTGGCAATGGAATTTTAGGTTGGCAGATACTTTTTTCTCTCAGTAATTTAGAGATATTGCTCCATTGCCTTTTGGCATGCATAGCTTCAGAAGAGGAGTCCAAAATCTGCAGTGTGGGTTGGCAGGCTGGAGACTCGGGAGAGACAATGGTGCAGTTCTGGTCCAAAGGTCTGCAGCCTGAAGACCCAGGAGAGCTGATAATGCAGATGAAGCTCAGAGGCAGTCTGCCGGAGAACCCTCTCTTGCTTGGGGAGGCCAGTCTTCATTCTCATCAGGCCTGCAGCTGATTGAATGAGGTACACTGACATTACGGAGGGTAATCGGCTTTACCCAGAGTTCACGCATTTAAATGTTAACCTCATCCAAAAATACCATCTAATTTGACATATAAAATTAACTTTCACAATGTATTACAGGCATTATCACTTTGGCTGGTGGGAACATGAACTATTTCCAGCCCTGTATGAGCTCCCAGAATTGTTTGGCCCGTTGCTTTCCAGAATTATTTCTCCAGCCTTGTGGAATTCCCCCACATCCACGTACTAAATAGTTTTTACCCAAAGATTCGTGAAAACCCCTCTGTAAATCCCTGGATCTCTCTCTTCCCACCTCTCTCCCTCCCTCCCTCCCGCCTTCACCCCGCCCTCTTTCCCCATTTCCCTCTCCCTCTCTCCCGCCCCACCTGCTCTGCAGCCTCCTCCTCGTGCCTTGCTTCCCTGAACTCTGATACCTGTCCCCTCAATGCAGTGAAATTGCTGGGCTCTCTTTGGGTTTCCGATCCTTGAGCTTCAGCTGGGAGCCATCCATGGCTGGTAAGCTGGGGTGATCAGAGGGCTTGCCCTCTCTCCTGTGTCACAGCCTACGCCACCTGTCACCCAATGTCTGCAAATAGGCTTTTTGTATCTGTTGTCTGGCTTTCTGCTTGTTTATGGTGCAAGATCAATCTTATATAGGTAATCCTTTATCGCATACATTAAGCATTTTTTTACCTGCCATAACAGCAGTTGCATGTGTTTCGACCCACCATTTCTTGACTGGATTAGTAGTTACATAGATGTATTTGTTCAATTTATGATCATTTACCGAGCTCTGCTTTCATGATGTGTGCACTTTTCTGTGCATGTAAATTTCAATAAAGCATAATTTAAAAATGAAAAGCAGAATAAACGTATGTGCAAGTATAAATGGTATAGAATAACAAAGATACTCTAGAAGGAAAAAATAAGTTTGAATGACTTGCCCTAACAGATATCAGATATCAAGACTTAATACAAAGCTAGCAATATTTTAGTTAAGAGAGCATGGTATGACAGAGTAAAAAAAAAAGCCTAGAAAAAAACCAAAGAATTCCCTTTCTAAAAAGACCCACACAATTGTAACCAGTGGATGTGTGACAGAGATGTCACTTTAGAACAGCGAGAAAACACTGAAGTTTTTAATAAATGATGCTGGGTTGATTTGTTATCTATAATTCATAAACTTTGTCCCCTACCTCACGCCATATACCAAAATCAATTCCAGCTGAATTAACAACTAAAGGTGAAAGGCAAAAGTATAAAGTTAGAGAATAGCAGGATAATATATAATTGTCTTGGGAGTGAGAAGGATTTCTTAAGTAGGACCCACACCAAAAGACAAAACAAAAAAAAAAAGATAATAAATTAGTTTTTATTATAAGAACTTCTGTAAACCAAGACACCACCAAGAGTGTAAAAAGACAGGCCAAACCTGGGGGGACATGTTTTTAACATATGAAACTGTTGAAGGACAAATATCCAGGGTATATAAGTATTATGAATTTATGGAACAATAATCTCCCAAATTTTGAGCAAAAGACATCAAGTTTACAGACTTCACCAAAGAGAAAACTCTAATGACCACTAAACATGAAAAGAGGCTCAACCTCAGATTAAAATCATATGGATATGTCATTGCATATAAACATGATTGGCAAAGTTAAGCCTGATCACTTACCACTCACCCACTGCAGGTGGGAATATAAATTGATCAAAGCACTTTGGGGAAAGGTCATTATCAAATTGAATATGTACATACTGGGATCACTTATCGATCTACATCCCTGTCTCGTACTGAAGGATGGGGACTAAGTACCTCATCTTAACATCACCTGTCCTGCACAAAAAAGTAACTAAATCATTTATCCTGAAGGGTCAACCTGGGGAATATCCATATGGATATGCATATTGCACCGGAGGAAATCACCAGAATTAAACTGGAGACTGGGGTGTGCTGTCACTGAATCTCTCTCAGTCATTGGATTGGCCAAAAAAATAAATAAATAAATAAATAAATAAATAAATAAATAAATAAATTGTATGTTTTTTTCCATAAAATAAAAGATACATTTTTCACTTTCACCAATACCTTCATTGATTTGGATGTTTTGAGTATGTCAGCTATCGCCCACGTGGTATAACATTGCTTATTCTCAATTAACGTCTCAATTTAATTGCTATCAACTTCAACTGGTCTACCCGACCGTGGAGCATTGTCCAGTGAGAAATCTCCAGCACAAAACTTCACAAACCACTTTTGACACATTCGATCAGTCACAGCACCTTCTCCACACACTGTACAAATCTTATTTTGCATTTCAGTTGTGTTTTTACTCCTCTTGAAATAATAAAGCTTAATACAATGAAAATGTTTCATATGTCCTTCCATTTTCAATATTAAAATGGCTACACAAAAATTCACCAATTTTGATACTTTTTTAAATGCCCATTGATATGACAGCTGTCACAATACAATCTAACATAATCGTTTCGAATGAAGTTAAAGACAACTAACTAAGCGCTACTAGAGCCATCTTATGGAAAAAACCAAATGAACTTTTTGGCCACCCCAATATTTACGTGGCTGTGGTGAAAGGAGGAGGCAGAAGAGTCAGAAATTGAAGCAAGAGGAAGGGGTGGGAAATTGTAACAACATAATGGACATTTCGCCTTCACCAAGCCCTGTCCTCCTGAAGGATCCTGCCATGTACTTACTGAGCCGATCAGAAAGTGACTTAGCAGTCCCTCTGTGAAGGCAAAGGCAAGAGAGGAGCCCACGTGTCCACTGGGTGTTCAGTACCCGTGTGGCCTCCCATCCAGCCTGGGTCCCTGAGGGATGACCACGCAAACAAAACCCCAGGTTTCCTTACGCCGGCGTCCCTTCATCACTCTGTCCCCTTTTGCGCACTCCTATCAGGAGGAATGTGCCATTACGATTCTTCCCAATAATGTAGGTCTTTTCATTTCAATCGAAATGTGCTGTGTGGTCTGTGCCCTACTCAGCTCCTGTTCCACATGCTCCTGTGTCGGCTGCTGGTCCTTTTGGTTCATGTCGCTCTGCCTTTCCCCGTGTGCGGGAGATGGGCCCTGGGGACAGCCTGGCTGTGAGCAGGACTCGAGGAGAGCGCCTCTCCTGAGAGGCACTCTGAGGCCTGACTTTGAGGGTCAGTAGGGGATGGGAAGAGAGAAATCTAGAAGCAGGTAGTGCTCCCAGACTAAAGGAAAAGGAATTTAAATTGTTTGTGCATTTGTTAGGTGTTGTCACTTAGTTCTGTCTTTCCCATGAGGACGTAGTGTTCCCTTTGATGGGTGAGCAAACTGAGATGAAGCAACTTCCCCAAGATGACTCACCTGGTCATTGCGAGGGTCAAGGTCACACTCGGATCTGTCTGCTCCAGCATCTGGTCTCTCTGTCCTTCCTCCCCACCTTTCCACCTCTGGCTGTGGGAGGCAGCCGCCCAGTGGGCGGAGGGGAAGGAGGGGGAGCAGACACTCTGGGCATCCGAAGGGGCAGGTGAATGTAGATCTGAGTGAGGCTCAGGTCCAAGTTCAAATGGTCCAGTCTGGCCATGGGATTTCATGGTGCTCTTCCCATCAGGTCTATTGCCCATCAGGCCTGAGTATTTTAGAGCTGAGAAGGCAGGGCACCCCAGGAAACCCCAGAAGGGGGAGGCTGGCGAGGAGTTGGCAAAGCCAAGGCCCCAACCAGTAAATGGAGGTGGACAAGGACCAGGTTCCCACCCCTGGACATAGAGGTAGAAATGAAGGCATCAGATTTGATTAAACTTTTTCATGTGCACATATAGTCATAGTGACAGAGAATCAAATCCTGAAGGTAGGAGAAACTCTCCTGTAGATAGAGCAAATCTCCACCGGGGAGCTGCGGGGAGGAATGCATGCACAAAGAAGACTGAAAAAAGAAAAGAAATCAACTATTGGATGGGACATTCTAGCGGGGATTTGGAAAGGTCTCAATCTGGAAGCCTACACACATGGAATGGAGGCTAAAGACAACATCCCCAGGGGAAAGAGCTCCTAATACCCATCTAGCTTCACCAGGATGAAGTTCAATGTCATCTGACAAAGGACTTTCTTTTTCATTTTCCCACTTACGTTTTGGCGTAAAGTTGGTGCTGTAAACACACGCACACTTTACCTACAGGAATGCGAAGCCGGCTGATTGCAATACAGTGCTCATCTGTGCAAAGCCACAGAGTAAATTCCTATGTTTGTTCATTTGTTCATTCATTCAGCCATCATTTGAGGGGCTACTATGAAATAGGTGCTGGGAATTACCAGATACATAAAACCAAATCCCTGCCAGAGAGGAGGCCACAGGCAGCCCGGGGGCAGGTGTGCACTTGAACACTCACAGCACAAGCAATCAGTGACATGCGGAGGTGTGTCTGAGGGCCGTGAGAGGAATGCATTCCTTGGGGACACAGGAAGGAGAAAGCGTCAAGGGGAGAGGGTGTTTTCCTGGGCCATGAGGGATGATAGGAATTTGCCGGATGGACAAGGATGGGAAGGGGTTTGCAGGCAGAGCAAACGGCAGAAGGAAAATTGCAGAGGTGAGAGAGTGAGCCACACGTTCAGAGAGCAGAGGGGAGCTTGGTGAGTGGGATGAGGGGTGTGCTGGCCACAACGCCAGGCTGCGGTCAGGCCAGAGAACTCCACGCCGAACACATTGGGTGGTGCCGCAAGAGTTAGGATACAGGAGGCGGAACTAATTCAGAACCTCCTGGCGATGAGGTGAGGCCCTGGCCCCCTCTGTGAGGTACAGGTGGGCACGAGGGAGCGAGGCCACTCACGCCATCACCTGTGCTTGATTTGATCATCCTCCTCTGCGCTGCTTACCTACGGGTTAAAGAGTAAAACCCAATGAAAGTACAGCTAACAGGGTCAGGGCGATTTTCATTCCCAAGCCTCGCACTTGGGCTCACCTCTGTTTCTGGTCTAGTATGGATGACATCATCAGTGCTCTGCCCAGAGACCCTTTGGGGCATTTCTGAGGTGCTCTGTGGGGTCGGGCTAACGCACCTGCTGCAGGGCCTTGGAGAGGTCTGCGCTTCCCCCTCGCTCAGCTCCTCTCCTGCCCTGCCCTGCCTTGTTCTCACCCTCTCCTGCTAGTCTCCCCTGGGAGCGCTTCTTTAAATAAAAATAATTTCTTGCACGTGAATCCTCATCTTAAGAACTGCTTCCTGGGAGCTTGACCTATGACATTTAGTTGAAGGAACATGAGAGAGAAGACCACGATCATACTCCGTTCTAGCCAGGGCTGCGTGCTGACTTCCCTGCAGCATTGCCAGATTTAGCAACAAAAAAAAGAGAGAAAAATTCAATTTCAAATAAACAGAATACCCAGTTAATTTGAATTTTAGTTAAACAACAAATGAGTTTTTAGAGTAGGTGTGCCCTGTGCAGTATTTGGGGGTATACTTATACTAAAAAATTATTTGTTGTTCATCTGAAATTCAAATTTAACTGGACAGTCTGTATTTTCAATGGCAAGCCTTAGAAAGGGCCCTAGGTACATTTGCCTTCACTGAAGAAAATATTTTGAAAATTATATTTATTTTTTACAGATTTTATTTATTTATTTTTAGACAGAAGGGAAGGTAGGGAGAGAGAGGAGAGAAACATCAATGTGGGGTTGCCTCTTGTGTGCCCCCTGCTGAGGAACTGGCCCACAACTCAGACATGTGCCCTGACTGGGAATTGAACTAGTGACCCTTTGGTTCATAGGCTGGTACTCAATCCACTGAGCCACACCAGCCAGGGCTAAAAATTGTATTTATGATGGGATAAATTATATTTATGTGAGTATAAAGATGAATAAAATTCAAGATGGATTCATTGTCATATATTCATTCTTCTTATTATACCCATTTTTCTTCTACTTTAAAAGAAATTAAAACATGTTCTTAGGTTCTTAAATGCACCATGTATCATGGGTCCCAGGCACCATACTTTCTATGGCTAATGGGTAATTCAGCCTGTGATCAGCTCAGGAAGAGCCTTGAAAACCAGCCCCACCCCACACCACCCAAGCCCACCCTGTGGAAGTTACACACCCTTGGATTGCATTTCACCTTCACCTCCCCCACCTCACCTCCTGGCTCTTGCTTGCTCACTCCCCTCCCCACTTCATGCTTATCTTTTTAGCTTTTGTAAGTTACACATCAAAATGGCCGATCTGACATGAGGGCTCACTTCTGTGTTTCAGAAAGCTATCTCTGGTTGAGAGTATGGAGAAGAGGCCTAAAGACAAGATTTGGGGACCAGGGAGAAGATGATCACCACGACTGAGCTGGGACATTCTTAGGGCCTCAACAAGGGTGTCTAGCAAACTCATCAGGTGGAGGGCCTACCTGCTATAATGTTCACCAGCTCTCCATCATCATGCAAAGGTGTGGCCTGAGCGCAGGTCGGGAGGTGCAGTGGACTTACCTGCGGGGGTCTGAGTCACTGCTGGGCCCTCCTCCTCATGACAGCAGGCAAGGGACCATCCTCAAAAGCTATGATTGGGGCCTGAGGTGAAACACTGAGGGATGTTCCAAGCCAGGGGTTCAAAGCTCACTGCCTGTTTTTATCAATAAAGTTTTATTAAACACAGTCATGCCTATTTGGCTGCAGGCTGTTTGTGGCTGATTTAGTGCGCAGTTGAGCAGGTGCTACAGAGACCAAATGTCCCACAAAATCTAAAGTATTTACTCTCTGGCCCTTTGCAGAAAAAGTTTGTCAACCTCTGCCCTAGGCTGCAAGGGAGAGTCACGGGACGGGATTTTTATGGGAAACGGACGTTTCTGAGTTATGTGAAACTTAAAATAAAGCCCCACCCTTCACTCTTTGCTGGTTACATTTCGTTGTGTGTCCCCTCGCCGTGCCCACCCATGGAAACAAAAACTCCACACAGCATCTCCCGACAGAAGGAAACACCTTCTTCCTGGTTGTGGTGGACATGCAGCAGAAAAACTTGTGCAGACGGTATGTATAAATCCAAAGGAGAAACCCGCCCCACAAAGACCAGGGCACATCGCTGGTGGGATCCACGCAGGGCTAGGGAGCGTCCTGCTTGCCCTTTTGCGGTCATTTTAATAATCCGTGGTGTTCGGTGGGTACTTTGCCTGATCTAATTAAAATCAGAGTGCTATTTTAACTGAGAAAAATTGTACTTTCAACTGTTTTAGAAAGAAGAAAGAATAAACATTATCAAGACCATCTCTTAGAAGATTAGGACAAAAAAAAAAAATCCAGGAGAAGAGGCTTCAAAGCTGTTTTTGTTTTCCCCGGCTTTGAAATACGTCGACAGTCCTGATAATTCTATTTCTTCGAAATATAGTAAATAAGGTCTATTTATTACTCCTGGGCAACTTCATACATAAATTAAAAAAAAAAAACACAAAGCACTTTAAACGAATCCTCCTGTGAGTCTCAAATCCATCGTTTATCTTCCTGTGGCGAGGGCTTAATGCCACAGATCAATGCCATTCGAAGGTTTTGGAGGCGATTGTGTTTTTCCTACCTGGCTATTTGATGAGCTTTCAGACGCCATCTGAAGAACAGCTTACACGCTGTCTCTGCTGGATCTCGGGGAGGCTTCAGACAAGCGGGCACACTGAGAGATGGCTAGCAGAGATAGAAATGTATTTTATCTAGTTGCTTTAAGTTAGCTCAAACACACTACTTAGTGAACTGATGAAAAATCTTTTTAACCCTGAGAATGGTATTTCCGTGTCTTGTCTTCACATTTCATAGGAGAGTTGCTTTAGAAAGAAGCATCACCTTACCCATTGAGGGAGAAAAAAAAAGGTTTTCGAGGTACAGATTCTGCCACAAAAAGCCATGGAAAGGGAGTTGATTTCTCTTAAAATGCACTTGTGAATGTGCTGGCTTTAAAAACGGGGTGAGATATTCCAGTATCCTGGGTTAGAATTTCTTCTGGCAAAGAGAAAGTAAGCTATTCTGCGGCCACAGAAATCATCTACTCCTGGCAGGGCGTGCGTCTTAAAGTTTTTGTGTATACAACTCATTCTTTCTTTTAACGAAATCATCAGTGTGGGCCGGATGTTGTGCCAAACAGTGACACAGAGGATAGAGGTGTAGTTCTCCTCTTTAAGTGGCTCACAGTCCTTTCAGTGGGTGTAGACCAAGGGTGTCAAACTCGTTTTCACTGGGGACCCCATCAGCCTCATGGTTGCCTTCAAAGAGCTGAAATAATTTCAGGACTGTATAACTGGAACTGCTCCTTATCTGTTAAGGAGTTGAAATTCCATTCGGCCCTTTGAAGGCAACTGTGAGGCTGATGGGGCCCTGGTGAAAATCAGTTTGACACCCCTGGTATAGACAATAAAGGGATTGTATGGAAAGTAATCTCAGTGGGTGATCTGATCATAAATTCCTAACTGGACAGGTCATGGTGGTAGTCACACCCCAGGCCTGTAACTTCTCTAGCAAATGGTCATCTTTGCCTTAGGCAAGTCCTGTGCATCTTGGCCAACACAGCTTTTTCAAGGTAACCGTTGCGTGCACCAGGAGCGCACACAACCTTGTAAACTCTCCCGTGATTCAGTCCCTCCCCCGCTGCTTTTTCCTGCCTCCACGTTTGTAATCGTCCTTGGCCCCTCCTTAATTCCAAATAAGAAACTGCAAACTGCCAGTCCCAGAAGCACTTTTCTGTTTGTTGAGATCTTGCTTCCAGGTGTATCCTCTGGTTGGCTCAATTAAATTTTTATAGAAATTCTCTAAAGGTTTGGACATTCTTATGTTGACAGTGGACATAGAAAAATAAATAATGACAACAGAATGCAGCAAGTATGTCCGTGGACCCTCTCCCTGAAGCTGCCTCTCGTTACCGAAGGTATGTATCAGTGAGACTGTCTGCTTGGTTGATAGATAGCCCAGTCACATTCCTAAAAGGGACATTATCAATATGGCTAATCAAATGGTATAGCAAGAGAGCAAATAGACAGATTAGGTAGAAGTTAGCTAAACTCCTATTTCTGCCAAAGAGGATAAATTTCTATCTCAACCCTCCCATGAAGAGCAGATCCAGCACACTGATAGGGTGCAGTAGCTTCTTTTCCAGGCACAGATATTGGATAGTGTGCCTTTCCCTACAACTACCACTATTTTTTAAAACTATCTCAGGGAGCCAATAAACGGAGAAAGACATTCTCGTTACCTAACAACTGCGGGAAGGGCGCAGGAATAGGACAGATGCCGACAGCTCCAAAGGCCTACAGGTGACACACCCGTGTGCGCAGCACAGACATGACCCCCGCTGCATCGGTTAGGGCGCTTTGCGCTGCCAGTAACTGGCTGTCCCACCGAGGTACCTTTAAAAATAGGGGTTTGTTTTCACTACACAACAATAAATCCAGAGGCATGGGTTCCAAGCAAGGGGCAAGGGTGGTGTTCCAAAAACCTCACAATCCATATGGCACCAGCACCGTTGAATCAGAACCACGGCCCAGCCAGTGAGAACAAGCCCAGCTACGAACCACTGCTACTGCTGCATCGGTGTACCTGGCTGAATTCTCTCCCCCAGGGGTGTCCGACCTTTCAGCATCTCTGGGCCACACCAGAAGAAGAAGTGTTGGGCCACATATTAAATACACAAACACTAATGAAAACTGATAAGCAAAAAAAAGTTTTAAGTAAATTTATGATTTTGTGTTGGGATGCATTCGTAGCCATTCTGGGCCACATGCAGTCCGCAGATCACCCCCTGCTTCTCCCCTGTTCCAGATTGGTTCTACAGCTCAGTGAGGTCAGAGCTTGCACCCTCCTGGTACAAGGGGACTAAATGGTAACGGGGAAAAAAAACAATTAAAAATGATTTTTAAAAATCATTAATTTATTCAATAAAATGCATCCTTATTTTAAAAAATAAAATATATAAAAGAGCTTGTATCTGCTTCAAGAGCTTCTCTCAGCCTTCCCTGGTGGTAAGAGGCTGATTGCCCCCCCTCCCCCAAACATCACTTTCTCCTCTAACGGTGGGGTCTAAAAGCAGGAAGGAAGGAGTCAAAGTTTCTCTTAGTGAATCTTTCTTTTTATCCAGGGGAAATCTGTCCCAGAGGTCCTCATCAGACTTCTTCCTAAGTATTATTGGCCAGAAAGTGGGTCACATGTCCATGCTTAAACCAATCAGCACAGGACAATGGGAGTTGAGTGGTTATCTTGGACCAATCACTGTTCATCCTCTGGGGCTGGAGAGGGTCCTGTCTTGCCAAACCACATGGCTGGCTACCTGTACTGAAACTACATTAGGGTTCCACTGGCACGGAAGAAAGCAGCGAGGGGCGCGCACAGTGAGGAGCAGCCTTTGAACAGGCAACCAGCCATGCCTGCCACGTTGACACTTTTGTGAGATGCAACTTTTCATCTTTCCAATAGGATCACCATAGGTGGGGTGGGGTGATCAGGGAGCCTGGCCACCCCACCGACACTGCTCATTTTCTCTCTGGAATGGAGGCATCACCAGCCTGGGCAGGTGGCCCTAGAGCTCGTCAAGGTTCTTATTCAAGACCAACTCATACATCCAAATTGAATACCTGAAAGGACTGATCTCAATAACTGTGGAATGGGAACCACGGTTCACTACTGTTCTTTGTAGGTCACGTTTGTGTCCTAGATTTCGGAAGCTTCATAGCCAGTGAGCCACAAAGCTTTGGTTACTCTGCCCACCTCTTCCATGTGCACAGTGTTGTAGGAAGTCAGCAGGAGCCGGTGAAACTGCAGAGCAGACACACTGTGATCAGGTGTTTCCAAAAAAGAAGGCTGAGTTAGTTCAAACCTTGTTTCAAAAAGAAACATCTGTGGGGCTGGGGGCAGGGGGCTGATTTTCTGGTCTCTCTTTCTGTAAAATGCAGGAAGGACTCACAAAGGTACCAAGAAAAGAAGTCCTACATGGTATTTTGAATGTGGGAAGCCCTTTAGCCCCACAATTGCTTGCTTAGGGACACAGCCCCATTGGGGTCAGGGCTATGGTCTGATCTCTTCATGGGGCTACTTACTTCTCACAGAGATGGCTTGGGTTCCAGGTCACATGTCATACCCACAGCCTATGTCAGCCACCTCACAAATAGAGCCAATCCATTTGTGTAGACCAGCGATTTTCAACCTTTTTCATCTCAGGGCACACATCAACTAGTTACTAAAATTCTGCAGCACACCACATATATACTTTTTGCCGATCTAACCAAAAAAAAAAAAAAGTATAATTTTGATCTGTTCACACTGAACAGTTATTGTGGTGTTGCCTATTGTCACCTTTTTATTTGACAATCTAAGGCAAAAAGAGGCCAGGTACTGCATGTTTTAAAAATTCCTGCAACACACCAGTTGAAAATTGCTGGTGTGGACTGATTATACATACGGTCCTAATTCTCTATATCTGCCTATACCTACATCATTGAGATGTGACTTTTCAGCACCTCCCATAGAGGGGCAGTTGTTTTTCCCAGTCCTTGAATCCAGGCTGCCCTCCTGACTTGCTCTGGTTGATAGAACACGGTACAAGTGACACCAAGCCAGTTCTGAGTCTAGGTTTCAAGGCCTTTCACATTTCTTGTCCTGTGGGAACTCTGCCACCTCCAAGAGAACAAACCTAGGTAGCCTGCTGAATGCTGAGAGACTCATGACTCAATCACCCCTGTTGCTGCAGCCAAATGCCATCCAATCACCTAACACGTGAGAAAAGCCATCCTAGATCAGCAAGTCTCTGGCCAACCCATCAGCGGACAAGGGAGGCATGAGCAAGCCAAGCAAGGATCGGCCTACTCTAGCCAAGACCCGAAGACCCAGTTTTCCCATAGACTTACAAGAAATAACTAACGGTTATCATAGTCATTACATTGGGGGTGGTTTGGAACACAAGAGTAGCTAACTGAAACCCCATCCGTTACAGAGGTGACTTCAGCCTCTTCCCAACCACCCTCACTTTGAGAGGAAGTGCCTTAGATACCAGGGAGCTGGGTGCATCATCTGCACTGTTCCAGAACAGCATGTGGCGAGGACTCCCTCTAAAAGGCTTGCAGGTGATATTAGGGTTTCCCATGCCTTTAAAAAGCCCACAAGTTCTAAAGAAAGCCCTGCCTCCAACCTGGATCATTGCTTAGTGCCACTGAACACCATTCTGTTCAATCTATTTGTGGCTAATGGATTAGGGTCACAGGCTGTTGAATGTGAAGAGATTAATGCTGAGTCCAGGGTAAGATGCTATTAGGGAAACCGGTGTCACTCTTCTAGGGTTCTGTGATCCACTGTGGCGTCAGGATTCCAGACACCTCTTAGCATCTGGCTTGTCAAGCCATCTCAGAGATCTCGATGCACGTCCAAAGCCGCCGGTCCATGGCGCCCAACTCTCCCGTGGGGAAGCAGGTAACACTGCCTCCTCCACCCGCTGGACAGCAGCCCGGGCTCTCCAACAGGTTCATCGCTCTGGGGCTTCAACAACCATTCCTGGCACACTCTTACTTAACCCTTCCCAGCCCACCAAGTTTTTCTCCCTATTCCCTAATCTGGGCCTTTGATTAGGCTAGGGGGAGGGTGGTCCGTAACTTGTACAGCTCAGAACGAACATGAAGATTAAGAAGAGCTTTGATCAGAAAGAGACATAATCCCTCTTTGAAAGTGGACTTCCAAGAGGAACAGGAGGCAATAAAGCAGCATTTGAGAAGAAGAGCTTTTGAATGTGATTTGGTCCAAACCCACACTTTTACATCATTGGCTGTTCCCCAAATTATAGCCTGGAGATCCAGAAATCCACGCACAGAAAAGCTCGGGTAGGGAAAATGTCAAGATAAAAACGACCAGTCTAGTCTACAGAACTTTCGATGATGTCCCCTGCTTCTCCCCACCCCCCACCATCAACTGATACTTGCACGATGTTCTTTCTTGTTTATGTCCAGAACCAAATTCAAGGAGCTCCTTTCTTCTCTCTTCTGCATTTGTTTCCCACCTCCTTTCTTTCCCTCTCCCTGAAGTCCTGTGTGAAAATCAGCAACAGGGCCCTGAGTGGTTAGGTTCGTGCTGGCGTGAGGTTTTTTGGACAATTTTTCCCCCTCCTGAAAGGGGCCCTTGAAAACATTTTTCTCTCTCCCGGGAGGTGGTTGGGGACTGCCTGGGTTTCCAGGATGGGCTGGTCATTCTGCCAAACTCAGTGTGAAACAGAGAGAGCCGGCGAGCCCCAGATTCCCGGATAATGGAGACCCTGTTCTGCTTACTGTATACACAACCCTGAGATCTGTATCAAACAAGAAGCCTGGAGCTACCACCTAAAGGTGAGACAGAGGGTCACCTCCCTCTGAATTCAGGAAAACAAATTATCCAGTCCTCTAATTCAGAGAGTATGGATTGCTTAAACTGAACATTAATTTTCATGCCCAGTTTGGCAGTGGGAGTTGGACATTGACAGTTCAGTTTTTCTTCCTTAAAAAAAAAAAAACTGGGAAGTTTGCAGGCTAAACCATACTTATTTTGTGATGAATTAGTCAGACTACAAGGGTAACAGTCAGAAACCTAGTGCCATGTGCCACTCCAGCTAAAAATGGAATGGAACGAGGAAACCCCCAGCAGCAGACACGGTGCCTCATGCACTCTGGTCGGGACGTCAGTGCGGCTGCCCAGCTGTCTCAGGAGGGAGCTTCCAGCAGCGAAACGAACAGGGGACTTAGTCCTGAGTTTGGAATCTGGCTCCGCTTCTCTTACCACCTGCGCAGTTCTGGGAAGGTGACCTAATCGCTCTGTGTCCTGTGTCTGCATCACCTCCTCAGAAAACAGGGGGATTATAAGTCCAGGGTGGTGATTAAATATTAGATGGCATGATGTGTTAAGTAACATCAATTTCAGGCACAAACACCAGTTGCTGGGATTATGTTCGACTGTTGTATCAGCCTGAGCAGACTGGGTTATGTGTGTCAGCAAAGACTTCGAATTCTCAGGGGCTTGCAAGATTTGGGCTTTGCTCACATGACGGATCCACTGTGGGGTGGCTACAGCTCTGTTCCACTTGCGCTTCTCTGTGGGATCTGGTCTGTCGGAGCGTCTTCTACCTGGGGCGTTGCTGGGCTCATGCAAGAGAAAAGAGAATACGGTGGAATGACTCACTGGCTCTCGAAGCTTCTGCTTAGGACTGGTGGGGACACAGAATCCTCCCACTGGGATAGACAAGAAGTGTTTGAACAATATGATTGATCATTGCTGTGCAGAACAGAAAAATCCCACATATCACCTGGCTGGTGTAGCTCAGTGGATTGAGCGCGGGCTGGGAACCAGGCAGTCCCGGTTCGATTCCCAGTCAGGGCACATGCCTAGGTTGCAGGCCAGGTCCCCGTGAGGGCCATGTGAGAGGCAACCATACATTGCTGTTTCTCTCCCTCTCTGTCTCCCTCCCTTCCCCTCTCTCTAAAAAAAAATAAAAAAAAAACAAAAAACATTAAAAAAAAAAAAAGAAAAATCCCACATATCAGAGGCAGACCTGGAAGCCATTTCTCTCTCTCTTATAAAATAACCTCCAAAGCAGGCACTCTTGGGTTAACATGGAAGCTCCTCCATCACTGGGGACCCACACCTTCTATATTTCTGTTCTATCATCCTCATTTGGCATGCCATATTCAGATAATAGCAGAGAATTGGGTGTTATTTTAAGAAGGAAGGACTGGGAGGATCTCTATATTTAATTGCTTTTCCTTAATAGAAAAGTGCTACAAACTCCTTAGCTAAGCGGGTGACCAACGGGATGAACAGGGACTTGATCCAACCCAAGTCAGAGAACGAGAAGAGAAGAAACAACAATTGAAACAGAACGATCCACATAAAACGGAAGCAGCGAAAGCACACGGGGACCTCGACACTGAGTGGTCCCGGCCCCGCGCCGGGAGAATGCCGCATGGTGCTGCTGGCTCAGGAGAGCCCCATATCGGGAGCGAGATGGCCCCTTTGCCGTTGGAGCAGCACGATTTGAAAGTCACTTCATCTTCCTGCTCCCCGAGGTCCCCGGTGGATTCATCTGTTGTTTTGTCAGTCTCTCTCAAGTATTTGTCACAGATGGGGATGCGAGTGATCCATTCCGCGTTTTTGCACATCTGCACGTCTCTTTGGTGCTTCTCCTGTGTCTTCTGAAGTGTGCTTATTAATGTCTGATGGAAGTAGACGCCTGTCTCCATTTCAATTGGCACAGATTCTGTTGGTTCTGATTGATCTTCCCAGGAGAACCCAAGGATCCCACCCATCCAGCCAGCTCCCACCTGGCCTCGGGGCTGCCACGTGCAGACAGCAGCCCAGGAATCCTCTGATATCTGAGGGCCAGTCTCTCTGCAAGGCCCCTGGGGGGTTGATCCTAAGACCCCGTAGGCCATCTGATGCTGAACTCACCCCTGTCACTCAGCTCTTAGCATTGAGTCCTCTTCCATTTCTCCCCAAGCCGAGCCCCACCTGTGGTTAATACTTCACCTCCCCAGAAAATTCTGGTTTAGGAATGCAAATAGACCAGAGTCGGGCGTGTCAAGGTGACAGCCTAGCTCAGCTGTCATCTCCACAAGAGACATTGTTCAACAGTCAAGTGTTTTGTCACTTCAAGGTGCACATGGAGGCAGGGCTCAAACAGTATGCATGGGACCCCTACAAAGAGGCAGCTTGCTGAGAAACCCGAGGCTGGGCAGGCCCACTTCTATGTACCAGCCACCAGCCTGCACCTCAGCGTTTGGACCATGGGTGTTCCTTTCCCTTCTCTGGAAAGTGTGATCTGTGAAAGGATGACCGCATGGCCCCCAGGACGGTGCCAGCTCAGCCTGGAGGGCAGGCCTGCCCTGGGTGGGCCCTTGCGTGGCTCTCAGCCTCCAGAGGCAGCTAGTGAAGGATCCAGTGTCTTGGGTGACCAGGGCAGAGACTGAAATGCCTTTTTAAATGGCCTCACACAGCAGCCCTTGTTCATGCAGCTCTGCACAGGCCTGACCGGAGCACACATGATCAAGGGGAAGAGGAGCCTTCCAGCTTTATTAGTCCCTGCACGGAGGGCTGCGTTTTATTTTCGGAAGGACTATGCAGGCAGCTCTGTCCTGGGGTACTGACTTTTTAGAGACATGTTCAATGAAGTAGAAAAACAAAGTATCTAACAGACGTGGCATCACCCCAACTACGTGTGAAATGCGCCCTAGAAGACCAGCACTAATTTAGTTTAACTTCATTATATAACCATAGGCTCAATTCTCAGAATACTCCCCTTTCCACCCTATAACATCATTAGAGCAAATTTCTGCCAGGACCAGTCCTCAGACGTTATGCCGTAATCCTAACCCAAAGTCTCCACTTGCTTAGAAGTGTCACATGCGCAGGAAGGCTCCACATGCTTCTTGCTGGCCCTTCTTCTAGATCAAGAGTTGATTATACTCGGGCCCCCTGCTTCTATGCCTCCTCTCAGAAAGGAAAGCAGGATTCCCTAGCTCTGGCCCCTTCCCAAGAAATGAGGCTAGAACTCCCTGGAAAGGGAAAGAGGAATTCTGCAGGGGGGGTTCATGCACCAGAGCACAAGGAGATGCTGCAAAGACAGAGGCGGCACAGCTGAAGTCCACAGGCTGTGTATGAGTTTGCTCTGCTGTGTAACGAAGCACCCCACGCTTAGTGGTTTAAACAACACACTATTATCTCACAGGGCCCAGGGGTCAGGAGTCCAAGCATGGACAGCTTAGCTGGGGCCTCTGCTCAGGGTCTCATGGGGCTGCAATCAAGGTGTTGCCACCAAGCCGTGTTGTCACCTGAAAACTCAACTAGGAAAAGATTGGCTCCCCGACTTATGCAGGTTATTGGAAGAAGTCATGTCCTTGTTACTGCATGAGGGAGGGCTGCAGCATCTTACTGGCTGTCACCTGTCCCTTGGCCCTCTCTTTAGGCAGCTTGTAGCAGCTTCTTGCTTCTGTAAGGCCATTGGGAAAATCTCTCCTGCTTCAGTTGGCTGGGACAGAGTCTTACGTAAGGTAGCACAGTCATGGGCACGCCATCCGTCACCTCAGCACTTTCTATGGATCAGAAGCAAGTCACAGGTTCTGCCCACAGTCAAGGGGACAGAATTATTCAAGGATGTGACTCATCGAAGGTTATCTTAGGGCGTGCCCACCGCCACCTGCAAACTGTCGCCTGGGTTTGTATCTTAGCTCCTCCACTTATGAGTTAGGCGACCTTGAGCAAATTGCTCAGCCTTATTTACAAATAAGTTTCCTTATTTGTAAAAATAAACCCCCCAGGATTCTTGGGAAGATCAAATAAAATATCCCATCTGAAGTGTTTTGCAGAGTGCCCGGCACATAGCAAACTCACAAACGTTAGCTATGACGGTGGCGGTGATGACTGATGTTAAGACCGGTGGTACCGTGACACTCTCAGGTCCGTTTTGGATATTAAGAAGCAGAACTGTAACTCAGACTAGAGCTATCCCCACCCCTGGTTATAAAACCCTCTGCTCCGGAAAGCTCAAGAGGAATTAGTTTCAACGTCAGCTGGGAGCTGGGGCATCATGGGATGTCAGGCGACGATACCGGTCTCCCACCATTGAAATCTGTTACGTGATGATCATGCCCAGAAAGTTGCAGGAGTACTTCACAAAGAGGCCTTGCTCATCTCTTGTGAGCCTCGGGGCAGCCCACAGTCCTTGCTGGACCCTATAGGACAGGACCAGTTGAGTGTCTCTCCCAGGTTTGCTATGATTGGTGCCGCACCTACAGGAAGCTCTCTTAACTCCTAATCACATCTGCACACTTAACTCTATTACCTACTCACACACAATAACAAGATTTGAAAGTCAAATATCAAGACTTGATCATTGATATACAATTATCGCCAGAATTCCGTAAGTCCCATGAGAAGTTTAAAATAGCAAGAAGAAAACACACTCAACCCTCCATCACCGCAACAGCCGCCCAAACACCCGCACCGTCAAGCACACAAGCCAAAGACCACCCTAGTTACAATAACTCTCACCAACGAGAACAATCACCCACAATGAAAGTTTCAAGTTTAGTGTTAACACTCTGATCTGGACACTGGCTCATGGAAGGAGCGCTCTCCTGTCTGGTCCCTTCAGGAGTAATGTGTTACAGAAGCTCATTGGTTCTGGCGGTGCCTTCACGGGGTGCCTCATCTGTGCAGCATTGTTCTGAAGGATGTTTGGAGACCTAATTCAGTCTCAGCCTCTCAAGCCTGCGGTGTCCTGGTGCCAGGAACACACACTGGACTCTCAGTACACCTTAATATTTTCCTTCGGAAATTTTGGAAACCTCAAGTTATTTATTTCTCAGGGAGGTAAAAGTGCCTTTCTTATTATTTCTGTTTTGAAAGAACAGCTGCGCCACCTCTGGAACTTGAGGGGGTGGCTGCTTTGAGACTCAGAAGCTTGAAAGAAATGCATTTTGTTTTATTTCAAAGCAGAAAATGATCCTTCAATAAAAGCCAAGAGAACTGGATGAGTGATAGTCAGCAGTTCTTTTGGAGTCTGTAGGCAGCTCCCCTGTGTGAAGGGGCAAGGATCTACATTCTACTTGGCTTTCCACCAGAGAAATTTCCTCTAGAGCATTTTCTTTAGATCCTTAAAGCTCTATGTTTATGAGACGTGGAGTTAAGATACCAAATAAACCGAGACACACAGTTGGGGCCTGAAGCTCGGGTTTCTGATGAGAACCACATCTCTCCTTTCTTCATTCTTTTGTTCAACAAACACTATGGGCACTTCCTGTAGCCTTTGGGAATAGAACCATAAAGCCCCCATGGAAATAAACTTGGCTCCTCTTCTACGAGTTCACTATCACAGGAGATAGACAGGAAATTCCCAATATGGTGTCACAAGAGGTGAACTTGGGATCACACAGAGCACTGGAAAAGCATGGAGAAGGGAGGAACGCCCAACCCAGCTGGGAAGAGGAAGAAAAGAAGGCTTTCAAGAGCAAGCAAGTTCAAGGAGGACAATAAGGGGGAGGGGTGGAGTCCAAGGCACTGTTCCTGGCAGAGGGAACAAAGGGTGGGAAGTCTCTGAAGCATGAGAGCACAAGGTGTGCCAGGAGCTAGGGGCGGTCTGAGTGGCTGGAAAACAGAGACAGGAATGGAGAGTCCCCTGCAGAAGTAGACAGGGGCCACCTCACAGCCCGGCCTTGGCTAACTCAAACTGCAACCTCGGGAAAGCCGCAAGAAAAATAAGGCCGTCCAGCAATTGTAAAGAGCCCCGATTGAGGGTTAAGGTTAAAGTTTAAATCTTTTTTTTTTTTTTTGGTCTTAGATCAACAGCTTTATTGAAAGATTAGGATAGCAGTGCCCCCACTTCCACCACGGTCCTGGCAGCCTCCGCCTCAGGTTTGCTGTAGCCAGGCCTCGGGCAGCCCTAGAGGGCCTGGCCTCAGACGCACCAGCGTTTACAGTAACTCCGTGGTCACAACAGATTCAAGAAGCAGACCTGCGAACGTGCAGGCGCACCCAGAGCTCTGTGGTGGTGGTGGTGGGGGGGGGGGGCGTTAAAGTTAAATTTTAAAGCAGAAAATTTTATTTTTACCTTACTAAGCTTCTTTAAAAAATCTTTAATTTTTATATATGCTATTCTAACAAATTCAAACAACATAAAAATACATTAATTAAAAACAGAATGCACCCCCGACCTTCTTCCAATCTCGTTCTTCAGTGAAATCCCAACCTGTTAATGACTATCTTTCCTTACGCTTTTTTTCCATGCAGACGCTGACATCTGTCTGTGTACCGTGTTGTTACTAAACAAACAGCCGGTGTCTGACAAGTACTCGCAATGTTCCTGAGCGCCGTGAGCCCTTCACACGCGTTGTCATTTCATCCTGCAGCAACGCAAAGAGGCTGTGTCCGCATCCCAAAGACGGGGAACCGCGGCCCAGCGAGGTGGGTAGCTTGCCTGTGGTCGTACGTGTGGAAAGCGTCAGAACTGGGGCACACACCAGGCAGCGTTCCTCTAACACGTGTGTATCCAAGAGGCCCGAGAGAGGCGGTGTAGGAGGAGGCGGACTCAGCCCCTCTCCTGAGCAAACTCTAAAGATCATGTGCATAGGTAGCAGTTACTCCTGCGACACAACTGAGTGCTGGGCGAACAGCTTCTGACAACAAACAAAAGAAGGAAACCGAAGAGAGGAAGCTGGGAAGCCCAGGGAGCCCTCCACGGTCGGCAGGAACTCTCCGGCTCCGGGAATGGGGTGAACCACCGTTGTTCATGCACCGCCCCACTTTGATAGGCCTGGGGGAGCTCTGTTCAGGGGCTTAGGTCTACCTGCGAGGTCCCGGAGGTGCTTCACAGCTACGCTAACTCCGAGCAAAGGGGCCAAGCAGGAACAACAGGGCATCGCCACATGCACCTGGCCTCTCGGCCGGCCCTCCCGGTGCTGCAAGTGCCTGCTGGGCTCCAAGCGCTTTCACCGAACTACGCGGCAGGGCACGCGGAGCCCACCCGGAGGGACGGCTTTCAGTACAACAAGCAAGAGAGACGGTACAGAGAAGACTGGAGAGACTCAGGAGCTCCCCCAGGACTGTGGGAATTCTCCGGGGACAGAGGGCGGGCAAGTGCCATTGTTCACATCCCCCTCCACCTCCAGAGGGTAGGGGCTTTACCCAGGTGCTCTAGCCTCCCTGCAAGGTCACCGCAGGGTGTTCCTGGACACATGGCGGGAGCCCATTTTGCCTGAACAGAGGGAGCAAGCAGGTTCAATAGGGCATTGCTACTCGCCCCTGGCCTTCCTACGGGGGTGCCTTAGGCCCCTGCTTACCTCTGCAGCGCTGCCAGAAGCATCCAGCACGCAGTCTACCTGGAGCCCACTTCTCTATAAGGCCACTTTTTCAAGCCTGGAAGAGACAGCTATTTTGTCTAACTCATATAAACATAGAAAGTCAGAAGAATATCTCTCAAATGAAGGAACAAGAAAAATCCCCAGGGGAAAAAAACCTCAAGGAAATTAAAATAAGTAATTTGAAAGTAATACTTGAAAAAAAAACACAAACATTTTCCTTCTAAAAAACATTTTTCCTTCTAAAACATTAGAAGAAAAAACATCAACAGCAGATTAGTTAACACAGAAGAATGGATAAGTGATTGGAAGACAGACTAGTGGAAATCAACCAATCAGAACAGCAGAAAGGAAACATTTATTTAAAAAACAAGGATAGTTTAAAGGACCCCTGGGACAACATCAAGTGCTCAAACATTCACATACTAGGGATCCCAGAAGGAAAAGAAAGCATGAAAGGAACAGAGAAAGAAAAACCATTTCTCTATTTAAAGAAATAATGGGTGGAAATTTTCCAAACTTAGTAAAGGAAACAGACATTCAGGTTCAGCAGGCACAGAGAATTTCAAACAAGATGAACCCAAAGAGACCCACACTGCAGTTAAAATAGCAAAAATTAAAGATAAAGGGACAATTTGGAAGGAAGCAAGAAAAAAAAACAAGTTATACACAAAGGGAAGCCTATAAGGGTATTAGCTTATTTCTCATTAACAACTTGACAGGATAGGAGGAAGTGGCAGGACATCTTTAAAGAGCTGAAAGAAAGGAACTTACGACCTAGAATTTACCCAGGAGGGTTATCATTCAGAAATGAAAGAAAGATAGAGTGTCCCAGACAAGCAAAAACTAAAGGAGTTCCTCACCATTAAACCAGCTTTAAAAGAAATGCCAAAAAGGCTTTCTTTAAGTAGAAAAGGAAAGGCCATACCCAGAAATGAAAAAATATGAGAAAGGGAAAAACCTCACTGGAAAAGCCAAATATTCAATAGATAAAGCAAATCAGATGGGTAAAAAGCTACCATAATGGTTAAATGAAAAAAGCATCAAACTCAACTCAAACTACAATAAGTAATTAGGAGATACACAACACACACACACACACACACAAAATCTAAAATATGATTCAATAACATAAAGCATGGAGAGAGGAGTAAAAGTATAGTCTTTATAGAATATATCTAAACTTAAATGCCTGTCAGCTTAAAATAAACTGCTATAGATAAAGAATGATATCTATAAATCTCATGGCAACCATAAACCAAAAATTTACCAAAGATATACAGAGAATCAAGAGAAGGGACCAAAGAACTCAACAAAACACTAAAGGAAAGCAGCAAGCCACGCGGGAATAGACGGAGAGAAGAAGACAGAGACAAAGGACAACTCTGAAAACAAGCAACAAAACGGCAATGGGTACATACCAGTAATTACTTTAAATGCAAATGGATTAAATGCTCCAGTTAAAAGGGAGGGTGAATGGATTTAAAAACATGATTGGATTCATCTCTATGCTGCTTACAAGAGACTCAGAATGGAAGGACACACACAGACCGAAAGTAAAGGGTTGGAAAAGATACTCGATGCAAGTGGAAACTAAAAGAAAACTGGAGTAGCAATACTTATGTCAGACAAAATAGACTTTAAAACAAAAAAATATAGAAAAAGACAAAGGGAGATATTACATAGGTATGAAGGAGTCCATCCAAGAAGATATGGCAATCATAAATATCTGTGCACCCAACTTAGTAGCACCTAAATACATAAAGCAATTACTAGTGGTCATAAAGGGAGAAATCCACAGTATCACAACAATAGTAGGGGATTTTACTCTCCACTCACATCAGTGGTAGGTCATCCAGACAGAAAATTAATAATGAAATAATGGCCTTAAATGTCACATTAGATGAGATCGACTTACAGACATTTATAGAACATTCCATCCCAAAACTGCAGAATATACATTTTCTTCACGTGCACAAAGAGTATTCTCCAGGATAGATCACATATTAGGCCACAAAACAAGTCTCAATAAATTCAAGAAAACTGAAATCATATTAAGCATCTTTTACCTACCACAATTGCATGAAACTAGAAATCAACTACGGGAAGAAAACTGTAAAAAGCACAAGTATGCGGAAACTAAACAACCAATGGATCAAAGCGGAAAAGCAACAAGAAATCAAAAACTATCTTGAAGCAAATGAAAATGAAAACACAGCTTTTAAAAATGTAGGGGAGGCAGCAAAAGCACAGGTGCTGCCTTCAGAAGTTCTGCTTCTGTCTTGTGAACTCGGGCCAGCCACGCTCAGGACGCGCGGCCTCACTGGACCCTAGAGGACAGGCCGAGTTGGGCGTCTCTCCCAGGCCCGCCGGGATTGGTGCCTCACTTACAGGAAGCTGTCTTATGTTTGAGGCCTCTTCTCCTGGCTGAGATGCGGCTGTCATCCTGCTGTGCTCAGATGACCTTTTCTCAGCTCCAGAGAAAAGGTCACATCACCGGTGTCCCCTCTGTAAGGACAGTAGTCCTATCAGATTGGGGCCCCACCCTTATGACCTCATTTAACCTTAATTAATTCCTTAAAGGTCCCATTGCCAAGCACAGTCGTACTAGGGGTTAAAGCTGCAACATAGGAGTTTGGGGGTGGGTGCACAAACGTTCAGTGTACAATAACAACAGAAAGAAAACTGCTGTTACTTGAAACAAACAAACAAACAAACAAACAAAACCCTAGAATCCCCAAAATACGAAGTTTAGGAAGAGACAAAAGGGATCTACGGTAACACAGTTACCCCTGTGTGGATGGGGAGGGGCTGATGGAAAAGTAGCACAAGGGAAATTTTTAGAATGATGGAAATGTTCTTTATCTTGATCAGAGCCATGGTGGCGGGTGAATACATCTGCCAAAACGCCTACAGCGGTAGCCTCAGAATTGGTATGTTCATTGCATGTCAATGTTGGCTCAAGAAAGTACATTTTTCCATATCAGCTCGTATGGATTTACCCGTTGAGCAGCTATGCTGCCGTCCATTGCATGAATGTATCATAATTTATTAAACTATTTCTCCATTGATAGACATTTATATTTCTTCCAAGTTTTTGCTGTTATAAGCAATGCTTGAATTGGTACAGCCTCTTCTGTGGAAAGATGAAGAATCTGAAGCCCAGAAAGGAGAAGCAACTTCTCCAAAGCCTCTTGCAATGACGCGCTGTGAGTTACGGGGGGCGAACCTGGAACTGAAGAGGTTTGTGTCATTACACAGAAATACTGATGGGGGAGCAGGAGGGTAATGCTGGGCTTCCGACCAGAATGAAAGGAACCACTTATATTAATTCTACTTCCTTCTTTGTCTAATTCCTATTTATCTTGTGAGTATTCACGCCTTTAGGTAACCCTAATTTAACATTGTGTTAATTCCTGGGATCCCATAGTACCCTGGGGTTAAATAATAACTCACCATATGTCAAGCAATGTGCCAGCACTTTTTATGCATCAGCTCCTTCAACCCTCACAACTCTGTAAGGTACAGCGGTTATTATCCACACCCATTTTGTAGATGGGAAAACTGAGACTTACACAGCTTAAGTGATTTGCCCGAAGTCACACAGCTAAAAAGTGATAAAAACAGACTTCAAACCCAGGCCTTACTCTTAACCATCACAGCACACTTCTTCTCAGCAACAGTACTTCAGGGGGTGTTGTGGAGAAGCCTACCTGAAATGGCGGCAATGTTGACTTCCGGCCTCTCAACCACTTGCAGGTCGTTCCTGCATCTTTATTTCTGCGCTCCTAACATCTGGCATATCGCGGAGTTCAAAGGGCTCAGCACTGTGCCTGACACATGGTGAGCACTCAATGAGTGCTAATTATTATCATCACTGGAACTCAATAAGCGTTTGTTGAGTCAGTAAACATTTGCATGAGTGACTAATTATCCAAAGTATTCTTTTAGCAAATAAACAATGAACGTGGGGACAACAGGTTGCAGTCCTCCTCTCCTGCCAAGCATCTCATTTGGAGGCAGCTGAACCGTGAAGGAATCGCCAGCCCCCTTCTGTTCACATGTCTGCTCCCCCACGGAACACAAAGACAGGAAGGCATCCGAGTCGGTGTTGGAGCTGCAGCCGCAGCTCGGTGCCGGCACAGGGTCGGGCCGACTCCCAAAGTCGTCGTGTGTGTGTGAAGGGGAGAATCAGCAGGTGTGGTGCTGGTGCCGCTCCGGGGGTGTGAGTGTACTGCCTGTTCTGTTGCCTCATCTTCATCAGAGGAAGGCCCTGCAGCATGGGGGTAACAAGTGCAGGCTGGGGATGAGCCTGTTCCGCCCCGTGAACCAGAGTGCTGTTTCTCTGGACCCGAATGGCCTTAGGGACCCCGTCAGCATGCAGAGCCTCTGTCCATTTCTTAGCAGACCCAGACATTCACTCAAGCCTTGCCCTGTGCCCTTGTCTGAGCCTGATTCTGATTTGCCCCGCTCCTGCCTCCCTCTGCCTAGGGCCTTGATTGGCGCCTGTCCTTGGCAGAAGAAGATCCATGTGCCGTTCCCAGGCCAGCTGCCTTGCTCAGGAAAGATCCCTCACAGACTGTGGACTTGACTCTTTCAGCTCCTCTCTCTCGCTGGCTGACGCTGCCCACTTGGTGGCAGAGGTGGGGAGCAGAGGGCACTATGCCCCCAAGTGCCTGGTGACCTGAAGGAACACCTGAAGCACAGGCTAATATCACGTTTTTCTCTTTCCTGTCTCCTGCCTCGCCTAGGGACCACAGTCATTGGTCACTCTCTCATTCTGTGGTTAAGTTTGCAGAGCCGCCCTCATTGAAGACAGTTTTGAGTCATGTTTTACGGCAGTCCTTAAACTCTTAAGTGAACCTTGTTTGAAATGTCTATCACGCTGTTATTACAGAAATAATATAACAAGGAATACATTTTTATATAAAACTTTACTTTAAAGAGACAAATTGTTCTCAAGTTTAAATATACTAGCATGTTTTGAAAATATCAAGATGAAGAAATGGGGGGAAAAAATGAGCCAATAGATAAGGGACATACATAGAGGACCAAATTGGGATCCAACCAAAAGGAGTTTCTGAAAAAAGAGGGCGGAAAAAACAGGGGAGAGGAAATGATCAAAGAAATCAGAGGGGGAGATTTCTCAGAGGCGGAGGATACAAGACCAGAGAAGTGAATGAAACCAGGCCCACACCTGGGAGCACTGAGCTAACAGCTCCCCAGGGGTCGGAGAGCACCCTCGAAGCTTCTGCTGAAGGCCAGGCTCCTAATCAAACAATAAGAATGAGAGTGAATCAGGGTTTGCAATAGAAAAATCGATTTGGAGGACAATAGTGCGGTGCCTTCAGAGTTTTAAAGGACTTTGATTTACAGCCTAAGATGCAATGCCCAGCCCGATTATCAATCAAGTATGAAGGCTACATAAATTTCCAAACCTAAAAGATTCAAAAATGTCACCCACCCCCCACACACCTCTGCATAGGATGTTACTTAATAGTATGCTCTGGTAAAATAAGGAAGCAAAATCAACAGCAACCCAAATCTCAGAAACTGTGGGTTGAAGTCAGGAAATCATTAAAAGGAAGTTCCGGGATGATTACTGCCCAGATTGAGGCAGGGGAACAGAAGGTTCTAGAAGGTAGATCTTTGGGGGAAAAGACGAAAGTCAATAGAACACCTACTGGGATGGAAAGTTAGGGAGAAAATGAGAATAAGATGAAGTCAAATAGTCCTGGAAAAAGAGAAAAGCAGTTTGGAATTCCAGATCAAAGAAAATTATCCCAAGGAAGCCAACATAAGCAGATAACGCTACCGGCCGGAAAAAGAACCATATGTGTATGTCTCCATAATGTAAATATTGTTTATTGATTTTAGAATCTGCTTTACGCAAAGCATAGAAGACTTCACCACAGTTAGGAAACAGAATGAGGATGTATCTCTGAGACAATGCAAAAGTCAAAGTCCTCTATGACAGAAACTTGGAGGGAGAAGGAAGGGAGAGAAGAGAGGAAGCCCTCGGCACAGGCTGCCTCTTCTGCAGCACCGGGTAGGGAGCACAGGAAATAACACAGTTATTACACAGTTATAACAGGGCGAGCAAGAAGCGGGGTGGTGTATTCCTTAAAGTGGCAATCGCAGCCAGAAGAGTGACACAGTTGTGTTGGGGGACAGAGGGAAACAGAGGGAGACAGAGACGGTGTGTGAGCGAAGCCCTTTCCAGTGCAGCAGGAAGTCAGTGAGTATATAGTGAACATACAAAGTTAAGAAACAGCAGTGTTTACTCAGGGATGTGGAGATAACATTCAGAAGAAAAAACTAAGAAGGTGAGAGGTGGCTGCCCTGGGGGTTGGACCGGGAAAACAGGGAACTCTGTCCCTTTGACCACAAAAAAGTATTTTAAATCAAAGCACAGTTGCATTGCATGCCTTCTATTTTTGAAGGTAGGTCAGTGTGTAATATGTAAGTTTGAGGTTTCTCGAATATAGGCAGCAGTCAAATTGAGAAGGGAGCAGGAAGCCAGGCAATTAGCTGCAGCTTCAGCGCTGTGAAGCCTGCCACTCCTGCAGTGCTTGACCCAAGGGCTGGCGTCCTGCAGCTACGGGGGACCAGTGATGCCCATATTTACTTGGTGGGATCCAGTGGGTTTGGCTCTTCCACATCCTCTATCGCATTCCACCCTCCCAACAACACAGTGCAGTGGGATTAGGGGGCCAGGACTGTATCTCCTCATGAGGGACAGAAACCAGACTCAGGGGGTTGAGTAACTCCTGCGGTGGTAATGCCAGGAGGGGTCCAGGCCTCCTAGAAGGCTGTGCGCAGTGGACTCGGTGAGTGGGGAGAGCCGGGGAAGCCAGGGAGCAGGACAGACAGAGCAAGGGGGCAGGGACAGGCAAGTGAGCACTACATAAGAGTGGGTGGGTGGGAGAAAATATTTGCAAGTCATATATCTGATAAGGGCTCGTATCCTGAATATATAAAGAACTATCACCACTCAATAATAAAAAGACAATGCAATTCTAAAAATGGGCAAAGGACCTGAATAGACATTTCTCCAAGGAAAATATACAAATAGCCAATAAGTACATGAAGATGCTCTACATCATCAGTCACCAGGGAAAGGCAACACAAAACCACAAGGAGACACCCACTAGGATGGCTAGAATCATAAAGTCACACAACTGTGCTCACCATTCCCTTGTTTCATTAAAATTGTTCTTATCAGGTGTGTGTAATCAGAAATAATAGAGTGTTTAGGCTTTTGCCTATTTTTTAACTTTCTGCAAACAGAATTGTATTGGATGAACTTACCAATCACAACTTGCTTATTTTGTTCAATAATACCGTATTTTGCTGTGTATAAGGCACACTCACATTTTTGGCCCAAACTTTCAGGAAAAAAAATCTTTCGTTTTAATTTTTTAATTCAATTTTTTATTTATTTAAATTTGATACAAAAATGATGATCCTATTCCAGGGTATGATTTTGCATACAGATATTGTTATTCCTTTCTAGAGTTACATTTATAATGCATAGGTAAAAATAAAAGAATTAAAGACATTTATATTGATACAGAATTAGTACTACCCATGTATAATGCATATCCTTATTTTTGCTTAAAAATTTGGGCAGAAAAGTGTGCATTATACACAGCAAAATATGGTAGCTTTTTTAGATATGGGCATGTTAATGCCTGTTGCAGTCATCCTTTCCTTTTCAGTGCAGCATAGTATTCCAGAGGATGACCACATCACTACTTTTTTAAGATTTTATTTACTTATTTTTAGAGAAAGGGGAAGGGAGGGAGAAAGAGAAGGAGAGAAACATCGATGTGAGAAACATTAATCAGTTGTGCTCATACATGCCCCAACTGGGAACCGAACCTACAACCCAGGCATACGCCTCAACTGGGAATCAAACCAGCAGGATGATGCCCAGCCATCTGAGCCACACTGGTCAGGGCATATCACAACTCACTTTTTTTTTTTGAAAGTCAAACTGTACCAAGTGTTGTCGATGATGGAGAGAAATTGAAACCCTCATACAGTACTGGAGGGAATGTGAAATGGTTTGGTTGGTTTGGGAAACAGTTGGCATTACCTCAAGACAATTAAACACAGAGCTACCCTACGACTCAGCAACGCCTCTCTTAGGTATACGCCCCAAAGAGCTGAAACGAGTGTTCCGTCAAACACACGCACAGGGCTGTTCACAGCGGCGTTATTCACACCAGTCAAAAGGCGGAAACTACCCAACTGTCTGTCGCCTGAGGACAGGATATGCAGAATGTGGTCTGCCCACACGACAGAACATCATTCAACCACAGATGGGAACGGGGTATCGCAGCCTTCTTCGTAAGTGTCCAGGCTCGGAAACAACCAAGACGTCCTTCAGTAATGGATAGATAAACCATGGGACATCCACACAGTGGAATCTTATTCAACCACAATGAGGAATGAACTCTCAAGCCATGAAAAGACATGTTACTAAATGAAAGAAGCCAACCTGAGAAGGCTACGCCCTGCATGATTCCACCTACATGACATTCTGGAAAAGGCAAGATCATGGAGATGGGACAAAGATCAGTAGTTGCCCGGGGCTGGGGGTGGGGGAGGAATGAATCGGTGGAGCACAGAGGGTTTGGGGCAGTGAAACTAGTCACCTGGCTCTAGAAAGGTGGATGGACGTCGTTACACATTTGTCAAAATCCATAGTGTCAACACCAACAGCGAACCCGAGGTAAACCGTGGACTTGTGTGATAACGATGTCCTAGTGGAGGCTCATCTCTTGTAACACAAGCACCCTTGGGTGCTGGACGTTTACCGTGGGGAGGGCTCTGGGTGCAAGGCGTGAGGGCCAGGAGGAATACGGAAACTTTGTACTTTCTGCTCAGTCTTGCTGTGAACCTAAAATTGCTCTTAAAAATAAAAATTAGAAAAGGAATAAAGTATTGACACATTACAACATGGATGAACCTTGAAACCATTATGCTAACCTGAAAGAAGTCCATCATTTAGAGAAACAGGAAAGGGAGGGAGAGAACATCGATGTGAGAGAGAAACATCAATCAGTCACTCTCGTATAAATGATTACATTCACATAAAAGGTCCAGAATAGGACAATTCATACAGATGGGGAGTAGATCAGTGGTTATTTAGGGTTGGGAGATACAGATGCAGAGTGCGGGGAGTAATAGCTAAAGGGCACGGGGCTTCTTTTTTGAGGTCATGGAAATGTTCTAAAATTGACCGTAGTGATAGCTGCACATATCTGTACACTTTAAGTGTACACTTTAAATGAGTGCACTGTGTGGTGTGTAAATTGTATCTTGATAACCTGTTTTTCTTTAAAGCAGATAAGATTGCAGCCTTCCAGTCGCCCCTGCTAATCCCCTACATCTGTGGCTGAGTTTGCAGCCTCCCACCACAGCCCCCAGGCTAAGACTTCCCTTGAAGGAAAACTTTCGGCTCTCTGTATGTTTTCAGCGACGAGGGGTGGGGAGGGGGTTACTGCCAGGAAGTCTCAGCAGCCTCAACACAGCTCAGCTCAGCTGCCCAACACCTCGGGTGGGCCCTCTGATGGGCCACACCCCCACCACTCTGCATGGATGGGCTGACCCATTGCCTTGGAACCAGCACACCTGGCCAGCATAAGAGAAAGGCGGACCGCTGTAATGAAGGATGTGATTCGCAAGACTTCAGTCTCCTTCTCCAGATCAGAGCAGGCAGCCAGCCTGGCCCCCCTCCCTCAGCTGGAGGTGATCGCAGGCCAGGGCAGATTCCTGAAGCTTTTGGAGTCTATTACTTGACCTTTAGACTTAAAGGTCTGTAACTTAAAAAAAAAAAAAAAAAAAAAAAAGTTCAAGGCTGGAAAAAACATTGGAAGTCACCCAGATAGTGGCTTCCAGACTTTTAAGGTTTCGCAGCCCATGTCGTTCCCAAACATCCGGGAAGCCCGACAAGGTTGACGACTTTTACTTTTGCTACATTATGACGATTCTTAAAACAACGTTGTTTGATTTAAAAAGGAAAGAACATCTGAAAAGACTGAATGTCAGAATAAAGAGAAGCCGTTGGAATGGAATACATTTAGATTCAGGAACAATTCACTACCTTTCTCCTGTCCCCTCCGTGCTGCATGCCTCCACCCCAGGACCAAAACCTTGCCAGATGTGAGTGAGAACTCCATCCTGGAACAGGAATGGCTTCGCAGCCCGGGCTTTGGGCACCACTCCCCATTTAGCACTTGAATCCTCTTGAAACCAACTCTGGAAATCAACTTCTCGAGGGACAACATTCTAGTGCCAGACAGATGTGAGTTCGAATCCTGCCTCTGTGACTTACTGGCTCTACATAGATGTCTGCGTGTTTCTTGCCTTCTCTGGACCTCAATTCCCTTATCTTTAAAATAATCCTTATCTCACAGACTTTTTTGTGAAAAATTATCATAAAATAAAAGGAAAAAATATGAACACTCTTGACACATAGTAGGCACTACATTGTTATTGCCATGTCCTCTGGGGTGAAAAATAGTCTCCAAGATAATGAATTCCATTTTTAGCTGATAAAAATTTCTTCCTTAGGTCTGGCTAAATCTTCTTCCCGGTATATCCACACATTGACCCCACATATGTACTTTAGAGTCACATGGAAGAAACCTAATTTTTCTGTCATGTAATAGATCTTTGTTCTTTTCAATCTTCTGTTCTCCAGATAAGTATCCTGCCTCTGTCAATCACGCCTCCAAGAAGTTCTCACTCTCTGGCTTATATTGGCCAGCAATGACCAGAGTAATGCCATATAACAAACCTCTCCAAAAACTCAAAAGCAAAAACAAAAAGCGTATTGACATGCTACTTTAAGCCAGACTTGACAAAGCTTTGCTCCAGGCTTCAGGGTGGCTCCAGGTCTGCTTCAAATATCCCTCCTCTTCCTTGGACTCCCCAAGACTTGTCCTTTTAATGACAAAAGGTGGAAGTGCAAGGGGTTATTCTCATTTGTGCAAGCGTATTTCTAACCTTTGTGGCTTTCACATACCACTGGCCAAAGCAAGTCACAAGGTCAAGCCCAAAGTCAAGAGGCAGTGTTCTGTATGAATGTGGAATAAAGAAAAGTGAAGAATTGAGACCAATAATTCAATCCTTCCATTGTTGACTTTCCCTTTGTCCTATTTCCGCTGGCCTTGACCTATTTCCTCTGGCCTTGACCTATTTCCATTGGACATACTCTTCTACGCTCCCATTGGGGTTGGGGGAGTAGGAGGACAGGAGGAGAAACAAGGCCTTGCACGATCTGGCCCTGCCCACCTCTCTGTCCGCGTCTCCTACCACTGACCTCCTTGCTCTCCACGTAGGAGCCACCCTGGGTTTCTTTCCTTTTCTTGGAGGCACTGATCTCTTTGCCACCTCAGGGCCTTTGCATGTGCTGTTCCTTATCCTTCGCATGCAAAACTCTTCCCCCGGCCACTTGCCCTGCTCCGAGATGGGTTTCTTCTTACATTTAAACTTGCTTATTTAATTTTGGTTTTCTGCTAGATTCTGGTAGATTCCAAGCTCCATGAAGTCGAAACCGTGTCTGGCTTGCTCATTGTCATGTCCCCACTGCTCCGCACAGGGCCCAGCACAGTAGCTGCTTAGTACATGTTCATTGAGGATGGAATGTAGGATTACGTCCAAAGCAATAAACGAATGAATAGATTCCATCAGGTCTCATTCTCCTCCTCGCTGTTCAATGACAGAAGGTAAAGGAAGAAAGGAAGCATAGGGCTCCTTGCCTCACAAAGCCGCTGGCCCCTCTTCCTTAGACAAGGGAACAGGTAACGGCTGGTAGCAACGATAGTAGCATGGCTTGGAGAAGGCTCCTAGTCTTTTCCCACCACTGCTTGGCTAGTTTTTGATGAGGATTTGCTTCCATGACTCCTGTTGCTTAGACTTTACTCAGAGGAATTCACACTCTCTGAACACATACATGCTCGCCGTTCAGGTAGCTGACCAGATGTGCACCAGCTGGCTTGGGATCAAAAGCATGCCACCAATAACTCACCAGGGGGATAATTGACAAGGGTCAGCCCAGGGGAACTATGGGTAAACGGAGGTCCATGACACACACCACTGCTCGAGAGGCAGAGATGTTTGGTTTCTGATGGCAGTGTTGTTCTACCTGCTGGATGTGCCCATTCTAGTCCCTCTTCAAAATCCTCCTCTGTGTCCCACAAGCCTTTCTATCAGACTGTGCCCTTCATCACCCCTACAAACCACTGAAACGAGGAGAAGCCTTGGTCTTTTCTGTGTTCGGCCTTTCAAAAGCGTCTGCCCCTATCTGACGAAGCCATCCATAACCTAGAGAAACAGGCACAGCATGAGTCAGAAAGCCAAGTTGCTGAGCCCCATCTCTCTCCCCTTACCAGCCGGATGGTACAGGCAGGTGACTTAATTTACTCTCTGAATCTCAGTTTCCCCACCTGACAAATGGGCATGGCCAACATGACTTGCTGAGCAGCGATGAGGATCGGCGGAGATACATAACATCCAAGTGCTTCCTAAACCATGAAAGACAATTCCAACATCAGTGGCATTATTCAACGTCTTCAGTCAAGTAGGGCTGTGTTGTGGAGCCTAAAGGGTTAAAGATTCAGGAACCCAAAACTCACCCTATGACAGAAGAGAAAAATAACGCCCACTCTGGATGCACTTGATGGACAGATTTCTCTGGATGGGATTGCGATTGGCTCTCCAAGCGGGAGAAAATGATTGCCAGCTTCATCAATATTACTGCTGGCAGAGTCCACATGCGACTCGAGCAGGTAATTGAGGTCCCAAAGTTAGTTTTTATCTAGTCACCAAGATGAGCAGGAATGGCGGCTGGGAATTAACTCTTTGTAGCTTTCTGATGCACAATGCATGCACTGAGGATGCGACATTCCTGTTTTAGACCCGAACATTTGGAAGGTAAAGTCTCTTGTCTGCTTTGGCTAGCCCAAATGTTAAAAAGGTCAAGGTCATAGGATCCCTGTGTAGTCCGCTCTGCTTTGACTGGAGGAGATTCAACTACCCGAACCCTTACACAGCCCCTTGCAAGAAGTTTCTGCAGGTCAAAGGCCTGCTGGGAGAAAGAGCAGTGATGACTGGCAGCACCCACCCCTGAGGCTACGGAAGCTACAACAGCAAGCCAGCACCACACCCACACGCAACGGAAACACACCACAGAGCCATCTTGCTGTTGTTAGGGTTGTGGCATTTACAGCATCGAGTCAATAAATATTTACTGAATCTGTATCATGTGCCCAGTACAATATTAATAGAAAATGGGGGGAAAAAACCTGCATGTACCTCAATAGACACAGACAAATAATTTGAAAAAATATCCAACACCCTTTTATAATAAAAACACTCCACAAACTAAGAGTAGAAGAAAATCTTCCTCTGCCTTTACAACAGCATCAATGAAAAGCCCTCTGCTAACATCACACTTAATGGTGAAGGACTCAGTGCTTTCCCCCGAAGATCGAGAGTGGACAAGGAGTTCACTCTTGCCGCCTCTACTCAATATTGTACTGAAAGTTCTAACCAGGGCAATTAAGCAAGGCGGTGGGGCGGGGAGGAAAGGAATCCAGAATGGAAAGGAAGAAGTGAAGCTGTCTCTATGTACGGATGACATGGTCATACATATAAAAAACACAAAAAATTTCACACACGCCAAAACAATGTAAGAAAGCTAATAAAAGGGCTATGGGATCAATATACAATCATCAGTTATGTTTCTATACATTACAATGACCATTTCACAAAGGAAATGAAGAAAACAATTTCATTCACAATAGCATCAAAAAGAACAAAATATTGGGAATAAATTTAACCAAAGAAGTGCAAGGCTTGTACACTGAAAACTACAGTGTTGTTGAAAGAAATTAAAGAAAATTAAATAAGGGGAAAGACATCCTGGGTTCACGAATTGGCAGACTTAACACAGTGAAGATGGCAATATTCTCCAAATTGATCTACAGCTTCAATGCAAACTCTATCAAAACTCCCACTGTCTTCTTTTCAGAAATGAACAAGTTTATCCTGTAATTCATATGGAACTGCAAGGGACTCGAATAGCCTAAATGACGGGAAGAAAAAGAACAAGGTTGGAGGTCTCACAGTTCTCAAGTTTAAATTTATTACAAAGCTACAATAATCCAAACTGTGGTACTGATATAAGATAAATATATAGATCAATGAAATAGAATTAACAATTCAGGAATACTGGCTGGTGTGGTTCAGTGGATTGAGTGACAACCTGCGAACCAAAGGGTCACTGGTTCAATTCCCAGTCAGGGCACATGCCTGGATTAATAAAATCTTTATGGTTATATGTAAATGGGTTCATTTCTGGATTCTTTTTTTTTTTTTTTAAGATTTTAGTTACTTATTTTTAGAGAGAGGGGAAGGGAGGGAGAAAGAGAGGAAGAGAAACATCAATGTGTGGTTGCCTCTCATGCGCCCCCTACTGGGGACCTGGCCTGCAACCCAGGCATGTGCCCTGATCAGGAATCAAACCAGAGACCCTTTGGTTCTCAGGTCAGCACTCAATCCACTGAGCCACACCAGCCAGGGCATGACCAATTAATTTTTAACAAGGGTACTTAGACCATTTAATGGTAAAAGAAGGATGGGTGTTTTCAGTAAGTGTTGCTGGAACAATTGGGTATGCATATGCAAAAGAGTGAAGTTGGACTCCCATGTCATGTCATAAACGAAAATTAATTCAAAGTGAATCAAAGACCTAAATGTAAAATCTAACACTACTGAACTCTTAGAAGAAAACATAGGTGTAAATCTTTGTGACCTTGGATAAGGCAATAGTTTCTTAACTATAACACCAAAAGCACAAGCAATAAAAGAAAACATAGATAAATTAAACTTCATCAGGGTTTAAAAACTTTGTATATGGAAGGACACTAACAAGAAAGTGAAGACGACCACAGAATAGGAGAAGATATTGTAAATCATATATCTGGTAAGAGTCTAGTATCCAGTATATATAAATCACCCTTACACTCAACAATGAAAAGATAAACAACACACTTTAATGATAAACAAGACTCAAATAGACATTTCTCAAAAAAAAAATACACAAATGGCCAACAAGCACATTAAAAGATGCTCGACATCATTAGTCATTAGGGAAATGAAAATCAAAACTACAATGAGATACCACTTCACACCCACGAGGACGAATATAATCAAGAAAACAAATAATAAAGTGTTGATGAGGATGTGGAGAAATTGGAACTCTCATAATTTGCTAATGGGAATGTAAAATGGTTCAGCCACTGTGGAAAATAGTTTGGCAGTTCCTCAAAAAGTTAAACATAGAATTACCATATGTCCCAGCAATTCCACTCCTTGGTATATACCCAAAAGAATTAAAAACAAATGTTCAAACAAAAATTTCTACACAAATGTTCACAGCAACACTATTTCCAGTAGCCAAAAGGTAGAAACAACCCATATGTCCATCAACTGCTGAATGGATAATCAAAATGGGATATATTTATACAATGGGATATTATTCCACCATAAAAAGCAGTGAAGTTCTGTTGCTACTGCAGCAGGGATGAAACTTGAAATCTGCTAAGTGGAAGAAGCCAGACAGAAAAGGCTGCATACTGTGTGATTCCATTTGTACGAAGGGTCCAGGATGAGTAAACCCATGAAGACAGAAAGTAGATCGGTGTTTGCCAGGGACTGGGGAAGGGGAAGCGGGAGGTGACTGGTTGATGAGCGTGGGATTTCTTCGGAGAGTAATGATTTTTTCCCGGAATTACATAATGGTGATGGCTACATAACACGGATACTAAAAATCACTGAATTGTACACTTGAAAGTGGTTTAAATGGTGAATTAGATGGTATGTGAATTTTTATCCCAATTTCTTCTCTTTTTTAATTGAAAAGAGTCCATGGCGCATCATGACACCGGCGGAATCAGCTTTGCCAACAATAAAAGAAATCAAAGTCCTCATCGCACACCCTGAGGGCCTGTCATTGACCCGGCCATGGCTTTGATCTCACACGGCTCTCTTCACAGGACTGTACAGCTTTACAGGGGCAGGGACAGAGTCTAGACCCCAAGGTCTGTTCCAACGCCAAGAAACACTAACAACTATGGAGCCTTGAAATGTAGAAAAGCCACAGAGACAGCTGATCAACAATTGACCCAGGGAGGAAACAGGACAATCTTTATTCCTGTCCACATCTAGTGGTCCCTCTTAGAGAAAAATGTGAACAGAGAAGGAGAAAGAGGAGGAGGGGGAAAAGGAGAAGAAGAAGAGGATCTCCCCCCAAACACACGATAGCACAGAAAAGCAATCTAAATTGCTTCTTCTTCCTCCCTTCCTCCAAACTAAGGCCTCAAGGCTGAGAAAAAGAACTCCTCCCTAGTCAGGTGCAATGAATGCCAAGGTTACCGAAGGGAAATCACGTTGATTATTGAAATGTGAAGACCCATCCACTCAAAGCACCAGGAGCTGGTAAAAACAGAATCAGCCATTTCTGTGAAGGAATCAGGCAGCTTTTCAGAGATTATGATGACAGAGCTTGGAATGTTCATTTCAGAGCAAGGATGAAAAAAAAAAAAAGCCAAACGATACTTCATCACCTGACATTGTCGCCCTTTTCCCCTCCGGGCTTGGCTGAGCTCCATCCAGATTCTCAGACACTGAACTCGCCTTTCCCCCGCACCACGATGAAGTGGAGTAGAGTTTCAGCCGTATGGAAATCTCCCAGTTTCTCACTCAGCCCATGAGCTTTCAGGTTCTGTACCTGATTCAGTCTCACAGTCTTTTGCAGTTCTCCAACCATACTGGTCCCTGGATCTTTGCCGAAGCTGTCCCTTCTTCCAGTATCACCGTTCCAAGTAGCTGAGCCCCATTCCTTGAAGACTCAGCTGAGATTTCCTCCCCAAAGGGCAGTCCTGCTGGAATCCCGGGCTGAACCCCTTGCCCATGCACGCAGCTTCCTGTGGCCGAGGTCACAACCCACCCATTTCCTGCCTTTTCCCTCACCAGGCTGTGAGCGCCTTGCAGGGAAAGCAGCTCTCAGTTAACCGCCTTTACTTAAATTGGTAAGTGCATAAACCCTCGACACGTTTCCTCCTCTGCAAAATACTGGGGTTGGACCAGGTCACCGGAGTGCTCTGCAGATAGCCCACATCACATCATTTGTAGTATTTAAGCAAAGAATTTTAAATCGGAAACGTTTACATTAAAATCTTGATTTCTGTCTTCTGAAAACTCAGACAATTTGGCAGCCTTGGGTCCACAGCCGTGGAGGGGCCAATGAGCCCCTCTCTGCAGGCGGGGCCCATGCTGGGCCCTCTTCTGCAGGCAGCAGACTTGAGCCCCCTAGTCTGGACACCTTCTCCAGCTCCCGGTCGGAGGCTGCGCCGATCCATGATTCCAACTGCTTTTCCTCCTGCATGGTCCAGTCAATATCATCACCGTTTTTGTTTTCATTTTGTTGAGACCCAGTGAAGTATTTTTTTTTCTTTAACTTTCTTTGTATTTTAAGGCAGTAACTGCAAGCCTACCTGGTTATTTCTGAACCAATTAATCACTAAATACAATTTAATCATCCTTAGAAATAATTTATGCCAACCCTATAAAAAGCACTATCACTTTTAGGTCATACAGAGCACCCGCCCTCCTCTTAGCACTGAACTGGCAGCAAACTCCACTTTCAAAAGCATGTTTCAAAGGTATTCCAACTGAATACAGTCTTCTTAAAAGCACATCACATGCTCAAGCAAATCCTACCTATGAATAACCATTTAAGCAATTTCAAATACATTTCTGCTGCATAATTATGCAAGGACTTTGGTCATAAAACATGCTGCCTCAAACTTTAGTGGAATTGCTGCAGATTACTATTTGTAAGGAAAATGCCCACTGTAAGGCAGAGCTGTCTGCAACTTCTCAATGGGTTTCCCTCTGGTCATTTCCCATCAGCCGGTTGACCCCAATCAGTTGGCACTTGGGTCCTTGGAAAAGCACCCAGCCCCAAAAAGCAAACTCAATTAGGGTCTAGCTGGGCCTGAGCAGATTGGTTTGTAATGGTGGAGATTTTGAACTTGAAAGCAGAAGTCATTATGTTTCTGTATATCAGTGAAAAGAGACCGTTATTTTCATCTGGAAACTTGCTATTTTGCCTCTATTCCCGACTGACAGAGTTCAGAACGGAGGTTCTCATCCCTGGCTGCACATGAGAAACACTGAGGGGTGTTTTTTTGTTTTTTGCTTTTTTTTAATGCCAAAATCCGAATGCCATTGTAGACCAGTGCAGTCGGATTTTCAGAGAGTACAGCCAGCCGGCATCAGAATTTCGAAGTGCTCCGCAATCCCAGTGCTCAGCCAGGGTCGAGAAACACCTGTGCTTCCCAAAGTGCAGTCCCTGGATCAACAGTATCAGCACCACCTGGGAACTTGTTAGACACGCAGATTCTCAGCCCCACCCAGACCTACTGAACCACAAATTTTGGGGGTAGGGCCCCGTAATCTCTAGTGTAACAAATATTCCAGGTGATTCCAATAGGCGCTAAGGTTTGAGAACCACTTTAAAGCTCTGTGACCTGGGGCAAGTGTTTTCCTAGTTGAGGCTCAGTTTCCCCATCTGTAAAATGGGTATCATGAGGAATTAAAGGCAACAATACACTGAGTATGCTTAATATATTATCTAACACAAAATCGGCACTCAGGTAAAGGTTGGCTACTGTTATCCAGGAGTACAGCCAGAAAGGTACCCCCACCGTGTGCCTTCCCCATCACACCACACGCCTACATCCTGGACCAAGTCTATCCATCCTGCCCTTCAATATTCCTTCCCCTCTTCTCTCTTCCCCCCTCCACTGCCTTGGAATCCAAGTTCTCAGCGATCCCACCGAGTACAGTGTGGATGCTGCGCACGGGCTGAGGAAAGCAATGAGGTGGCAAAGGAAGAAAGAGAGAAGGGCGTTGGGGGAAGGGGCGGCTCCCTAGGACCCGGGCCCACAAGGTCACTGGATTCAGAGCCACTTCTGAGGAAGAGGGTGAGTCACTGCTGTCAACTCTGCCGATATTTTTTCTCCCAGGACTTCATGCTGGGTGACAAGGTTGGGCCCGTGATTCTGAGACATGCCTTGAGACTGCAGCGCTGCTGTCCCTGAAGCAGAATGAGCCCTGGAGCTTGCCGTGTTATTTGTGGGAGCTGAAAGGACCCTTGTGACCTAATGAAAACGGCTCCTGACCTGTCCTCAGGGCTGCTGCCCAGGGAGTGACCAAGAGGCCTCAGCCCTGTAACAGGGCTCCATCTGTTTACCCACGAAGCCATGTTTTCAGGTGCATCCTCACATCTTCTCCTGGAAGGCCATAATCGCCCCTAGAGAGAAGCAGCCCCTCACTTGTCCTGCTTGGGTGACTGTTCCCAAATTGTCTCCCCAGGCAACTGTCATGTGGCTGGAATAAAGCAGAAAAGGGAATCGGGACCCAGAGGCCTGGTGACACACCGAATGTGGCTTTATTGTCGCCACACTTGTCCCAGCTCCAGTGGCTCACCGGGCACACTCCCGCTCTCGGGCCTCAGTGCTGACCGTTGCACAATAAATATACATGTTGGGTGAAATGCCTGTACAGCTGCAGAGCGTGGCCTTGAGAGTCAGACAGCTCTGGGGCCAAGTGCTAAATCCATGCTTTCCTGGCTGTGAACTTGGGCAGGTTCTGCAACCCTTCAGAGCCTCGGTTTCCTCACTTGTAAAGTGGGCATAATCAGGACCGGCTACTGAATTTGCAGCGCCCAGTATAAAATAGAAATACAAGGCCCTGGCTGGTGTGGCTCAGTGGATTGAGCACCTGCCTGCGAACCAAAGGGTCAGGTCCCCATGATGGGGTGCGCAAGAGGCAACCACACATTGATGCTCCTCTCCCTCTCTTTCTCCCGCCTTTCCCTTCTAAAAGTAAGTAAATAAAATCTTTACAATAGAAATATGAGACTCCCTGTCAAAAAATTACTGAGAATTTCAAAGTGGCATTGAGCTGTGTGCAGGGCTCCTCCTGAGCACAGGCCCTGGATAACTACGCGGGTGTCTGCCCGTGAGTGACATTGGACCTGGGTGTACTAACCAATAGTATCTATTTCACTGGGTTGTGATAAAGACCAAACAGGATAAGGCATGTGGAAGTACCTTATGTAGTTCCTGGTGCGTGGTAGATACTTTAAAAAAAGTCCATGAGTTTTCCTCCTTGCATCTTACCTTCTCCTCACCCATCTGTTACTTCTCGGAGGAAGCTTCCTTGGCTGCCGTGGCTCACCTTGAGATTGTCCTGCTGGGAGCTACCAGCAAAGCCCGCCCTCACCCACTGCTTGGCCTGGCCCTGCTGTGGCTGCTGGTGCTAGCTCTGCTGTTCCCGAGAAGTGGGGGTGACGGTCCCCTGCCAAGGACCCTCTGCTACCTGGGTAATTCCAGGGGAAGTTCTGGGAGGAGCAGGCCGGGCAGCAGGAGCGAGTGGAGGCTCAGCTGTGGCTACACAGCTGGCACTGGAGCTGCTCCCCTGGATGAATGGAGAGGGGGGAGTGGCAGGAGGGCCCTGCTGGGCCCAGAGAGGCTGTCCCCCTCCCACAGAGTGAGTGAGCCCCATGCGGGGCCCTTGGCTTGCTCCTCCCACCTCTCCAAGGGGACAAATGGAAAGGGCAAGTATTTTTGGAAGTAGAAAACATCACTGTCTATGACTTTACTGTGTTCGCTCACCTCACTGACTCTGAAATAAACAGACCTGGCAGAAGGAACGGCCCTCTGGGAGCGGTGAGGGGAGAAGGGCGGGGTGGGGAGTAGAGAGAAAACCAGAAACTGCCCGTCAGGCACCAGCCTATGTGCTGTGGGCTGTGGACACCTCCTGCCCAGCCTGGCCCAACCAAAGAGCCAGAGTCCAGGGGCTTGCCCACTTTAGGTCACTGCAGAGCAGGACAGGATGCCAAGCTTCTTGTACTCTACACGTGAAAGTGCCAGAATGGGAATGGGGGGGGGATGCAGGTGGGAGGGTGAGTGGGGGGGTGTGGGGTAGGAGTGGGGTGCCATCGTTCCTGCTTTAAGCAAGCTCTAACTACAAAACCCTATAGATTTACACACAAGACAAATTAGGGTTACGTTTTCCAATGGCCTCACCCTGTGTGTCCTCTTAAATCTTTTTTTTAAGTCAGTTACATTGGTAAATAATGTAATTCAATTTATGAAACGTTCACGTGTGCTTAGTCTCTCCGAAAGAGCAACGTCTGTCAGAGGTAGTATATGTGCACACCTGTGCATACATGCGTGTGTAAAATGTACAATAATAGAGGCTTGTCGAGATACCACGTGGCCTCCCCGCTGTGCCAGGCAGCCTGGTGCAAGCCCTGTGATGGAACTTACTGGCTGTGTGACCCTGCATGTGTTACTTGCCTTTCTGCTCTGCCTTTTTCTCTTTAATACATGGAGGCGTTGTGAAGATGAGCGATAATGAATATTAGCAAGGTGCCTGACACAGGGAAATAGTTAATAGCAAATTTGCAAGGTTGGAATTTGCAAGGTCCCTGGCATGTGAGAGCTGCCCAAAAAACGTCCACTAAAGGACTGGAGAATTTTGAGTTAGGTATCCCACAGAGAGAAATTATAACAGAGGATCAATTCTTTTCCCTCCTTTCTCCCATCTGGCTCTCTCTTTCTTGGTGTAGTCGCCCCTCTCGCTTCCTCTGGGACAGAATGGTCAAATTGGGGCACTTGGGTGGCTAGAGGGTGACAAGGAAAGGCTGAGGTATGGTGGGCAGTGCGAAGGTTACTTTTATGGGACAGCTTGACCGTGCAAAGGGTTGTGCAGAGAAGTGGTAAAACATCATTTCAGGTGTGTCCATGAAGGTGTTTCTAGAAGAGATTAGCAGTTGAATCGGTAGGCTGCGTAAAGATTGCCCTCCCCAAACGCGGGCGGGCGTGATCTAGTCCACTGGCGGCAGGAACAGGACAGAAAGGCAGAGGGAGGTGAACGTGTTCACTGCCTGTGTGGGCACCCGCCTTCTCCTGCCCTCGGGCGGGCGTCAGAGCTCCCGGTTCCCAGGCCTGCGCCCCCAGACTGAATCACGCTGCCAGCCTTCCTGGGACCCCAGCTTGCAGACAGCAACCCTACCTCACACCAGCCGGTTCCTATAACAAACGCCCTCTGCCACGTGTATCTCTCTATGTCCCGTTGGCTCTGCTTCTCTGGGGAACCCTGACCGATACAGGCAGCTCCTGAGACAGAGCAATGCCTCTGCGAGTGTTCTTCTCAGCTAGGGACACAGGGGGGCCCCAGGCGGCCCGCCCAGGCCTCAAGGACACCCTGCTTGAACTTTGCCTTCTCTCCAGGATACCGCCTTCACAGACTGACACTGGAAGGGTGAGGGCAGGTGAATCCGCCTCCGTTGCTAACACAGACCCCCTGCCCTCCTGAGCCGCTGACAGTGGTGCCCGCTACATCCAATGCAGACAGCTGTTTGCCAGCATGTCCTGAAGCTGGGCATACCCTGCCCCATCCGAGGGAAATAAGGCAACGTGGCCCCCAAAAGCACGTACAAGAACTTTGTCCCAGTCCGTCTGGACTGCTCTAACAGAAAAGCCATGGACTGGAGAGCTTATAAGTGACAGAGATTCGTTTCCCACAGTTCTGGAGGCTGGGAAGTCCAAGATCAAGGTGCTGACAGATTGGGGTCTGGTGAGAACTGCTTCCTCTTTCAGACAGCCGTCTTCTTGCTATGGCTGTGTATGGTGGAAGGGGCAGGGGGTTTCTCTGGGGTCTTTTTTATAAGGGCACTAATTTTACTAATGAGGAACCCACCTCATCACCCCCAAGGCCCCACCTCCAAACACCATCACACTGGGAACTAGGTTTCCACACAGAATTTGAGGGGCGGACACAAACATGCAGTCAATAGTAAATAGTCCTAACAGTTTATTCCTAATAGCTCCAAACTGAAAATAACCCAGATGCCCACCAGCAAGAGAATGGGTAAATAAATTGTGAGCATTCACATAATGGAATGCTACATCGCAATAAAAATAAACCACTGCTGCAGGCAAAGACAGGGATGAGTTCAGACATTATGTTCAATGAAAGAAGCCAGACACAGGAGAATATACACTGCATTGTTCCATTTATATGAAATTCAAGAACAGGAAAACCAGCCAATGGCGACTGAAGTCATATGGTGGTTACCCCTCGGTGGGCATTGACTTGCCGAGCATGTGAGAGAACTTTCCAGGTGCTGTAGAAAATCCGATCTGGGTGTTGGTTCCAGAGGTGTATATATATGTAAAAAGCATCAAGTTGTATAAGTGGGATTAGTGCGCTTCACGTATATTGGATTCTATGTGTATTATATCTCAATAAAAATGAAAAAAATAATTATAATCGTTTACCAGATTCTACCTTCTGTGTGAGTTCCGAATGAATAAATCCACGAACTGCCTTGGGAAAAGCACACATATTGCATTATTTTTGTGCTAAGGGCCTTAATTTTAAACATGTACACATATGAAAGGCACCACAGCTGACATTTCTTTACGGTTTAATAAAGCAATGCTTAAAGAAAGGGCAAGGGTCGGTCGGAATCTCTGGGAGGCCCTGTCACCCTGTCACCGACACAGCCACAGGACGAGCGAGGCCAAGCAGGGTCACCCGGACTCCCAGCACCTGGCCTGAGGATGGGCGGGGTCTGCCCGAGTGGGCGCAGGGATGGGGGGAGGGTGGCTGCAGGGTGCCAGTCCAGGCACTGAGCCCTGTCTGCCTCCTGCCTGGAAGGAAGCTGCAGCTGCCCGAAGCCTTCCAAAGCCCAGGGGCACTGCTTCTTTCCACAGCTGTCAGGGCGCCCTAAGGCACGCTGCCCCCGGCCGAGGGGGTTTGTCACTGTGAAAACACCGCCTGGGAAAAGAGGCCCGGGGAGCTGGGAGACACCAGGAAGACGCCCCAAGTGGGAAGTCCTGGCTGACTTGCTGGGCGTGTATCCTGTGCGGTCACACTCAGAAGGGCCCACAGTCATAAATATTCTGCTGTCATCATCTTGAAATTCTTTCTTTCTTTCTTTCTTTCTTTTTAGAGAGAGGGGAAGGGAGGGAGAAAAACATTGATGTGACAGAGAAGCATCTATTGGTTGCCTCCCACACACGCCCCCAGTGGGGAAACAAACCTACAACCCAGGCATGTGCCTTGACTGGGAATTGAACCGGTGACCTTCCTCTCTGCATGATGATGCCCAACCAACTGAGTCATACCGGTCAGGGCTTGATATTAATAACTGCTGAACAGGGGGCCCCACATTTTCATTTTTCTCCACAAACTTGATGGTTGGTCCTGGGAGTAGCAGAGCCTGGTGTTAACAGCCCCGAGTGGGAGTCAGGGTTCTGGTCCCTGGCTGGCCCCTTGCTGACTGGATCCCTCGGGCAGGCTGTTTATCCATCCACAGTGCCTCAGCTCCCTGCCTCTGCCGGGGACCAGCACTGCCCCTGCGAAGGTGTGAGGAGAATTAAATCAGTCTTCAGCACTGGGCCTGGCACATTACAAGTGCTCAATAAATTTTGTGATTAGTGCTAAGACGACTGAAGGAGGATTAATAAGGCAGCAGTCTTGCCTGGCCCCACCTCAGCAATGCCTGTTTCAGAGGCAGGAGCCGAAGAAAGCGGCTTTAGGATGAACTCTTCCCAAACAGCAAAGGTTCTCCCTTCGGCACCGGGTCTAACGCCAGCTGCATTATTGCAGCCCAGGTGACAAGTGTCCTCGTCAAGCCACAGCAGCCTGTTTTCAGCCCGCAGAGGGAACAAAGCACAGCCTGAAATCCTGAGACAGCCCACAGCACCAGGGACATTGTATCCAATCCGTCACTGATTTGGGGATTCACTGAAGCACGGCCAACAGGTGGTTATCTTGGGTCCTATATGTCGCTTCTGTAAATAGATTTTTGCTTTAAAAAAAATGGCTGACTTGGAAAAGCTGAAAGAAAGCTGCAAGAACACTTTTTCTCTATATCCCTTCCCATGAAATTGACAGGCCTGAGAATTCCAAGGACCCGGCTGCTCACGCACGTTAACCTCTTGCAGCCTGAGTTTCTCCCCATACGTGGGGGGTCCACAGTGGGGATGAGTAATGCGGATGCTGCGGTCAGGCTCCACGGGGTGTCATTGCTTACCGGTCGTGTGGCCTGGAACCAGCCGCTCGGCCTCTCTGTGCTTCCTCACCCGTGAGTAGGGGAAATAACGGTTCCTACCTCCCTGGGTGCTCATGAGGATGAAGCAAGATAATCTGTGTAAAGTATGTAGAATGGTGCCTGGCACAGCGTAGTGCCCAATAAGTGTTAGCCGCAGGTCGTGAGCCCAGAGCACCCAGGCACGCAGGGTCACAGGAGTGGTCACGGTAGCAGCTGTGGTTATGGTTATTTAGACTGCCCGGGACCTTTGGTCTTGTGACTACAGGTGTCTTCTGAGGACGCCTCCAGAAGGTAGAAGATCCACAACGGCCAACAGTGATTGTTCAAGGTCAAGGGCTAACCTCAACCTAACTGAGATCTTTTCAACCTCCGGAGGGCAGCAGCCACGGGGCTCAGAGTCATGTCCACATCAGAGCAGAAAAGCTGAACACAGAGGTCCGTGAGTCCACAGTCCTGGCTCAGAGGTGGCCAATGGCCTGACAAGGTCATAGAGAAACAGGGGCTCCTCTGGGAAGACAGCTCAGGGTTCATGCTTTTCCGTAGTCCTGCCCTGCTCACTCCCTCCTCCGGCTCGCACAGCCAAACTTCTGGCTCCTCACACAGCCCTCCCCACCTCGGCATCTCCCCAGTGAGCTTTCTATCAGATTATGGGCTCGTCTAATTCTCGGCCACATCCTGCTGAAGACCCATTTTTCTTACTGAATCAGGCCGCCATTAGGTCCTGAAAGCCCCATAAGTCTTCTATGGATGAGCAGATCCCTTAATCTATTATTCCACAGTCCTATTTATATATATTTATCCATATGGCTATATAAATAGGGCTCTGAGACATATATGTGGCAGGTTATTGCTGTAGCATAGCTGCTCTCCCCAAGAGGAAAACAAAAATGATGTATGGCCGAGCCTCTTCGCCATGCAGGAAGCTCCCGCCTGATTTATGAAGAGTTAGGTTGCAGCCACATGCTCTGAAGGTGGAGGATCTATTGCAAAGTTATCGAAGAGCAGGACACCCTCGGCCCCAGAAGCCACAAGGCCATCAAGGTGCAGCAGGAGCTCACGGGATCTCGGCGCAGTTGCTCAGAGGCACCTGCCACATCCCATGCTGTGAAGTGGGATTCCTTCGGTTGCAAGTTTAAGCAAAAGAAGGGAGTTTATTATAAAATGTGGTTGGACCACCAGCATCTCTCATTCTCTCTCCCCCTCCTCCACATCTCTCTCCACTCCCCATCTTTCTGTCCCCCACCCCCACCTCTGCTTCTCCCTATGTCTTGGCTCTATTTCTCTCTCTCCCTCCAGAGTGACATTCTCCATATGGAAGGAAACATGGCAGCTGACAGCTTCCAAGTTTTCCTCTTATGGCTTCCACTGACTGACATGGTCCCAAGTACAAAAAACCCTGGAATGGGAGTCATGTCCCCTGCTTGGCCCAAGGGTCATGAGCAAGGGTCATGAGGGCCAGAGCAGCTGCTGCAGGAATCATGGGAAGGGGCTGGGTGTAGGAACTCGCTCTGTGCGTCTGTTCTAGTCACTGTGTGGACTCAGACAAGGCACCTAACCTCCCTGGACTCTGGCACCCTCACGTGTAAAATTGGACGAACGATGCGCTCCATAATGGCAGAGATTTGTGACTGTTTTGTTCCCAGATGCATCCCCAGGGCCTAATCCATGCCATACACATGGCTATGTTCAATAGATATCTATTGAATAAATAAATGAATGATAACTCCCTTGTACGACTGTTGGCAGGATTAATTGTGATAATAATAAGAGCTAACATTTCGAGATCGCTTATGTACCAGGAACCGTTGTAAGTATATAAGTTAGCATATAAAGTGCATTTAGGACAGTGCCTGATGTGTGTTCACACACATAAGAGAAAACTAGGGTCCCAGAAGTTAAACTGGCTCGAGGTCACACAGTAAATGGCAAGACCGGGAGGCAAATCTAGGGCTTTCTGAAACGATTGCGTTACCTTCCCAGGACTTGACTGACATTCCCTGGTCCACCAGTTTCCAACCCTGGGTGGAGAGAGTGGAGACGCGTGAATAAACCCGGGGCATGGAGGGTGCGTCCAGACGTGTCTAAGTCATGTGTTACAGACTGAATGCATACGCTGATCACCCATACATGCATGGCCACTTCAAAGTGCATTCCATGTCACCGCATTTAATGAAATATACATTCACCATAACCCATTATTGAACTCATAGCAGCCTACGATCAGGTGTATTTTCTCAATTATCCAATACTGCAAAAACATGTTTCTGTGAGGCAGGTTGTGAAATTTAATTTTGAGTAAAATCACTCTGATTAGGAACCTGAGCTAGGTCTGCCTCCTCCTCTCACAGATGAGGAAGGAGAGCCAGGTTGGGGGCAGGGGGAGTGACTGGCCCAAGGCTGCATACCAGAGAGATGGGGGGACACCGCCCCCTTCCATTCTGACCATCCCAAGTACTGGTGATGCTGGCATGCCACAGGGAGCCCCACTCTGCTGCAGAGGGGGGTGTAATTCTTACAAGAGCAATTTGGCATTTTCTAGTGAAGTCGAAGGTATGCACACCTGATCAACCGCCCAGCACCTGCACTTTTAGGGTTATGCCCTAGAGAAAGGACAAACAGGTAAATAGGAGGCATATTCAAGATAGCTCACTGAAGCTTTAGAAAGTGGAAAAGGCATCAGTGACCATCAGGAAGAGGAGTGAGAGGCTGAAGCCTTCGAGGACTTTCGATCCAGCAGCCAGAAAGAATAATCCAGCTACATCGGTGCCCAGGAAGAAATCGCACAATGGGAACTATGACACTCTCATCTTGTGGTGAGACCTTAGTCCCAGCCCCTCTCCAGACCTCAGTTTCTTCATCTGCAAAATGGGAATTTGCGATCAGACCAGTGGTTTTCAAGTTGTGTTTGGCAAAACCCCAGAGATGCTTCATGGGTTCTCCAGAAGTGTCTGCTTCTAATGTCAGCTTTCAAAAATATTTAAAACTCTTTTAAAACTGCGGAAAACAACACGCCCATTCCAGTGTGCTCTGTGGGAGACGTTAACCCTTTGCACCCTAGCATAGCACTAACTGGAATGTCCACCTCACTCACAGGGAACAGAACTCAAAATGTACCTCTCCTGCCTGCCCGGGTTCATTGGAGCAAGCAAGTCCTGAGACCACAAGGCGAGCAGCTGTTAAAATCCATTGCCATTTTCAATTGCTTAGCTGAAGGCATCAAGATTGTTTTTCAATATTGGGTCACCAAAGCAAAACAGTGATTATTTGTATGTTTTGACAGATGCTAATTGTCAACCGTAATTTCAAAGGCACATTTGTTGCTTTTTAAACTGTACTTAGTAATGCAATAAAACATTTTTAAGTAACCTTTTTCTTTTGGTAATTTTGCATTCACAGAAAAGTCATAAAGGTAGTCCCGAGATTTCCTGGATACCCTAGACCCGGTTTCGGTTTCTCCTAATATCTGCTCCTGTATGTCACCAGGGTGCATTTATCTAAGCTGAGCGACCAGCGGGATACATCACTGTTACATAAGCTCCAGGCTGTCTCCTGCTTTCACCTGCTTCTCTACCAATGCCCTCGTCTGTTCCAGCAGCCAATCAGGATGCACGTTGCCTTTAATCAAAATGGTATCTTCATCGGTCTCGATGCCCTCGTTTAACAAATCATATGTTACAAATGGTAACGCAGCCCGCACAGGGTTAGGTCCCGTCAGGGCTGCTAAAGGGAGCTAAATGCCCTTGGGGGTCAGCATGGACATTCTACAGCTGTTCTGGGGAGATTGGGATGCGCTTGTCCAACACAAGGAGCCAGGGGTTCATCTGCTCCTTCATTCTTTTGACAAATATTTAAGTGCCTGCTATGGGCCAGGCACCTGAGGAGCTGAGAACACTGAAGAATAAAGCAGACGAATGACTGCCCTCATGGAGTTTCGATTCTGCTGGGGAGACGAGAACACATGAAAGAGAGAAGTAAACCATTTGGTGATGAACAAAGTGAGAAAGGAGAAAAGAAAGGGTAGGGGATGTGAAATGTTAGATAAGGAAGAAGACATCTGGGGGAAGAGTGTTCCAGGCAGAGGGAACAGCAAGTGCAAAGCCCCCAAGGCGGGCACACCTGTGAGGTTGAGGAGCAGCAAGGGGGCCAGTGTGGCAGTGGGGGACTGACCAGGTAGGAGGCTGAATGGAAGGAACATGGAGGGCTGCTCACAAGAAAGCCCAGAGCCTCTGAGAAATAATAGTTGGAGACTCTGGGTCAGCGGTGGAGGCTGAGCACTCGGAGTGGGAGCTTTCAGGTGAACGTGAGCAGGCGTGCACCCCCAGGGAGGCCCAGATGCCGCCCTGATGGAGCAGGGCTGGCCTGCACAGTGCTCGCTGGCCTCCGGGACCTCTCCTGACCCAGCTCCCTGAGGAGCCACAGACGAAAGGAAGGCCTGTTGGCCTGCCTCGTATGCCCAGTCTGCCCGTGTGCAGGGGGCACTGAGGACGGAGCAAGGCAGGAGCCCTGGCAAAGCCACCTGAGCTGGCAGCAGGCGCCCAACTCACCGATCCACAGAGAGATGAACACTGCAGCCCTTGGGGCTCTTGAGAAATGAGGAGAAATCTGGGAGGAAAGAAGAATTTCTCGCCCTTCATAGCATGGGGAGCTTGGAGATGGTGTCGTCTGAATGGTGAACCCAAATGCCCTAGGACAGGTGCCTGCATGAACGAAGTGTGGTCCACCCATTCAATGCGACTCAGTGATGAAAAGGAAAGAACTACTGACACGCAACATGGACCCAAATGTCGCTGTGTGAAAGGAGCCAGACAGAAAGAACATACTATGTGGGCCCATCGCTATGGTCCCAGAAAACACAGACTCATCTCCAGGGACAGAAAGCAGACCCTTGCCTGCCTAGGGAGGGTAGCGAGGAGGGGGTGGGGCAGGACGCCTCGCAAAGGGGTAGGCTAAACTTTTGGGGGTGATGAGTGTGTTCACGACCCTGACTGCGGTCTTGGGTTCGCAGGTGTGTTCATACGTCAAAAGGTGTCCAGGTGCATGCTTTAAATATGCACAGGTTATTATACACCCATTGTATCTCAGTAAAGTCAAAAATGTAAACAAACACACCACACAAAAGATAGAATGAGAAAAATAAAATAAGATGGGACTTCATTTTGTTTTTTTATTTTTGTTTTTTGTGCTTTTTTAATCCTCACCTGAGGATATGATTGATTATTGATTTGAGAGAGACAAACATCTATCGGCTGCCTCCCGCATGGGCCCCGACCGGGGACCAAACCCGCCACCTTTTGGTGTATGGGATGATGCTCCAACCAACTGAGCCACTCAGCCAGGGCACGCCTTTATTTTGTATCCCAAGATTTTATTTATACTGTATTTTATGAATATAGTATACAGACATATATACTTAAAATATGGTTACTCTATATTTTATGTACATTATCATTACATACATGATTATACACTACAGGTATGATTATATAAACATTTTTAATATTTTCTCTAGGATTTTATATCATTATAAATGTAATAGACTATATATAACTTATACATGTTGGTCATAGGTAATTTTGCATTTATCTATTTTATACACTATAAGTGCACGTGTGTGTGTGCACACGTGTGTGTGCGCGCACGTGTGTGTGTTTCTGTAGAGACCCCAGATGTCAGCTGGGGTCTCCTGGCTCCCAGCCGTGGGGTAGCATTGATTCGAGCCCCCACTCCACAGGTCAAAGCTCGGCCAAGATTTCTCTAAATCCCCAACAGTTCGACCTTCTGGATGTCCAGCCTCCCCCAAACCTTGCTCTCTGCCCTGCCTCCTGGATGGGGCTCCATCTGCACCCTGGCATCAGTTCACAAGTGAAACACACCCCTCTCCCCTCCCCACCCCACCAGCAACCTCAAATACAAGGCCGATGCCTAAAACCCAAATTTTCTGTGAACACTGGGGAGTCAAAGCAGCACCTCACAGCAAACAGCTGCAAAAGTTCTGGTGTTCCCGGGGCCGCCTGTGCCTGCCCCCTCCCGGCTCCTCCCCTTCCCGCCCCTCCTCTCGGTCCCCTCCCCGTAGGACCACCTCCGCTGCCCCAGATTCTTCTCTTCAGGGGAGGGCGATTCCGCCTGCCTGGCACCTCCTCTCAAAATGCTCTGCGGAACGGAAGGCCGACAGGGACTGCGATGGGGAGCCGGGGCGGGGCGGTGGACAGCTCTCTTCTCCTTCCCCCTGCACTTGCACACGGGTCTGTAACTCCACAGGCACCTGTGCCCGTGTGCACAAGCACACGTACTTACACGGTACAGAACGGAACCAGAATGCCAACCCAAACGGCGCCCGAGAACTGGCCACCCCCTCCCCGCACCCGCGCCCACGGCGCAGCGCCCTCCGAACTCCTGCCTCTCCCCGCACTCTCTGAAGTGTCTTTCCTTCCTCTCTACTGTAGCTACGTGTCCCTGCTCTCTCCCTCCGGGGGCCGCGTTTCCTGAGTAAGTAGCAAGCCAGACAGTTGAAAGGCTGAATAAACAGTCGGTAGAAATTAACTTGAACGTTCAGAGAGAAGAACAAAGACTTGGGACGTGAGCTGGGGAGGGAATCGTAATTGCCAGAGAGGAGCCGGCCGGCGCCAGGCTGCAGGAGACACAGTAGCGGGGATGTTGACAGTGCCGGAGACGGGCGGAGACAGGCAGGTGCGATGCTGACTTGCTAAGTAGAAGGGCGAGCATTCTAATGGAAGGAAGCTGCTGAGGGAGAGGGGAATTGGGCCTGGGGGAGGACAGGAGGGTGAGGTGTCCCCCTGAAGGCAGCCAGCTGAGGCTGTGTCTGGATGGGGGATCCCACCCTCACCCCTGAGCCCAGCTCAGGAGGCGAGGGCCTCGGGGAGCAGGGGCCTGGGCTGCAGGGGTTCGGGTGGAGGCATCGCCCTGGAGCCTCCATGGTGGTCCCATGGGGTGAGCGGAAGGAGACCAGCAGTTTGGTCTTCAGTGTGGAGCAAATGATGGGGCCCCTGGATCCAGAAGGAGGGGGACCCCACCTGGAAGAACCCACAGAAGCAGACGGAGATGGCCGCCCGAGAGACTTCCACAGAGAGGCATTCAGCCCATCTTCTCATCCTCACGCCTACCTCACGTAGCAGCCGAAAGGGTGTAAGTAAACAAAACACTTACCAAGTGCATTCATCCTGGGTGCCAGCAACTTCACGGTTGGTGCCCACAATCTGGGGCACTATTGCTGCTGGCCCAGTTTACAGACGAGCAGACCGAGGCCCTGAGATCACACAGCTGCCGGCTGGTGTGCCAAGCCAGGGGCGTCCCGCGCGTGTCTGGCCTTTGCGAGTGGGGAGCTTCCAGTCCTAGTGGCAGACACCTGTGGTCAGGTACATCCTGTTCCAAGGTCTAAACCCAGGCAGGATATATATGGCCTTTTCTCCCTATGACCGCACACCCGTCCTGCCAGACCCAGCCTGGATCCACCAGACACTAAGATGGGGTGTCTGCCCTGTGCCCCAGACCTCCTCGGACCATGGGTGCAAGGGACCTGCCAACGGCTCTGCACGCCCTTTCTCATCTGACCTCCTCCAACTCTTCCGGAACGCAGCTCCGCCTGGCTTAAGGGGCATATAAGTAAGGAAGGCGTGAGAGGCCAAAACACCAAAGTCGAGGAAATAGTCACAGAATGACCTTTTGGGCATTTCGTCCTCTGTTAACTGAGTTCCCACTGACCAGATATTTTTGAGGGCCTCTGATGCTTCCTATGCTAGAGCTACAGAAATAAAAAACGTATGCCCTGTTCCCAAGGGACTCAATACCAGGAGGTGATGCCACAGCAAGAGGACACTAGGTGTGCTCTGGGGACAGGCAGGCTGCCGCCGCACAGCTGGGAGGCTGGAGGAGTGGGCTCAGAAATACCTCCTGGAGGAGGGGACCTCGCCCTGGCAGAGGGAGAAGGGAGAACCGGCAGCGGAGGCAGCCCTCGGGGAGGCACAGAGGCTAGAGACCTGAGCCGTTCTGCCCTTTGGACTGACTGGCAGGGAAGGCGGAGGGTAGGGGTGAGCAGTAGGCCCTGGAGTCCCATGGGGCTCTAAAGCCTTTCAGGAAGGCAGCAGGGGTCTCCCCTAAGGGCGGGGAGAATGGCTGGTGCCTGCCTCCAACCTGGAAATGACATAAAAGAAACCCCAGGAGGGTTTCCTTCCCTAAAAGAATGCCAGAGCCCGCCCAGGACCTTGGGCGGGTCTCCTCAGGCCAGTCTTTGGGGATCAGACCACAAGGCACCATCACCTTCTGTAGGGAGACTGGGCCACTTTCGGACGCCCTGGGAAACCACAGGAGGGAGGTGCAGTGTTCCTGATGTTGGGTCGCTCTGCGTTCCCTGTGCTCTCGGGTCAGTGGACGTGCCATAAATATTCATGGCTGGAAAAACAAGGTGAGGTCCCGCCATGCTCCTGGAAGAAACTGTCGAAGGCACCTGACTTTCGTCCTCCTGCCTTTAAATGCCAAGTTGAAGCCAAGAAGGACGACACCTTCCAAAACCCCAGCTTCCTTAATTTGTTTAACAAAAGACATGTCCCTGCTCTGTGGCCTCTTAATTTCTGTAGATGTTAAAGTGCAGAGAATTAAGGAATCAATGAGCAATTAAAGAGGCACCGGCAGGTTCTGGCCAAGAGCGCATTATTTATTTATTCAGCCAGCCATGCTCATTTTTAAAGCGTTAACTTTCCATTTTGTTTCTGACATCAAAAATAAATCAAACTAAACTGTACACGTCATAGTAGAAAAAATTATTTGCATGATGCATTGCCCCTCTGAAGGCTCAGTAGCCACCTGCAGAAGGAATTTTTGTCTGTCAGGAAAAAAAAAATTAAAAGATGCGAGTTCATTCTGGCATTGGTCTCCCCTTAGCATAGAGACAGGATTCAAAAGATAGAAATAAGGTTTTAATTCACTAGTGACTTTTCCACCTTGTCTCAAGCTTCTTTTTGATTTCTGAGCATCCATTTCCCTGGACTGTGCTAAGAAGTTTGCAAGGTTATAGTCCATTAACACAGTCCCGCTTTGGTGAGATTTCAGAACGCGCAGAAGGAAGCAGCTACTGTGGGCCCACCGGCTGGCCGACGGGATCCTGCAGAGCTCAGCCAGGTTCTGGTTCCTGCATCTGGTCTGGGGCCTTTCCCCTTAAAGTGGGGGGTCCCCGGTGACCCCCTTCCCCCCGCTGTCCAGCCAACACCATTTGACATCCCTTACCTAAAAGGAAAAGTACAGTCCTGGCTGGTATAGCTCACTTGGTTGGAGTGTCGTCCCAGCAAAGCAAAACGTGGCTGGTTTGGTTCCGGGTCAGGGCACAGACCTGGGTTGCCGGGCTGGTCCTCAGTCCGGGCACATTCAAGAGGCAGCTGACCGATGTTTCTCTCTCACATCGATGTTTTGCTCCCTCTCTTTCTCCTTCTCTTCCCCTCTAAAACTAAATGAAATCTTTAAATAAATAAATAAATAATAAAAAGAAAAGTATGACATTAACACCCAGTCTCTTGTCCCTTAACTGCTCCCAGATTTATAACTGCTCCAGGATTTGAGCGAGCTCTGCCCAAACGTGAACAGTTTGGAACTGCCCCTTCGCTCTCCCCGCCTGATTGCCCCCTCACCCCCTCCAGCAAGCCCTCTATCCCACACGTCCTACTCACACCAAACTTCCCCAAGGCAGATCCTGGAAGAACAGTGATTCTCAGAGTCCAGTGTGTATCAGTACCACCTGATGGCATGTAAAAACAGTGTCTGATTCAGTGAGCCTGGGGTACAACCTGAGACCTTGCCTTTCTGGTAAGTTCTGAGAATGAGACCCACTGTTCAAAGGCAACTGCTGTAAGCAGGGATCACTTCCAGGAACTTGTGCTGTGGCGCCATCTAGTGGCTTGAGGGCATCATGGCTTGTGTGGAGTGGTTTGCTTTACTACTGAATTTTTTTAGGTAAGCTTTTTATTGCAATGAAATGATCCTTTTATCTTTTGAACAACCACAGGACAGGACTGAGACCAGAGGACAGGTCTTTTGCCGCCAGAAACTACACAGTACAGACAGACGGTGTTGTTTGTCCTCCAGGTACTTCTCGCCAAAGGCAGGATCACCCTCACACACCTGCAGACCACGGAGCAGCCATGCCAGTGCACACAGCAATTAAACACCAGTTGAACCCAAAACTCGGTCCTGAACCTTCCTGGCAACTAAGTCAACGCAGGAAATGAGAGTTCCATCAACCTATCTGTTTAAGTGGAAAATCAAATCACCCCAAGTTGTTGACGCAGAGAATCTCAAATTTCAGAGGGCGTGAGTTTAGCTGGGGGCTTATTGGAAATGCAGATTCCCAGTCCCATCCTTAAGGGTTTAGGGGAGGGCTTAGCCCTTTGCATTTTTAAAAAGTATATTCTATTGTCCCAATTTTCCCCCTTTGCCCCCTCTGCCCAGTAC